>VXAY01005813.1:289824-399918 GCA_013399855.1 Oxyruncus cristatus
GCCGCCGGCCGAGCTTCGCCCGCCGCCGGGCCGCAGCTCCGGGGGCAGCCACAGACCTGTCCGCCCGGCCCGGGCCCGCCGAGCGGATGGTGGCCACGTCACGGGGGGGGTGGCCCTGCCATGGGGTTGGTGGCCCCGTCGCGGGAATGGTGGCCCCACCATGCAGATGGTGGCCCCACACCGTAACGACTCTTCCCATTTTCGCCCTGTGCCCACGCTGGGTGCAGCACACGCCTACGGTGCCCAGGCTCAGCCCCGCGGCTGTTCTGCCCTCGCCGCCCGGCAGCCCCTGCCCCTGCCATCCGCAGCGGGCCCGTCACCCACGGCCCTGGGCACACACGGCCCCACGGCGCTGCCGCCTGCCCACCCACCTGGCTCCCGCGTCGCAGCCCGATGCTCGGGGGCCACCATGCTGCCCGCTCCTCACTCCCTGCACCCTCCTATCCAAGGCCGCTCCTGGGCGCTGGCGGTGCTCGAGCCCGGCCGGTCACATCGGGCTCTCTGGCAGGCCCGGGTGGCCGGTGGCCCCGGGCACACGGTGGCCACAGCCAGCGGCGCAGGTGCTCACCCCTCCGGGGGTTGCTCACCCCAGCCGCCCGCGGCAGAGCTGCTCTGTGGACGCTTTCTTCGTGCACATGGGCAGGGAGCCAAAGTATGCAGCTTAAAGGAAATGTTTAATAAAGACACAGGAGCCCCAAACTGTTTATTTTTCCTTGCAGAAAGGTGGAGAGACGATGTCCCTGGAAATGCTGCCGGGCCAGGCGCGGGCCGGGGGCTGGAGGCCGAGCTGGGGCTGACACAGCCTCTCACCTCTCCCCTCCCCTGACAGCCCCGGCCGCGGGGTCATAAACCGTGGGGGGAAAAGGCAGCCTATTAGTAACTCTATTAAGTCTCCATTAGTTAGGTGTGAACTCATTACTCTAATATACCTGGAGGTGGGATCCCACTTGCAGGACATTAGCGCTGCAATAAGCACGTTTACCACCCCAGCCGGACGGAGCAAGGGAGAGGACGGAGCAAGGGAAAGGAACCCCGCAACACCTGAAGCAGGCCTGTGCCTGCGGCAGCGTCACCACAGAGAGCCCCTTCTAACGATGCTCACCCCAGGGTGGCCGCATTCCTCCCACACAGGGTCCCTGTCCCCCATGGTGGTGGGCCCTGTGACCAGTCCCACAAATCCCCCTCCAGAACACCTCTTCCTGCAGTAGCAACAGGAGTCACTGAAAAACACTCTCCTCATCTACTCACCCAGGAGTGGCTGTGCCATGGGGAGCTGCTCTCCCACCTTGTTAGAACCAGAGTAATTTGGGTTGGAAAAGCCCTCTAAGACTGAGTCCAGCAGTTCCCCCAGCACTACCAAAGCCACCACTAACCCATGCCCCAAGTGCCACATCCACACGTCTGTTAAATCCTGCCAGGGCTGGTGACTCCACTACTGCCATGGGCAGCCTGTGCCAGTGCCTGACCACCCATTCAAGGAAGAAGTTCTTCCTCATCACTGAATCATTGAATATCTTGAGTTGGAAGTGGCCCACAAGGAATATCGAGTCCAACTCCTGGCCCTGCACAGGACAAACCCACGAATCCCACCATGTGCCTGAGAGCTTTGTCCAACACTTCCTGAATGTCCAATCTCAACCTCCCCTTTGCTTGACCTGGCCTTTATGATGTGTTAGTGCTTTGTGACAGGAACTGCTCCGCTGTCTTCAGAGCTGAGCACAATGCGAGGGACTCACAGTGAACTAAATAATGAGCTTATAGGAAATCAATTAATTAATAATAGATAGGATGCAGGAGCAGGGCTTAACTGGGTTTGCCAAGTTAGCACAATGAAAAATATGATTGTCTGGAGAAACCTGTAGCTGTAGAAATTTTTTTCCACCTCTTCAGTCAGCTTTAACATGCCAGTGTGAGCTGCACAAACCCTCCCTGCCCTCTGCCAAAGCCCCTCACAGACAGGTACCATTTGCCCCACAGAACACAAAGACTCTGCACCATTCCCTCTCCATCCTTATTCACACTTCGAGGCTGTACAAAAGCACAGTCCACACAGAACTCTTCCCAAAACTAATTTTTAAGCCCATTTATTGCTAAATAGGGCTAAACTGTACACGATCCCTGAAAAAAAACTGTTCAAGAGCACACAAGTAGGATTTTAAAAATTATTTCAGGAGGAAGCATGATCTTGTTTCTAAGATCCTTGGCCAAAAAGAGTATAAAATTAATGGCATTAAGTACCTAAAAATACTCTTGAGGATCTGGGAGTTGGAACAGGGGCCTGGATTCTGTTCCTAGCTCTGCCACAGACTCGCTGTCTGTGCTGAAGGCCCAGCCCAAGCGGGACATGGGGTACACTGGAAGTGCCCAGAAATGCACTTCAGAACTCACTCCCCCCACTTTTTGCCCTATTTTCCCAGCCTGTACAGTGGGTACAATACTGACTCGCTGTGATGGAGCAGAGCAAGTCAGATCGGATGTTGGTGTAATTCCTCCTGGTGTGTTTCCAGAACACCAAGAAACCATGTCCTTTCACAGTGCCCAACTGATCACTGTCATCTGCCCTTTTCTTCCTTCCTTCCCTATTTCTCTGGAATTAACTCTTAAAATTCAAAACATCAGCAGGTCCAAACAATTAAGATTAAAAAACAAATTAACTGCTAGAAAAGTGCTTTCTCCCTCCCAGCAAATGCAACACGTCCTTGTGCTGTCCTCCAGCTCAGTGGCAACTTATCTACTGTAAGGATGTTAAAGTCCAGTGTCCTGCAAAATTCAGTATTAAATGTGTTTATGCCTCTGAGCAGGAGAGATAGACATCCTTAAAATGCAACACTTGTTTGTAACCCTGAAATATTCACGTTTTGATATGTAGTATTAAATCTAGGGAAATGATTTTGTCATGTAAAAGTGATTTCATGGGTTTTTCTCACCCTGTTTTTACTTTTACCCTGTTAACCAAGGTACCTGTTTCTACATGAAGTATCATACAAAACTGGATTAAAATAATTGTGCAAGTGTCTAAAATGTGAACATCTTGCTAATGGCAGGATGCCCAATGACAGAACTAGAGTCCATCAGCAAAGCCTGAGCTGAACTCACTGGTGGCGTCTCTCATTACAAAAAAAGGGACATCCCAATGCTCTTTTGACAAGATCTCAAATCCCTTTAATTCCCTGTGCATCTCAGCTATGAAACCACTTTTGGCATAGTAATTTAAACTGCTAACAGAAGATTCAAAATAGCACGCTTCAGTGATTAATGGGAAAGTTTATGCCCCATAGTTGCTTTCACACCAGAATGGGGCACTGAGATGGGACAGAATCCTGCAGAATGTGTTCTGTATGGATCCAAGACCCTGCCAGGCTTTGCCATCAGTAAAAGTATTCCAAGAGAAATGAAAACCCAGGCAGGGAAAACCTCTGCTCACCCACAAAAGGGAGAAAAAGAGACCGGTGTTTCTATGGGTGACTCCGTCTGATGAAATCAAGTATTTAAATGACTTCTGTTTACACAGGATTTTGAGAAATAATGCTAATTTGCGGAATTGGCATCTGGGGTACGAGTATAGGTACCCTGGGAGAGCACTTATGCAGCCTTTGTGAAGCTAAGTAATAAACGCTTTGTCTTCACCACACTATTTATGGGTTGCTTGGGGGCATCCTGCTCTCCTCCTGCCCCTACCTGGGCATAAAATTATTGCCCAACTAGGTTTTAATCAGAGCAACAGTAAATCTGAATGACCACACATGCACAGCCATTCCTGCTCCCCGATCTCCAGCATTAATTATAAAGTGGGAGTGTTTACACAGTACATACCACTTTCCTGACTTCTTTCTTGTTTATGTCTAAACCTTTATGGACATAAAACTTTGGAATTCGCTTTTGGAATAAAACTGCAATTGAAGTGGCAATAACTGTGTTGGAAAGCAACTCTGCTCTTGCTCCCCCGGTTCCGTGGTCACAGCAGGTTTGCCCTGGAACCTCTCCCATTGGAGCGTGTTGCTTCAGGTCATCTCCTTGCTGTCTCGGCTGGATGGCTCCTTAGAAACTCCACCTTGAGAAGGCTCAGAGCAAACACTCCAGCTTTCTCTCCTGAGTCCTTTCCTTTGCTCTCCCCACGTCTGGGCCCACCGCACGCATCCCCACACTCCGGGTCAGGGGTTTGTGGTGCTCCCCCCATGCCAGGCTGAGGGTCAGGTCCTCACTCCTTCCCTCCCAGTGTACTGACCTGGCAGCCTCTTTGCTCCTCCAGGTACAAGCCTGGCCTGTGCCCTCAGACACCCCCTCACTCAGATTTCCACTGAAAAGGAAACTTTTCTTCCACAATAAGTTATTACAAACCCAAGAGACATCCATCGGATGCCATACACATGCAAGGATACCAATAGTAAAGTTACTCATGCTCCACAAGCACTAAATTATTCCTTGTCACACTGGCCTGGCTGCTCGTTTTGTTAGGCTGTCACACAGTAAATTAATATGTTGGCTGTTTGGGGCTGAGAACTCTTTTTTCTATTTGTTCAGTAAAACAGATACTGTACACCCTGGGCACCATATAAAAATAATAAATTACCATAGCACACAGGCACGGTATTACTCGTGTCTCTCTTTGCCTTTACTTTATCCCCTCCATTCTCTGCCTTTCCCCTGATCAATTCATCTTCCATTTGCTTTCTATTTCTGTCTGTAGGTTTCACTCTAATACGTATTGCTCCGATATTCCAACCATGCCACCTGCTCCAGAAGTACAAGTACAGCGGTTTTACTGACATGGAGAAGAGGCAATCAGCAAAAGCTCAAGGGGAGGAGAAGAAATAATGTATATACTGCAAACTGTAAGAATATCAGGAAAAAGGAACTGAGCCTCTACCTTGTGCTGTCTGTTACTCTTAGATGCCTCCTGATTCCTGCCAGACTCTTTCTTTACTCTTCACATCCAACACAGAAACGTGGAGACTTGGTAGCCAGAGGAATCAAATGGCCTTCTCTGTGTAGGCAGGTTGGGAAGTGTCTGACCCAATCTCCCTTACAGGTTAAAATGCCTTTTAATTCTGGTGGGCTGTGTTGGGATGGGAATGAATAAACTCTCTCTTCATTTCAGTGTCCAGCTCGTGGAAGCTGCACAGGCTGGATATTAAGTCTGTCCAAGTTCCTTTCCTCCTTGGCAAAATTATCCTACCTACAAAAAGAAGAATTAAAAATACGTCTGTGTTTGGCCCTTTACAACTTTGGTTCCTGACGCTTGTTTGTACTTTCCAGGGCATGGTTCCGACCCGGGTTTTAGGACACAAGCCCCCCAAGAGTACCCTCGCCGTCATGGGGAGTAATCACTTATGGCAATACTTAGTGCATCATGTTTCCAAAGCATCGTGTCATCTTAACTAATAAAAAATCAACAGAATTTACTGTTTGTTCTTTAAAAAAAAATAAATAAGCAAAGAAGTAAAATTTCAATATTTATTGAAAAGCTAAATATTGTAGCCTTGTGCAGTTATTGGCAGGAGATGCTGTGCAAATAAAACCACGGCAGGCTGTTGCTTCCCACATCTCCAAGTGCTGGCTGGCGGCCGCCGCTCTCCCAGAGCCTCCCTCCACGCTGCCAGGACCATGGACCCTCCCCAGAGAAGCACCTCTCTATTCTGGCACACCCATGGCTCGGGTACATGTTGGGCCCTCACCCATCTCCCTTCTGCTCTCGTGGGAGGGGCTGGGGTGTAACCAGGACACAGCTCTGCTGCGAAGTTACAGACATCACTGCGGTGCTCTGGCAGGTAACCGGCCCCAGGGGCTGGGGAGGAAGCCGGTGTGTTCTCCTGGTGTGTCCATGTGCTTTGCGCGGCAGGAAGGGCCGGACCATCGGAGCTGAGCGCGTGGCCGAGCCTGGGCCCGCTCAGGGTTTCTGAGCTCCGCAGGTGAGCTGGGCTGACCGGGAGGGGAAGGTCGCCTGCTTCTGGTGTCCTACTCCCACCCCTCCTATCCCACGTGGCCATGCATTAGTGATGGGCAGTGCTTGCAGATGGCAAAGTTCAAGCCAGGCTAATTAAACATACCAAGCTAATAACCTTCCATTTTGGGACTGGTATAATTCATAATTTAATGTATTGCTGCTGAGACATTAACCTTTCAACAACTGGCACAGTGCCCACAGCAGCCTGAGTGCTGACCATCTTTCAGGAAAATGAGTATTATTGTTAAAACAGGTATAAATCATTCATGGCTTCAGCTTTTGTGTCAAACTGCACATGAAAATAAGTAGTAGGCTGGGTAATTTATTTACCTTTTGGTGGTTATTCTTGTGATTTCATGATCATATTCTGTGATTCATAAACGCTGGCCAATTGCCATTCTGTTCCCATTTTACCTTTTCAGTATTGCAGTGGTTATTCTGATTTCCATCTTTAAGGAGTTCAAGACTGGTGCAGAGTTGCTTGATCCAGGCACAAACATAATCTCATTTCAAGAAGGAAAAATTTATTTTAAACTAATTCTGCAGTATTCCAGGCAATTATTAAGGTTACCAACTTGTTACAATTTTGCATTTTGCTAAAAGAAAAATTTCTTTGAAAACTGGTGTATAATCACACAGATTCAAAGACTTTTCTAAGTTCTCCTTCAGAGGCAGCCAGGAGGAAGCTCACACGTTACTAAAGAGTTTAATAAAGATTACCTCCTATCTCTTCCAATCAAATGGTGAACATAGATGGCCCGCTCAGTCAAAAGGGGAAACTCTGTGTCTGCGAAGATGCATTAAAGATGAGTCTAAAAAAAATCCTAAGTGGATGCTGAAGAACTAATCCACCTGCAAAATTGCTATTTTTGAAGAAATTAACTAAGAAATCAGCAAGAAGCTGTTTGTGAGCATATCTGTCACATTTAGTGCTCAAGATAAATGCCAAGACCAGGACATTTTGGAGGACATCTGCTGGCATAAGAGAACAAGGGAGCAACATGAGCACTCTTGGTTTTAGGCTTCTCCTCAGGACTTTACATAGTCACTCTCAGGACCACGTCAGCAGTGTCAGAGCAGCTGAACATAAAGTGTTTGAACCTGCTCATGGGGTCAGCACTAAGACCCCCTAGGAACAAGGATTATTTGAGAGGTTGAGGTTCCTCTGGATACCTTCTTCATACTGGAAACATACAGTGTTAGCCCCAAGAGCGTTTATTTTTCCATTGATAATGATGTGGGAGACAACCCCTCACTCCTACGAGTGATAACCTGCCTTTGTTAATCCATATCTGTGTTACCTGTGACCCGGGGCTGAGCTGGTGCACCCACTCTTTGGGTTCTGAGACGTGGTGCTTGAACCAGCTGCACCTGGATGAAAGCCCAGCAGTTCCTTTTTCCATGGACACTACAGTGTCCCTGCATTTCACTCCCTCTGCTGGATCCAGTTATACATCAGCTGAAGCTTTTGAGACCTGACATTTCTTAAGGCAGGGATATCTTAAGTTCACCTCGACCTTCAGGCTCCTGGGCCTGCCTTGCTCTGCTCTGCTCTCCTTACAGGCATCACAGCTGGCAGGGACGTAGCCCTTCCTCCTCCCAACCACGGCATCCCGGGCTCAGGACAGGACTGTGCTGGCACTGCCAGCACACCAGTTGGAAGTCTGAGTGGAAAGTGTGCGGCTCCACCTCTAACAGAGAGAAGGACCTCACCTCACCAGGCTATACCTGTGGGTGCAAGAGCCATGTGTAGCCACAGGTAACTCCAGTCATGGCCATGTCAAGCTAAGTGCCTGCTGCCAGTGCCTGCTGCCTTGATGCGACTTCCTGAGGGAACTGGAGCACGGACTTCAAACATTTGGTATTCAGGGAATTAAAAAAAGAAAAGTAACGCTTTTGAGGAACGCCCCTCCTAAGTTTGAAGGACCAGGAGGATCCCAGCCGTGGGTGTGTGCTGGCGCTGCCACAGCTCCGTGGGAAGTCAAGTGCTCCCTCCCTGCTCCAGGCAGGCTGGAGGAGCACGAGCCCTCTGAGCCAACACTCCCTGACACAGCCGTGCTTCGTGGACAGGCTCTTATGCAATTTTTTGCTTTCCAGTAGCCACGTGACTTTCTAAGGCAAGAATTACTCAATGTGCAGTTCCTGTCTGAAGTGGCCCATCCGAAGTATTCAAAACAAGTTCTGGGCAAATCCACATCTCAAGGGCTGGTGTTGCCTTTAGGCATATATTGTTGTTATTTCACAAGCAGGAAAACCGAGGTAATTTTTTTTTTAAGGGGGGCAGATGCTGCATGTGTACAGGCACTGAACACCCTCAGTGCTTGCTTAAAGCTGGGAAGAAGCACTGAAAATACACAGATGTGACAGATACTGCATATTTGGGCACAGATTCCTCCCAAACCATTATGCTTTTTGCCAGGCACATATTTACATGCCACAGAAACGGACCTTGTACCTCATTGTTCAAGTACTTGGCTGCAGTTATTCTGTATTTCAGGTTTTTGGTACTTCCCCCTTGCTCACATACCAGGCTGCAAACCCCAAACCAGAGCAGAAGTCGCTTCCTGCACCGTGGTTATAAGGGAGTTAAAGTTCAGGTTTCTAATTGCTCTCTCGAGGCCTTATTACTTGTTGATTAGGGCCTTTTGGGAATGGCATCAAACCTATAATAATAAACACTCATTTCACTGGGAAGTTTGTAGCTGCTGTGGCAGCCCTGCAGCCCTTCTGTAACAGCACAGCTACAAACCAACAAGGAAAGGCCTCTGTAACCTCTCCAGAGGCCTTCCAGGCTGGACAGGTCTTATCCACTGGCATTTTCCTGTCGGGTTGGAGCTGGGGCTGCACTTCTGGCAGAGGTGCTTCTGTCTCTGTGTGACCCTCTTCCCTCTTGCAGCCCAAGGACCAGCGCTGTGAGTGGGGTCTGGGTCAGGAGCCTGGGGGGAGCACATCTGTGTGCTCTCTAACATCTGTTCCCTACATGCTGGTTCCTACATGCTGGCAGATTTGGGGACAGCAGCAAGTAAGAAGTATGACTGCCAGCACACTGCTGGTGGCCAGTCAGTTTTGCAGAGATTTCTCCTGTCGATGTTAATAGTCAATATCTCCTGTTCTGTTACGGCACCCGAACAGGACAGATGGCCCGAATGTGCCATCCTGAAAACCAGGTACTTTATGGTTCAGTAAAAGACTGACATGTGAGGATGCTGCTGTACGAGGAGTGTTTGCTGTATGAGAAGTTTCTCAGCAGTACCCCTGGCACAACGAGCCTCCTGCTGCAGGTGCCCATGGCCTGACCAGCCCTGCAGGAGCTGCAGATGGTGCCTGGTGCCAGCTCAGGGCTGGCTCTGCTGAAGGTCAGGGATGCTGCATCCCCATGGTGCTCATGGAGACACAGTCCCCAGACCCCCAAATGCAACAGAAGAGGTCCCCTAGTGAGGAGCTGTGGTGGACAGTCACAAATGCCCTGGTCATCCCCACCCTGTGTGGCTCATCAATACACACATTTTCAATTACAAACCCACTGATTTCTCCTAACACAAGCAATCCAAGGTGTCATTCCCAGGATAGGTGCTTTGGAAGTGCTTGTATAGTATTTACAGTCTGGGTGTCAGAAGGGGTGGGATGGGTCACGGATCATCTTGAGCAGGAAAGAAGTTGCTACGAGTCTGCCCTCGGCTAATCTCTGGAGAAGGGCACTGGGTCTCCTTGAAACACCCGGAATGAATGAGCCTGAAGTAAAAGTAGGTGTTTATCTCAAGTCACTGCCTCAAATAGCTCGGTACCTGTTGGAAGGGGCTGATCGATGCAAACCAAGGCAGCCATGCGTGAGCTGTTACACAGTGGTTAGTATTGATCAGAGCTAACGGCTGCCGATAGGAATGTGGAGCGGACTGACAGGCCGAGAAGAGGGAAGGAGGAAACAGCCTTCGCTGGTGGCAGACGTACAGAGGGAAGCCGATAAAAAGTCAATTCCACTTAACTGAATGGCTGCTAACTAAATATTTTTGGGGCCAGAGCCTTCCCAGATAGCAGCTGGAGCGTCTCTGCTCCGGAACTGAGACATCAAGTGAGCGTGGCATCGACGGCTGAGATAAGAGGTGCTGTGATGGCCGGTGGAGCAGGAGAACCTGATGAGCCAGCCCTGCATGCCTGCCCTGCATGGTCATACACTGGAGCAGAACAGAGCAATCCAGAACTGCTTTTCCCAGGCCCAGTATGTGGACAATGTTTCAGGCCAACTTTTAGTGGACTGGATCAGTGCTTAAGGCACCGCATATAAAGTAATTCTCCAGCAGTTTGATTAATAGTGTCATAGTCATAGCTTCAGTTCAGGTTCAACCTTTTTAACGTTTTATTATTTTACAGCGTAATAAATCAGGGCAGCAGGAAAAGACAGATGTAGGAATGTCCCTGTCTCCCGTCTGCTTGTGCAGACAATGGGTCACAGGATAACGGCTTCCAGGGCTGAGGCAGCTGATATTAGAAAATCTACTGGAGAGGAGCCTGTTACAGAGCCAGAGGTGCCCTGAGGAAGGAAGAGGCAGCTGGAAGCCAGTCAGCACGTCCTGCAGAGCTGCAGCACTGACCAGGGAAGGAGCAGGCCAGTGGTCCCAGGGAGCTAACTGGAATGAGGTGTCTCCTTGCCAACTGCAAGAGGAAAGGCAGCTGTGCCACAGCACCAACCATCCTGGAGCAGAGTGGGATGCTGCCTTTTCTCATGGAGCAAATGAACCCCTTCCTGCCTTTCCAGCACCAGCAGTGGCTGAATCAAGCTCACCACATTGGTCCTTACTAGGCTTGGTGATGCAGGGATGGACACAGCCTCAGGATCATCATGGGAGGCTACAGCTTAGGGAAAGGAGAGCAGGGTCGTGTAGGGCCAGTGCAGGTTGCAGAGAAAGCAGAAGCTTTGCAGCTCAGCTCATGGACGATAATATAGGTGATACAGATGGAAGAAAGAACAGAGATGTTTTTATGAGATTAAAAGAATAAGAGAAGTAAGTGTAGAGGTTCATCTCTGAAGGAGCTGATGGAGAGACTGCGGGAACATGAACCTAAAACAGGCAGGGAAAAGGGACGGAGGTGGTGAACGTGAAGCTTGACTTGTTAGGGGAAGGAGGGATGAAGGAGGAGCAAGGGATCTGAAGGGATAAAATGGATAAATCAAATGCTAAGAAAAACTCTTAAGGTGTATTTTTTATGGACTGAAATGTGTGTGACAGCAAAAAGAAGTCGCTTTGGCAATCAGAGGAAGCGATGACAGAGCCTTGGAAGAGAGGTTTTGCCATTAGAATGAAGAATGATCCAATAATTCAGAAATTGGGAAGGGTAAGGGAAAAACTAGAATTCTGGTTGGGTCATAGTAAGTCAAAAACTTCATGGAAAAGTAACAAAAATCCAATGAATGTACTTTGCTTCTCATATCACCTGCTTTGCTCTGTGCAATGAGAATTTCGGGAGAGCACATAAAGATGCAAATAAATTCATGTGTAACGTGGCAAGAACAAGACAGACTAATGCTTGAAATTTCTGCCCTGTATTTATAGCCTGCTGCTTACATTGCAGAGCAAAGCAAGTTGTATATTGAACAAACATTGCACTGTTTTCCATCTTCCTTTAACAGGACTTAATTTTACTTTTAAATTTTAATTAGTTCCACACAGGGGCCCGGCAGTCCCAATGCAGAGGCACCACAACTTACAGGTTATTTGTCATTACAACTTCTGGACTGTTAAAAGAGGTGTAAGTTACAACCCAGGGACCTGATGACCAAAATATTGTCACCAGCTGGACTTTGCACGCAAACATTTGTATTTGTGTATGTTGATAGTTCGGGTGTTTAAAAAACAAGGGTATTTGCATGTGCTGATCATTCAGGTGTTTATAAAACAAGGTCCTCATTGCTGTCACTGCCTGTCTGACACTGATACCGGTATGTGGTTGTCATGCAGGTGCTGCAGGCTGAACCACCCTGGCTGCAGACAGGGACAGACACACTGTCATCCAGAAACCCCGCAGCTTTTAGACACGTGCTTTTAAAGATAGTGCTCTGAAACCTTATATTTGCTTTTATTCTCATTTAAATAAAGGTTAACTGTGAGATTTAAGCCACTTTCTGCCAATGAACTTTTAATTACAGCGAAGGCATCAGCACAGCTAGAAAACTCCTTCAGCCTGCATGTACCATGGCTGGACAGTCAGTGGGATGGTTTAGGGGAGAAAACAGTTCAATATTCCAGTATGTGTTCTGCTAAATACTGGATTCTGCTAAATACTGGATTCCAATTCCAAATTGGACTGAAATCCAGCCTGTTTTATTCTGCTTTCCTACCAGGTTACATCCTTGCACTCCATTACATTCGAATGTTTTAAAGCTGACACAGTACAGGAAAAACTAATGAAATCTATTAGACCTCCAGTACAAAAGAGGAGAAATTTCTAAGAAATACTGCACAAAAAAGTGCAGATTAAAAAAATGGAAGCAGCGGAGAACAGTAACTATGTGCCACAAAAAGATAAACACAAAAAGCTCAGCTCTCTCTTATAAGACACCCACAGACTCCATCTGTCATCCCAACCCTTCCTCTCCCAACTGTTCTTAAATTAAATGAATGCTTCTAATGGGAGATTTTCTCATGAAAGCTTATGAGAATTCATCCAAAGACAAATTAAAACAAGGCTGTGGAATCAAGCAATTCACCTCTCTCACAGGTTGCCTGGCTTCAATGGTTGCATTTACAATAGAAAAAACCAACAATAAAACACCCAAATAAAGAACAACCTGTGAAAGAGCAAACTTTGCAGTGACCAAAGCTGATGCAGACACAGGTCGCCCTCTGCAACTGTTCTCACAGTCCTACAGCTGAGATAAAGGTTATTTTACTCTGTGTGAAAGACTCCTGTACACATCAGATTTACTGCTTCTGTTCTTCATAGGCCCTGCAGTCTGAACACCTCCCAAGGGATCAGAAATCTAAAACTGTATACCGTCTTTTTCTTCATGTAAATAGACCTAGCCTGGGCTACTGAGTCTGAAATGGCTTTAAAATGTGTTTTCCTACTCACCACTTATCATTTTATTTGCTTTTAGCAGCCTATTCAGCATCCTGTCCATACTGGACATGAATAACCTGTCCAGGCTTTCCATTCTCACTTTTGTTTCTGGTCATCTGAATTTTGGGGTTGCTGTTTAGTAAGAAAATTCTTCTGTGTTTGCATCGAATGCATTTAATTTCTGTCACTTGTATCTCGAATGGACAAATTAGCAAAATTGTAATGAAATGTTTCTATTAAACGCAGATCAGAAGGAGGACACTTGAAAAGGAAAGAGATCTTTAATTCAGACCCCATCAGCTGTCAGTGCCTCCTTCATAACAGGTCTCAGTTGCCTCTGTATTTCACCATTTGCTCTTTGCTTCACACCAGGCAGTCTGATACCAAATGGTTTGAGTATTTTAGTTTTCTTAGCTAATAGTCCCACTAAATTTAGATCTAGCAGCACAAAGGAACTTAAAAGGAGATGAGCCACCCTTGGGGCCCCAGAGAAGTTCCCAGTGCCGGGGACAGGCTGAGGCTGGAAGCAACTGGGATGGGGACGTGTGGCCGGGCACTGCTCCTGGTGCCTGTGGGGCCCGTGGCCACTGGTGTAAGTAGGGCCTGGGCCAGGGCCAGGGCCATGCTCAGGAGTGTCCCTGCTGCCAAGGAGGGCAGGGGCAGCCGGAACGCTGCCTGCGTAAACCAGGGGCTCTGTCATCAGCACCCTCTGGTCTAGACTGTTCTGCTGCTGCAGGTGCTTCATTCCTCTCCCTGGGTTTCAGCACTGGATTGCAGTGCTCACATTGCCAGTCCCCTTGGATTTTCTTCTCCATTTCCTTTAATCTGTTGTGCTCTCTCCCTGCTCTCTTGCTCTCTTTGCATGATTCCTGCCCTCACCCTCTTTATTACCAAAGTCACTGGGACTTTTGGAGCTCACAGCGGAAGGTAACTGACCCCCCAGCTCCCCCGCTCTCTGTGATTTCTGCATGTGCTCTTTCACAGTTTCTCTTACTGAAGTCCCTCACTGTTGTACTTAACCACCGTGAGTGACAGAAATCCAATGCTGACCACTTCATTATCTGCCGACCTTGTCCCCTGGCCTCCTGCCCCTCCATCTCTCTTGGGCAGTTTGCCCTGTGTCGCAAGTCCTTGTTAAAGGTCAGGACCCCAAACCATCAGCATTGGTCGTGTTGTTTTACTGTATCACCAGAGAAATCAGGGCTGTCGGATCTCATTAGAGCCCTATTTACAGGTGGAACGCCGCTCCTGGCGTGGGATGAGCCGCTACCTTTGAAACGCAATCTTCCCCCGATCAAACCAGCAGCACGCAGGGATTATATTCCACCAGTCAATCTCTCATAATCGCTCCCACCCTTATTGGCAAGGCTACTGTGGTCCCTGCATGAGAAAGGAAATCCTCTTAAACAAATACTCTCCTCGGGAGCAAGACTCCACTTCCCGATGAAGGGGCATGGGCCGTGGCCGCAAGGAGGACGGGACAGGTGGCCACCCGGGCTCACACAGGGCAGCCCAGTCAGTAACCCCCGTGCACTGCCTGGTTCTTCCTGCTCAGCAAACCAGAGACACGTCACACTCGATGCAGCGCCAGTGATGGAGAAGTGTGAACTGATCCTCTCAACGCGCCTCCGAAATGAGCCGGGAACTGTCACCACCGCGCGGGAGCGGGGAAGTGACGCTGCTTCCTGCGTGTGACATCGCAAACCAGCAGCAGCACTGGAAGGTTAATTATTCCCAGCCTTAGAAAAACTTCTTTAAATCGTGACTCTTATCAGCTTCTTCTCTGACACGAGCATTAAAACAGAGAGACCCCTTCCCTCTCGGATTACGCCACCGTTTTCAGTCACAGTCATGACAATGCTGGCATTGCACTAAGGGATTTCCAGAGGATGTTGTCAGGTAAATAACATCGTGCTCCACATGTCGATTGAGCCTTTTAAAGAAAGTTTCAGCGCGGCTGTGTGCTGAATTGGTAATTTCCCCAGTGCACAATGCAGAAAATGATGCAAACCCATTACATGAATTCTGAAGACAAAGAGAAATCTCAGCTGCCTAAATGAGAATAAATCAAAAAGTAAACATGGAGGCTAACAAGAACCATAGGAATAACCTGGAGAGCCAAATCATATCTAAGAAGAATCCCTGTACAACATGGCAGGACGGAGGAGGCAGCATGTTAAACCCACGAAATATAGATGTTTCGCTGAAATGAGAGATTTGTAACGATTCCCTGTTCGGCCACATGAGCTCCAAGTTGTGCGCCACAGGGTCACACCTCATGATTTTTCTAGAAGCATTTATAATATTTCAGCATTCCTTGCCTGAAACATTCCACCTTGTCAGCCAACGTTCCTCCTGCTCAGGATGGTTGGAGAAGTTGAGCTGATGTGCACAGGGAGGTGCTGCTAAACCCAACAGCCCACGGATGAAAAGGGAGCGATCATGTGAGGAAAGAGGGGCTAAAGGAACCATAAGGGCAACCAAGCCTGGAGGCAAGGTTTGGATGAGGTTTTATACCACCTTCTTGGGAGTTTTGTTACTAAATTTAATGCCTAGAAAGAGGATAAAGTTAGATCTTGTACGGTGAGAGGATTATCTTTGTATGGCACTCTGGGAAAGGCACGGCTCACATGCAGTCCACGGCGGAATTTTGAAAAATCCTTCTTCAAAAAAAGTATAAAAAGAGGAAAAACTATGAAATCCTCAACTAGATGGAAAAAAGAGAAGATCTTAAGAACTCTAACAGACAACCCTAAAACCAAAGCATGTAGACTTGATATAATTTATTAGAGGGGCTGCAAAAGGCAATATCTGCAGTGGAACAGTGAAGTTATCCAAGAGGAGATTTACCAGGAGCTCAAAAACCTGCAAATATGGTCCAAATTAAGGGAACTCTACACCTGCTTTGCCCAGTTCTGAGCCAGGCAGGTGCAGCTGCATTTTTAAGAGTGTGTAAAAAAGGACCATGCCATACATGAGAGGTGCAATAGCAAAGAGCCTTAACCAAAAGCAGAGACATTTTACTCCAGATTCTCAAGCAACTGGGAACTGAGAGGATGAGGTTACCACATGTGTGAAAGAGCCAGATCTACTTTCTTTTAGGTCACTAATTCTGATATTTTTGCATCCATTTGGGTCAGCAGGGTCATAAAATATAACCTTTCCCTTTTGCAAAGTTTCTTCTAAGTCATTCTCTAAGAGCTCCTTTAATGTGTCCTTACCCGGAGCAGTGGGGCTGGCTCAGCTGGGCTTCTTTTCCATTCCATGCACAGTTACAGACACTTTACTGCATGGGCCTGCGATGTTCAATAGGGGAAGAAGAGCTAAATTAGGCTAAAGTGTATTTTAATTTAATACAATTTGTGCTAATACTGAAAATACACATCTATTATATCTGACATTGTTTAACATTTCAGTATTTGCTTAATTAGCAATGCCCTATGAGAATGAGTGACTCCTGGTAAGTGGTTTCCTTTGGGGCTCTAGAAGGGGTCTCTGCCCCAGAGCAGCTGTTCCTACAGCTTGTTCTCCGTGCGGCCGCAGTGGATTTGCTGCTTGGCTGCAGCACTGAAACTATCTGTCAAGTCCAAAGCAGAAAAAGAGTTTGAAAGGCAAACATGATCTGTGATCAATATCCTAACAAATCCAAAGGAAGCCCCAGCTCCCAAAGGGTTAATCCAGAGAAGAAAAGGCATCCGCATGTTTAGTGAGCTAATGTGTTTATTGACTGGGAGGCCTTTAAGTCTTCAACAGGGAAAAGCTCTGATAAGTGACTGGAAGTTCAAGTCAGACAACCTAGTTTTGGTGAAACTTGGGTGGAAGGGGGGGTCACCTTTTCCAGCTGATTGACTTTTTGGACTCCTGGGGGAGTCATCCCTGAGGTGTCCTTTGGCAGGGCGTCTGCACCTGCCCAGAGTGAAGCTCACTATGGAACAGGGATGTTCCCAGAACAGGGAGCATCCAGGCTCGCTGGCGTGGACAGAACACACCCACCTTGTCCCAGAAAAAAATGATGGGCCAGTGTCCCTTCAGCATGCCCCAGTGCCCTTCAGCATGTCTGAGTCTGGAACTGGAGTGTGTTGTGACCCTCTGCCAAACCTGTCATCCAGACACTCCTGATTTCTGTAGGGACATTCCAAAATCTACAACTCTCTGCTGAGAGCACAGCTCTACTTGGTGCCTCCACTTCCCAACCTGGAGCTGACTCCCTGCTTCCAGGCCAGCACTGGGACACCTGCCCACCAGCCTGGTGGATACCCCTGCCCAGTGCTGCACTGAGAACTGCACTGGCCCACCTTAACCCTCAGTGTCCACCTGCCACGGCCACGGGCACTGCCAGGGTCAGGGGTCGGCGTCCTCCTGCTGACACAGTGAGAGCCAACATTGTCCTCAAATTGCTGCAAGGAAGAGACCATGCCCCCCTCCTGCTGCCAGCCGCACCTCGGGGCAGGGGTATCTGCTCTACTGGAAAACTGCCAGCCTGGGAGGTGACGGAAGCAGCTGAGAGCAGCTGCAAAGTCGGGAACCTCTGACAGGCAGCTCAGTGACTTGACCAGCCCCACGGAGCTCTATGACACTGGCTGGGCTTTTCCCCTGGATGAATCCCCTGGGATGAATCTTCAGCTCTGTGGATTCAGCTCCCTGTGCCAGCCAGGAGTTGCTGGTTGGAGACAGGTCTGGGCTGCCCTTCGAGCCTGATCAGAAACACCCGGTGACACGGCCTCACCTCCCCACACCTGACGGCAGGACCTGTGCCCTGGCACGAGCACCCCCCTGTCAGATGGAGGGCGAGGGAACCCTGGGTTACACGTGGTGCCTTTGCCATGGCACTGTTGGAAATGACTTTACGATCCAAATAACAAAACCAGGAGGTGAGAGACATCACCAGGATTCAGGATAACAAACACCAGAATTTTGGTAAACGTACAGGTTTTGATCTGTCCCACGCCATAGCATGTGCCTAATTCAAGACATGACTGCAAGGAAGAGTCAGTAGATTTCTCTGCCCTTTTGGTGCCAAAACCCCCCGGTTCAGGTACCATGGCAGTGACTACAAAAGTGTAATGACAGCATATTCCTGACAGATTTCTGCTGTATTGGGAAAGGACTGTAACTGAACCAGGTACATCCCATTTCTACATTAGTTAAGAGATTATAAGAAGATAAATTAAATTAATGGTCCATCTAGCCAATATCCTGTCATCAACAGGGACCGGTAACGGCCCTGCAGGCAGGAGTATGGAATTAGTGAGCAGACAGTGCTGCTGCCCCAGAAACCACCAACAACTTGGGATTAAAGGACTTTCTGCACTACAAGTATGTCCCACTTTTCAGCAGTCCTCAATGGATTTTTCTCCCAGGAAGCTGTTCAGTTGCTTCTGCACAGAGAGATGATCAAGAGATGCCAGTATCCCAAGTGCCTATTCAGGAAACAAGTAAATACCATGGAAAATTGTTCCCTGTAGGCCTGGCAATCTGGTTGGGAATAGCCATGAGGAGGCGGGTGGGGAGCAACACCACTGTGGCCTCAGAGAGAACGGGAATAATGTATCCTGGCACTGCTCCCAGTGAAAGGCCTAAATTGGAAATTTAGGGTAGGTGCTGCCCACCACATGACACAGATCCCACAGGAATATTCCCTGCCTGCAGAATCCCAGCCTGGGGCCAGGGTGGAGATGCAGCCTGAGCGGTGAGATCTGCGGGCAGATTGAGCACAAGGACTGAGCTGAGGTTTGAGCCTCAGCAGCTCGAGATCTGGAATCTTCATGGGTTGGGACGTTTGATTGACCGGGCCATCAAAGGAGGCACCACGGTTGTTCTTGCTCTCAGGCTTCTCCTCGCCTCGATTTGCATATTCAAGGATCTCCGATGTCTGGCTGTCAGAGATGGTGACAGTTGGGGGGGGTTTTTTAGCTTTATCAAGGGGGATTATTTTTAACCCAAATTATTTTGCATTGTAAATGTTTAAATCCACATCAAATCCAGATTAATGCATAAAATAGTCCAAGAGGGTATTTACTGGGGAAAAAAAATAACAATAAATCAAATTATTATGGCTAGCTCCCATCTGAAGTGTTTTAAAAAGGGGAAAGTCTAAGATTTTGGCTAAAATATCACTTCAAGGAGAAGATTGAAATAAACTTCTCTGCAAAATGGCCCAAGTTTACATACAAACTGGAACCCTTGGTACTTTTTCACAACATGACTGGAATTAATAATGCAGATAAATCCTAAATAAATCAGGATTAGTGTTAACTACGTCTTGAGGTTTAATACGCTGTACGAAAATGAAAGGGGGCTGGCGGGGGAGGAAGGAGCTTTGCCTTAAACCCCGCCGGAGCAGAGCCCGGAGGAGGGCCGGGAGCCCCTGGACCCGCCGAGCTGGGCAATCAAAGCGCCTCTAATCGCCCCGCTCCGGGATGTGTTCAAAGGATCCGGGCTGGCCACGGGCTGCCTGAGGTCACCAGGGAAATGCAGTCGCGGGGCAGGGGGGAGGGGTGTCTCGGATTTTTGGACAGCCCGGCTGTTTGGATCTGGTTTCAGGAGGTCAGCCGGATTGCAGTATTTTACCGTCTTATCAGCAAAAAGATTAAATTTCCCTTCGTGGTTAAAGAGCTCAGCCCCACTCTGAAGGAAAATATAAATAAAACTGCCAACACAATCGCCCGAGTAGAACCTATGGCAGCGTGTCGGCGGCTCAGCCTGGGGAGCTGCTGCCCCTCTGCCCTCGGCCCCGCCGGGGGACATCCCCAACATCCTCCTCCTCCTTGGAGGGGTTCAATGCACCCTCCGGCTCGGGAGAGGGGTAAGAGGGAGGGAGGGAAGGCTGAGAGAGGGCAGTTGGCTTCGCTGCCTGCTGAGATGAAGGTGGTTCCAACAATGTCCAAGTGAGGGTGTTTCCAACAGTGTCCCAGTGAGGGTGTTTCCAACAGTGTCCCTGCAGGGGTGGCTCCACTGGTGTCCCCACTCCTCCCCAGGGTTACTGCCCAGCCAGCAAGGACTGTCCTGTCCCATCCTCCTCCTCCTCCCTGTGCTGGACAGAGCCAGGGCTGATGAACCCCTCACTCTCTGATACAAAAATAGAGTGTTAAAGGTTTTACATCTTTTTCAAAGCCACAGAGGAGTAGAAAAGTGCTTCTCATGTTCACTTCGTTACCTGGAAATTCACTGCCCGTCTCTGTTCTGACTCTCTCCTTGTGTAAGGACAACGCTCGCTCGGGGCTGCCCTGCCTCTCCCAGGTGTGGGACTGGGCTGGAAACTCTCAGAAATTTGCAGCATTCTAAGAAATCTCATCTCCCATCTGTTTCCTGTTCCTCTTTCAGCACTTTCTCAGCGCTTACACCAGCTCTGGGGCTCAGAAGAGCTGAGGGCCAGGTTCTCACCCATCTTGTGCCACAGCTCATCACTGACACCAGTGCCAGTGGCAATAAATCCGTCAGAAGGATCCCATGGGACATGTGCCACTTCTGCCGTCCCAGGTCCCTTTGCCCGGATGTGTATGCCACAAATCCGAACAAGATCCTAGCTCTTTCCCTAAAGCAGCCAGTTGGCTAACCTGTTGTTTGGATGTGGAATATTTACCTATGATTAAACATTGACCAGTAAGCAAACAGAGGAGGTTTTCAATAATTTTTAAATATTTAAGAGCTGGAAATGACCCTATTTTATATCATACACAGAAAAGTGCCAGCAGTCAGTGGTGCTGCTGCTGATGTTAGTTGTTGGGGTTCTGAAACACAACACCTCCTGAAAGAGTGAGTCTGTGTCTCCAGTCTCTACAAGAACAAGCCTGCAGGTCTGTGTCCAGACTGACAGACCCAAAACGACCCTGGTGACACCTCCTGGGCAGGTCCCTCTGCACGAGTCAGCACATTCACCTCAGTGCCAGTGGAAACTTAAAAAAAAGTTAAAGAAAATAAACCCTAAGTCTGTCCTTTCTTTAAGGGAAGTTAAGCGTAGGGCTGGGGAGATAAAGTTGAGATGCACAAGTGTAAGAAGACCTGAGATACCTCTGATTGCTCTAACTCTTGCAGAGAGCACGGTGCTCACCCGCGGGTTCTCCTCTCCCAGGAGCAGCCGCATGGAGCACGAGCCACCCACAGACTCCGCATGACCTTCGGGTCGGTTCAGATAAACCCAACCCAAAGGATGCTCTCCAGCAGCTGCAGCACCCGTGTGGCCCCAAGGCAGGACGAGCCCCGGGCTGAGCTCAGAGTGGCTCAGGTTGCTCATCCCTGGGGTACCTGGTACCACCGTGTAATGCTTAGACCGCCCTGTTCCACACTGCACCAACACAGCCATGCAGCCTAAATCCCTTCCTTGGGCTGACACGGATAGTTCAGCGAACACCTGCAGACACTGGGCTGTGTTGGAGCAATGAACCAATTCCCTCACTGCCCAGTTGCAAGCAAATGCATGTTGGAGCGGCGGGACCTGGGGCACGGCTCTGGCCCTGCTGGCTCTGACCAAGGCAGATGGGTCCTGTCCCAGTCCCCTGCCCCATGTCATGGCATATTCATAGAGAACAGGAGCTGTTTCGTTTATACTGTGGTGTTTAAATGTTTGGGTTTTGCTTCTAGCCATTTCCAGTAGAAGAAAAAGCTGGGTGGGGGGAGAGACAGAAAAAAGGGAGAGGGTGGGAGATCACTGAGAAATGGACGTGAAATGTGTTTTGTCCACTGCCATGATAGGGTCATGTAGATTAGACCCTCACCCTAGCGGGCAAGCCCGGAGTGGACTGAATGCACAAACAGCCAAGCCTTGTTATATTTCTTAAAAAACTCACACAGTGCTATTCCTGTGTGTTTGAAAGGAGTAAATCTCCCAACCCTAACAACACCTGTGTGGAACAGAACAAATAACCTGAAAATTCCCTGTGAAAACCAGCCAAGATCTAAGGACGATTCATTTGGTGCCCCAAAAGCTGCAAATTTCTCTTCACAAGGAAGTTTATACATCTCTGCTAAAAGAGGATATGAAAGCAGCTATAAAAAACAGGAATCAAAGTACAACAAATTAAACAAGGAAACATCTGTGACGATCAGTATGAGCCAAAGCTGATGGGTGTGAACAACTTGTAAGAACAGTCAGCTGTGTCGAGCACTACCCACAGAACCCTCACAAACAATAAACCGAGAGTTCTGAAGTTCACCTTTGATACGATAAATTCAAATAATTGATTATTATGTGCAATAATTAACCGTTACTAAACAGAAAGGGGAAAAATGTCAATAACTGTGGAGTAAAACATTCCTGGTGCACATTTGTAATCAAAGTAGTTGATGTAAATATATAATCAAGGTCATGTAATAGTAAAGGTGTAGGTTAAATAGCATCTGTTAAATATAAAGATTTTAAAATTACCAAGTCTGAACACTTGTATCTAATAATTTTAAAGGAATCGTTTGGAAGCTCTTCAAATGCTTCTGGCTAATCCTCAATACGTTTTTGAGAAATGGGGGAGTTTCCAGAAGGCCTGGGAGGAAGTTTGGTTGCAGGTCCTTAAAAAGTACACGATTGACCTGAGTGTGTAATAGAAGGTAACACTTGCCATGTGTCAGCAGAGAGATGAAGGATGGAGACACGCTTCACGCTAACATTATTGCACTGGAAGTAATTACTGGTTTTAATTTTCTCAGCAGTTTTCATTGTGGACTCTTGGATCACCAAATCTAACTTATGGCAATGCTGTAAATCCGTGTCAAGCCCCGATTTCCCAAAGGAGAGCTATCAGAAAAGCTTCCAGCCCTCCACTCTGGAGAACCCAACACTTCACGTGGCGATCTTCATCCGTGACACGTGAAGTAAGTGGAGGTCTGACAGAGAACATCCAGGAAGGCCAGGCAAAAAGGAGTGGCTCATTTGGATCGCACGGAAGAGCCTCTCAGGACTCAGCAGGGCACAAAATTATAATATACTTAAAGATATTTTGATTTGTAGGGAATCATAATGCTCATTCACACAAACAAGTAACAGAATCAGGATTGAATGCTGCAAGGTGGAGGAGGTGAACCTGTGGAGAAGGGTGTCACTGGATATCATCCAATCTTCACCTATAAATGCTAAGTGGTATAAATTCCTCCATGGGCCATTCACTTAAGAGTTAGACTCAATGATCCTTGAGGGCCCCTTCCAACTCAGAATATTCCGTGAAATCTGTGAAATCTCCCTAAACAACTTGTCCTAACAGTTCACTAGTTTCATTGGATAAAACCTAGATTGAGTTTCTCTAAATTTTTAAATGCAAAGCACATTTTACGGACTGCCAATCCTTGCTGTAGCTCTTCCCTGACCTCTGCACAGTTTTCTTTTTCAGATTCAACTCACCAAAACCAAACCACCACTGAGAGCTGGAGCCCTACCAGGAGCCTCGCAGGGGGCTCATACACTCGGTGATGCCCATTTGGTGCGTGGCCAAGAGCCTCGTTGGCTCTCACAAACAGCACTGCAACACTCACCGACAGGTGTCCAGCATCAACCTGGGTCCCTGACTAAGGCACAGCAGTTATAGCCACGAGGTAACGTGGACTGCCTGAACATCAAGTCCCTTTGCAGCATTTCAAGCCGGACACACAAAATTACGAATAACTTTGTTCTGCTGAACAAAAGGTCAGTTTCTAAACAAAGAGGTACAAGATGTTACACCAGATGGCAGAATTCAGGAAGTGAAATGACAGCAAAGCAGCTGAAATATAGAGAATTGGGAAAAGAAATAAATATTCAATAAATTAATACAACAAATAATAACTGACTCTAGGGCCACCTTTCACAGGAGAGGAGGAACTTGTCAAGGAACATGGAAAGTTTGTTTTCTTATGGCATTTACAATGCAGTATTGAATTTGAAATGATCATTTTCTGTGCACACTGATCATGAGGATGTGATCTTCCTCTTCCTCGTCTTCTTACCTCCATGTTTTTTCTATCACCATTTTCATTTGGCCTTAAACTAGATAGTATTATTTATGGAATAAATGTCACATTTTCTCATGAGTTTAGTGGCAAGCACCATGACAACCATGTTCTGGTTCAGATGCTATTGACATTAAAGTAGGATGCAATACTACTACTACTACTACTACTACTACTAATGATAATGTAAAGGCCCTCAACTGAGGTCTCTTTATCATTGCAAACCAAAACTTACAAGAAGTGCACACCAATGTTACACCACTGCAAGGCACAGCGTTCTTACAGGGCTGCACAATTAAAACCAATCATGTGGTCAATCTCAGGAAAAACTTCACTGACAATTCACAAATAATCTATTATTATCCAATATATGGTGTCCCTAACCTATCAGTGTATGCATAAGTGTAAATATGCATGTATGTCATAGGGAGTACCTGGAGAAAGCCAGGGCAATGCTCCGTGTTACCCTCCTCCTCAAGTGGTTAAACCAACACCAATGTTCTTGGTACCAGCTGATGAACCTGAGCAATTTTAATAAAAGAGACAACACTGAACAACAAAATAAAGAGTAAAGAATTCTTTCCCTACATCTCAAATCATGTGGCTGCATCCTCCATATGGCCAGAAGGAAAAGCCATCTCCCATTTGCACACCAAACCACATATTTAATCCATGTGCTTATGTCAAACTTAATTACAGCACATTTGGCATAAAATAACAATCCACATCCTTGGAGAGGGGAACTTAAGTAGTTAATATGTGTGATTGAACGAAAGTGCTTTGCTGAATGTTTATGAGAAACCCAAGACAGCCAAATGTGGTGATATTTTAACTGTTTAAACACCAGCTCTCCCGCCCTGTGCTGGAGCCTTTTGTGCTCCCGTGGCACCCACCCAGCCTCACACCGAGAGAAGGGTCCTGTCCACACACCTGGCCAAGCCTCACCCAACAAACTCACTGGCCTCTAATCACCCCCTTACAGCTCTGAGACAAGATGCATCTTCCTGCCCTTTTCCCTCATTCTGTGCCTTAAAAACATCTTGGTGCTTCTTTCTTATTCTCACGCCAGTTTGTAGAACCCACAGATCTCCAAAATGCAACTTTCCTCTCTCTGTATCCCCCGAAACCTCTAAAGAAGCAGCTCTAAAACCTGACAAGAGGTTCTGGATTTATGCTCAGATACAGATTTACTGGGGAGATAAGGACAGAGTAAAGAAGATGTAGAGGTGCTTCAGGTCACACGGGGGAATCAGCTGTCATGGCTGTCCAGGTGAGCTGGCTTTGGGATCACTCCGAGGCAGGGTCTGAGAACTCCTGGCAGCAGCCAGAGCCCTTGGACTGTGAGACACTCTTTCCCTGTGTCAGGAATCCTGCTCTTGTGGACTGTGGGGTGCAGGACAAGGCACCTGCTGGTCCCAGTTGGCTCCCTGGCCCATGATGCTGAGACCGGGAGATGGAGCCCATGGACACTCAGAGCGAGCTTCAGGAAAGAATCCGAATTCACTGCAGCCCCTGGAGCGCCGGACAGGTTGGAGCGGGTAAGAGGGACAGCCTGGGAAATGGGGGCTGTGCACCAATGGCGTAAGGGGATGGAGTCAGGTCCTGGTGGGGTGCACAGTGAGGGGTGACGTGTCAACAAATGTTTCATGAAATCAGTCAAAAAGTGGGACAGCGGTCCAGGGAGGTTTTAATGCCTGACTGGAGAGGGCCTTTGGCAGCTTGATTTCTGTTGGCCTTGCTTTCAGCAGGGCTTTGGACAAGGTGACCTCCAAAGGTCTCTTCTCACCCAAATTACACCCCAATAACCAGGAAGGACAGAAATAGGGGGGGGTCACTGCAGTGATGCACCTGAGATCACAGAGCACCGAGTGAAGTTCCTGTATGAGAAACGGTTTCTGTGGATAGAGCAGGGGAAGAATAAAAAGTGTTCAGCAATGACCTTGCTACAAGGAGCAGGAACAAAGAGGAAACAGCTGAATGTGGCGCAGGGGTGACGAGCCCTGGTAATGGCCTGCTCCTGCTCGCAGACAATGCGCATGGAAAATCTCCCATTAACTTCGGTGACACGGGACCAGGCTCTAAAAGAGCAGGCACTAAAGTGGATGACAGTGTCAGAAAAGAGAGGAGGAAAGAAGGAAAAATTTAAGTTTCACTTTCATCATGGTGAGGATGAGTTCACTGCTGAAATTCTGCTGTTCTCTCTTTCAAAAATGAACATACATATTTTGCACCAAACACAGTGGAGTCGCTGCTGCTGGAGTTAACTGGCTTGGTGTCTTTAAAATGATGGCATGGCTTTCTTCTTGCCAGAGATTAGTTCCTGATGATTTATCGGACTTAGTGTCAGTCCTTCACCCTGCCCTGGATATAAAAAAGGTGGGAATAGCCTATGAATTGTCACATTGGATGCAAAATCCTGAAGAACACCCTCTATGCTCCGATGTAACTGAGCACCATGTACTGGATTTTACCTCACCACTGTTACCCTGCCTTTGTTAGCACAAAATAAGGTTAGTTTGCACACTGACTGAGAACATTTTATATAAAAAAGATACATATACAGAGGACAAGCAGGTTACGGAGCCTTCGATACATAAACATATATAATACAACCATACATTCCTATGTCTAAAAAAACCCACATGTTGAAGAAGTTGCAGAGTTTCTAAAAACTTGTGTTTTTACCCAGGGTGGCCAAAACAGTGCCCAGACTAACACATAAATTGTGGTTTTTGGTATGGGGAAGGTTATGAGAAGATAATACCGAAATTCATCGACCACCTGCGGCGCAGAGCTGGTCTGCAGCCCAGTGTTGTCGCTCTCTGCTGCCACTTGTTCTGTTTGCTGTGGCGTTTTGGGTTGTTTGTGCCTGGTGAAGAAGCAGTGGCCTTTTCTTTTGATGCTGGGGACACAGTCGCCCATGCCAACACAAAGCAAAAACCCATGTGTCAGGATCCAACAGTGCCTGAGCCCTGTGAGGCGAGGGCAGCCCTCACCCTCCAGCTCTGTCCCACGCTCCCAGTCAGCAGTGCTCCAAGGAGCGGGATCCAGGCACAACTCGAACACTCCCAGGTGCGGTCCCTGTCCCACAGAAGCCAGTGGCTGCCCTGGGCCCCTGCAGAACGCCCTCCCTGTTGGTATCCACCATCAGCACTGATTGCAGGCAGCAAACAAACCTCCCCGGCAGTGCCCAGCCCGGTCAGTGACGTCCCGCGTCTGCCAAGCGCGGTGCCCTCTGCCCCCCAGGGCTGGGGCGAGTTCCCCTTCCCACGTCTGCTGGACAGCCCTGTCTGCTCAGAGGGACCCAGGATTCCAGGCAGAGCTTTCCCATGCCACCGTCCCTCAGAATAGCTCCGCTCTCCGTATTTTTAGCAAGGCTCTAATGGGCCAATATGTTTGATTTTCCACTGTTTCCACCCAGCTCCAGTCCCGCTCCATGGCAGTCTCCCTGCGTTTCTGCCGGCGTGTCTGGCCAGAGGCACAGGGCCGGGGACACGGGTGGAGGAGCTGGGAGATGGTAGCTCTGGCAGCAAGAGCTGCTTTGCATACTTGGAGTTGTACAAAGCTGATTTTCTGAGAGAGAGAAAGACGGAGAAAGGGGTTTCTGTAAGTAGCGGAGACAATGAGAACAAGGCAGGCACTATGCCAAGCACGGGAGGGCTGCCAAAACACATATCATTAGCTTGGGCCAGCTATAAGCAAGGAAATGAGAAACATATGTTGGAGAGCAAGGTTAGGAGCGAGGGACTATGGGTCAGTGACAGTCGTCCGAAAACTTTTCCCTTGTTCTTCAGCTGTGGCCCGCCGGTGTCAGATGTCACTCTGACAGCCTTCATTTCTCATGACGGCCAGGCTTATTTTGGCTTGCTTGTTTTTTGTTGTGTTTTTTTTTTCCCTCCCCTAATGGGAGTTACTGAGAGGAAGAAGAGAACAGACAAGAAAGCCTTTGCCATTTTTTTTTTTCCCACAGTTATGGGAAAATAACCTTGTTTTCTGTGATGTTCTCTGAAATCCTCACCCTTTATAAAATAACGGTGTCTCAGGACTGGGATTCTGCCTGGCCCTGGTGAAAAGAAAAGGGTGGGTAGTGTATTCTTAAGTAGTTCTTGCTGTTCTTTCTTAAATATAATTAGATGCACCTCATTACCTCAAACTAAAGGCCTTTTGTACTTCTTCAGGGCTGTGCTTCCTGAAAGCCCTGGCATGCCACAGCTTGCAGCACCCACTCTTATTTTATCACATTAACAGTGTATTTTTAACTTTTTTACCCTCTATCCAAGCTGTTTGCAGATAATTTCATTTTTCCACACAGGCTACACCCGGATACGTTACTCTCTGACATTTAAGGAAGCGTTTGTAGTTCCCGCTCCCTGTCCCAGCACCATTGTGTCTGTTTTCCCTTTGATGGAGCTCGCACTAGAGAGCGCCTCAAAGACCATTTGCTTTTTCCCTCCCAGGGCTGAAATATTCCCAAATAGAGAAGAGCCTAATAGGGGTCTTAGACACCATCCCAAGAGACTTCTGCTTGATCACCATTCCACAGAAGACTGAATGGAACTGATGGGCCTCTCCGCTTCACAAGGACCATGCTGGGGGACAAGCACCTCATAAAACCTCAGGTACCCTCAGGTTGGAAATGCAGAAGAGGTTCCTTTCACTTTGGGGTTTGGAAATGTGGCTGGTGTGGAAAGAAAGGCTAGGATGCGAGGAGGAAATTCATCTACAAAAAGGCAAGCACCATTCCTCATGGATGACCCTTGCGTGGTCAGAAGATGCAGGATCGGGGCGGGCACGGTGGGGTTGGGCCCCCTCTGTGTGATGACATCTATCATGCCTAAAAGTTTGCAAGAAATAATTTCATTCTAAAGACTTTTAATCGCTTTCCATGCCCTAAAGCCTGCTCCGAGATCCAGGCAACGCTGCCCGGCGAAGCTGGACTATCATGTTTCTAGGGAAGTAGGTGAGGTCCAAGACCAGTTTTAAAAGGAAAAGAAAGATGAAGCAAAGGTCTCACAGGGACTGAATGCAGGCAGAGAGCAAGGTCAGAGGAGCAGCGATGAGGACAGGCTCGGGCCGGGGATGGCTGTTGCTGCACTTAACTCGTCACCTGCACTGGCTCCAGCCAGGAACGAGGGGTGACAGCCCTGTCATTTCCAAGCACTTTAACTCCCCGACTTTGAGGAAGGGCTGGCACAGCACACAGCCACTGATACTCGTTTTCTCTCAGGCAGCAAGTTAAAATGCTTGGAAATAATATTCCACCTGCCCTGTTTTTGGAGCCTGGTCTGGGCAGCAGCGACAGCAACAGCCCTTACAGGCTCCTCCCCATCCATCTCTGCTCTGACACACCCGCAGCAGAATTCTGAAGGATGTGCCAGATTAACATACTCTGTAAATCCAATATCTTTGATTTTTAAAATGCCATTGGAAAAACTTGCCGGTAATTTTTTTTTTTTTAACTAAAGGGAGGGAGCTGTGCTGGCTGTCAGCTTTCAAACACCTTTGCTTTTCACACAGCCTTGACTTGTAATGTAAGATGATCTAAAGATAATTTCAAGGTTTAAATAGAAACTGATGACCCATGGTGCTTCAACTCAGCCACCTTCACCAGCACAGACTCTGTCACTCCCAGTCATCATGGCCCACAAGAAATCACTCACTTTTAATTACATGCAACATTCTAGGGGCCTAAAAGCAATATAGATCATAATGGTGATACCCAGGGTTATTGGAAAGATGTGTATCCTTGACTTCAGTAGGTATGGTCAACCAACAGGGAATTTGGCTGAAGAGTCCAGGATCTTCCCAAAAGAAAAATAAACAATACTGTAACTCTAGTCAGAGTTAGAGGAATCCTTGGGAAAGAAGATATTAACCTTGAAGTTAAGGATAAGTTGAATTCAAAGCCGTTGCTACGTATTATCCCAAAGACACTGCTGAGTTCTGGAGGGTTCATTCGATGTGAAGCCCATTTCAGCTCCTGTTTTATCACCCCAGGAATGCCTTTGGGGGCAAGCAGTGGGTATTTTCAAAAGCTTAATTTTCTTCTCTAAATGTAAAATCACATTAATGTATTTAATTCAGATTTACAAAACAGCAGGTCACACAGATGCAATCATACAGATTTATCAACAGTTTTGGACTGGAAATTATGGGGTTCTAGATAACCCTTAATTATGTTTAGCAGCAATGACTTCAGCATAGCTTCTTCCCAGCTCAGAACCACCATGGAGATGGAATTCCATTTGCTCCGCTGCAAAGGTGAGCTCACGAAGGTCCAGCTGTTTCCATGCACCCCTTTATTTCTGGAGACAGAAGGGAAGGCTTTGTCTGGCTGGCATTTTTTAAACCTTGGTCATCTCCCTTTGTGGTTTTCAGTGTGGCTCAGAACCAGCTCAGCACAGCCACAGGGATGGCAAACCACTGCCCAGGAATGGGCTCTGTGTGGAGAGCTGGGGGCCGGGAAGCACCAGGGCCAACCTTCAGCCTCGGTGTGTGACACAGGGAAGGGATGAGCTACGTGGGCTCATGTGGCTGTGCCCCAGACACGACTCGATGGGCCCTGTTTTCTTATAAAGAGCTTCCTCAGAGATTCAAGTGGTTCCTCAGGTGCTGGTTACCTGCCCCCAGGTAGAAGGTTGGTGAAAAGGTCTTTTCTCCCACCCCTTTAGAGAGTCAGTCCCTCGTGTGTGGGAGCTCACTGACCTGTCACTCCCTTCACCCAAGTGGCCACGAAGGGCCAGAGCATGAACCCAGCTGGGAAAACCAAACAGGAACCAGCCAGGGCAGGGAGGCACAAATCCAGAGAACTCCTGTCTTTGAGTGTCTAAATTACAATGATGCCAATGCAAGAAAATATCTCGAAACAGATATAGCTTGATTAAAATTATAGACTCCAGGTAGAAAATATCTGAGCAGAACTGGGAAATGTGGACTAAGGAGAACAACAGAAAGTATGTGGCACTAATTACAGTTAATTTCCATCTTTGCTCTGAGGAAGGGTTACACAGAATTCCAGCAGCCTCAGCAAGTGTAGATGGATGCACAAGGACTTTCATTTCTCTTTGGACTTGTCCACAGAGCTGGAACCTTCCAAATCAGATCATTTCTTTACACCTGCATTTTGTTATTTTCACTTTATGGTCACGTGCACTTATTTCTGTAATTAATATGGATGTGTGTGGTAATATTTCATGTATCTTATGTTTATTTATATCTATTTAATTGGCTTCCCCCAGGCAGAGTTGTGGCGCATCTGAGGTAAGAGTAAAGATGTTTTACTTGGTGCTTGCCATCAGCAGATAAAGTTTCTTGCTATTGTCCATATCAGGCAACATGGAACCACAGAGATACGGAAGGGTTTGTTTTAGTCTGTGCCTGCACTGAGCAGAAACTCGACTGGAGAAGTCCTTGAGCAACTCCATCTATTTGTAATTGCCTTGAGCAGGGGCCTGGCCCAGATGATCCCCAGAGGGCCCTTCCAGCCTAAATTATTCTATGATTCCTTGGCTGTATTTTCTGCCTTTACACCACATGTTCCCGTAGCAAATCAAACCAATCTGAAATGCCTCTGTGAGAGCAGGTGCTCAGGTGACGTTATTTAACACACACCTACGGCGGACGGATCACTGCGAAGCTGGGGGTGGGTGTGTGCACACGTACAGACCTCAGTGCCTACCCTGACAGCGTTATCTGGATGAAACACTAAACCCAGTATGAATAATATGATGGGCTTTCTTTCCACATTTATCAGATTTATAATAAGGGCATGGAAACGCAAAAAACCTCCAAATAATTCCTACCACAGTGATTTATTTTATAAAGTAGGTATTAAATCTGTGCTCAGAGGTCATCACACTTCAAAAATATTTTCATCTAAACACTTTGTGTTCAGCCTGTTCTAAGCCTGAGAATTCAGACCAAGCCGGTAACTCCGAGAGCGTATGGATACTTATGAAAGTGGAAACTATTTTCGTGCTTATAAGTAATTCTGTGGGAGTGAATGTATTTGCAGCTTCCAGGCCAGGCGGGATAACCTTTCCAGAACTTGTAAAATCAAATCAAATAAAAATAGATTCAGACTTTCTTAAAATGAAACTGCTTGAAAAAGAAGCCCTGGAAGAAAACAGAATGTGCACTTGCAAATATACTTAAAAATGAAATTTTAAACTTACAATGGCAGCATTTGTGTCTCTACCCCTCTGTGTCTCTTCACTCCCTGCCATTTCTATCTCATTCTTATCAGAGCTCTGTCAGCCCCTAAAGTGACATTTTCCCATCCTGATCATTCCCAGGATAGAGGAGACGGAATATTTTTCCCTTGGCTGATGCAAACAGCAGATCATCCTACAGAGAAACGTCAAGGACAGTTCGGAGTCCTAATCCCTGACCCGCCTGCCCTTTCCTAACTCGCTATTGACATTGAACTTAGAAAGCTGCAATGCTGAGATGAGATAATGAATTCTGTTTGCTCGGAATGTGCAAGAGGAAGAGGGGAGATAGGGAGGAGGAAGGGCTCTGGCTGTAAGGGCTCTGTTACAGTGCCAGTCCAACTCATGCCTGAAACTTGGTTAAGGAAAATATCTGGAGAAATAACAACTCTTTTCCTCTCATTCATTTTATTGCTTCACAGGCACATCCAGGGAAGACGGGAATTATTCATCAACCAAGACTCCAAAGTCTTCTCTGTTTCCTTCTAGGATCAAGTGCTGTGTGCTGCAGCTCTGAATTATGTCCTTTTAAACAATTACTTGTTGGTTTGGGAAAATTTAGGAGAGACCACTTATTGTACTTATAATTCCTAGAGTAGCTCATCTCCACAGATGCTGCTGCCCCAGTACCACTCACTCCCACCCAACTCCATTAGTGGCTAAAGTGGAAATCAATTCAGTTTTGCCATCATGAACCCAGGAACACTCAACTTTGAATGCTGCCATCCACAGTTTTAGCATGTTGAGTCAGAAAACCTGTAAATCCTAATGTAAGTAATAAGATTTATAATTTTTAAATAGCACTTGCTGCTTGTTCTTATACTGTATATTGATATTTTTACTGAGTTTTCAATTGAGGACTCATTAATCACACCCTGAGGATAATGAGTTCAACTTCTGGAAGCTTAGCTGGTTTGCTATTTTGTATTTTTAGCACTAAATATTCACCTTTAATAATGCAGTTATCCTCATATGCTGAGAGAAAACAACACAATTACTGCTACTGAAAGATGAAAAAAATAGGCATTTCTAAATAAGTGTTAAAATGTTGAGAATGCCATGAAGATACAGCTCTTCCTGAGAAAAACAATGCCCGTTCTGGAATGACTCATTAAGAAGAGTGAACAGTGGCACCAAATGATGCTGCCTTGCGTGAATTTGTTTACTTTCTAACGGAGTAAAAAAAACCCCACACTGACGTGACTAATTCTTCCTGCATATTCCTGCACTTTCGAGCAGTAGATACTACCAGCATGGAAAAGGAAATCAGAAAAAAGAAAGCGAGTTGGAGAAACCAAATTACTTTTGGCTGTACTTGTAGGACTAGTTCACCAGTTTTTAGAAGTTAATAGCACTATTAACTGACAATTTTTAGCTCCTTCTACTAATTCCCACCATAGGAAGCCAGGTATTGTCTCACCTTTTCTGAGCCATGGTAATACAGAGTCGGAAACTGGGTATGACATGGCAGCTCTTACAAAGTCAACAGGACTTGACTACAAGTTAAAATTCATCCTAAAAGTTTAAATTCTCGGGTTCTACTAATTTTGCCTGTGTAGGAATCTGGATCAGGGAAGTATTAACCTCCTGTACAGAGGGATTGACTACAAAGGGTTATCTACGAGTCCACAAATGCACAAACCATCTGAAAACTTGACACAAATTTTGAGATGCAGCACTTTATCTGTTCTGCAACCAACCCTCCTCAACGAGGAAAACTCCAAGTTAGGCTGACGAGTGGTTTGAAATGGTTATTTGTCCATTTTCCTCAGTGGTGGCTTTGGCTGCCCATTCTTTGCAAAACAGAGTAAATGAAACCAAACTCCAGCTGCTGGAACAGAGCTTTTCTTCTCTCTTCCCAGCCACACTAATCAACATAATTCATGGTAAGAAGGGAGGAAAATGAACATCCTCGCATGGGTATTTCATCAAGATTCTGGAGAGCTTCATAAAGCAGCCTCTTTTAGAAACCATAAAATGAAACAAGACATATTTCTGGGGTTGTCAGCAGGTAGATCCACTGGTTTTGTGGTAAGTAATCTCTTTGGGAGGAAGTCTTTGCTCTGATGTCTGCGTTGGATGTTCTGTGGCTCCCCGCAGCCGCCCCAGCGCAGGTCTGTTCACTGGAAGAGGAGGCGGTGATGATATTGCTTCTAACAACCAGACTGAAGTATAGCCCCAGGCCATCTTCCAAAGCCCCCTCCAAACAGCCTCTAATTAATTTTAATCCTGCCACTCCAATGAGTCCCAAGAGTGCAGCAACCAAAACAAAAAAAACCTTCATCAAGTCATTCAGAGGAGCTCTGACGGCATCGCGTCACAGTTTTAGGGCTCCAAGCAGAAAGTGCTATAGAAAGCTTTTAAATGCTGTTTTCCTTTGGTTTCTTTATTTTCTGTCCTCAAAACCAGAAAGAACCTATTTCTGATGAAAATGTAGTTCCCATCCCTCTCCAGGCCCCTCCAGTTCACTCTACGAGGTGGGTGGCAGGGCTCAGGGAGACCCACCACTGTCATTGGCGGAATGGCTCTCCCCTGCCTGGGCTAAGCATGGCAGAGCCGTCCCCTTGGCTGCTCCTGCAGCCCTTGACCTCCACAGAAAGCCTGCCTGCAAACGTGGGAACCAGCCCAATACGCCCAACAGCATCCTGACACTGGACACACAACAGCATCCTGACACTGGACACTCAACATCGGAACCGCTGCCCCCAGAGCTGCCACTGGCTTCAACACCCACAAACCAGCTGCCTGGAGCAGGAGGAGTTGCTCCCTAAGCTGCTCATTTTGTCATATCCTTTGGTATGAAAGTAGAAATCCTCACTCTATTTTTGTCTTGCTGATCTATTGCTCACACAGTTTTCTGAATATGGAATTTTGGGGATGCTCTCAAATTTAGCAGTAAAAGTGCTCTGTGTGGGGAGCTTCTCCACGTTTACCTTTCCACCAAGTTTTATGCAATTTAATTTTACTAGCAGAAACACTCACAGAAAACAAATTTTTAAACTGCTATTGAAGACCTCCCAAACTGAATTTTAGATTTGTGTTGCGTAAGAACATCAGTAACGGAAGACGTGTATAAATAGAACAGAGGTGCCCATGGAGAGGGAAGCTCAGGAAGATACGAATGAGCAATTACACTGTGATGTGAATCAGTCATGAAGATTTCCTTGTGAATCACCTTCGCAAAAAAAATGTTGTTTATCCTGTTGGTTTATTCCATTTTAAATGTGCATGGAAGGAATTAAGTTTTAAGGGTTTCCTGGTAAAAGGACTTTGGCTGGAGATGTTGTGTGAGGAGGCAAAGACACTTAAAACAGGCTGTTAATGACAGATCAGAGAAAGGCACACAAAAAGGACCGAATTAGAAAAGCAGAGACCCCCTCCCCCACTATACAGGTTATAAATTGGGGGCCACACTATTTTTTCCCCACATTTCCACAGTTCTGATAAATTATATAGAACAGACATACATATTTTCCCTTCGTTGCTCAATGCATGGCTCCCTTTATTTACTCTATACAATTCAAATGCTGCTCTGACATCCAAGTTATTAAATTCCTTCTAAGCTTTTCCTCAAATCCCTTGTGATCCAAGGTGCTATTATTACCTCTATTGCTCCGACTGCGGAGCTGAGATCTATAGTGATTAAAGGAAATGTATCTTCTAACTGTGGATGCCTAATTAAGAGAGGTCTACAAACTGTTTTCTCAGATCACTCCTTATGTGTCCAAAATGGTCTTCAGCAGCAGTTGAGTACAAATTCAGAGCCCTGCATCTCAAATGAACCATGAAGAAATTGAAGAATACCCAATTAGTAACAGTCTGTGAAAAGTTAGGTTGAAGTGAATTAACCAGCATCACAAAGGAGAAAAGGTGGTAAAGGAAGGGAAAACAATCAGTTTTCCAAGGCAGCATTCAACCATCTTAACCATCAAATAATCCTTTCTTCTCCTTTTCTTAGGCTGATTTGCTACTTCCAACTTCTGGAGCAGACAAAAGAGGGGTCCTGCAGCCAGCGGCGTCCTCCACCTCAACCCCTGCTCCTTCCTGCTCCGTCCTCTTCCTCCCTCGTGCTGGCCCCAGCAGGGGTCACTCAGAGCCCAGGAACCACGGGCTGCCCAAGGCCAGCTCAGATGGGCAACCTATGGGTCATGCTGACACCATCACGGTGTGTCACCACGCAGTGCCAACGTGCTTTGCCATTTTTATTGCCCCTGTATTTCCAATATCACCATTGTGCCCAGTGAATGCTGTGCCATGAGCCTGGCTGTGGATCAGCATCAGCTACCTCCATCAAATGGTCTGAACCTCCTCCTGCTCCCATCAGCCTCCAATCCTGGAGAAAGGCAGTGCTGCCACATCATCTGGCTCTTTCAGTGCAGAGTCAGATATGGATGATCTTGTCTTGTCCCCTCCCCTCCACTGGTGACGATTCTCTCCCTCCCCGGCAAAGTGCCAGAGGCCAGACCCTACGTGCTGCCCTGGAGCCCATGGTATATGGACAGTGGAGGCTCCTCCTTCCCACAGGAAAGGGACAAGAAGTGCCAAAACCAATGTTATTCTGTAGCTTCTAGCATGGAGCTAAACAGGAACCACCAAACACACAGAAATTCTCAAGAGCATCACACATCCCTAACACAAGCATCTCAGTGAGATACAGCAACAGCTCTGACCTGAAACTGAGGGACAACCTCAACATCTGGCTGAAGTGAGCCTACTATGAATGGAGCCTCCTGGACACCTGCTTGATCTAATCCCATCTCCCTGCACATCTGAGAAGTGCAGGATTTCGAACTTTTTTTAAAGCTTAAAATGTGGGTAAACAACAGATACATCCCTGATGCAAAATCCACCGTCTGCCAAATGTGTTTGAAATCTGGGCTGGAGATTCCTGAGGAAAAGCTAGTAGAATTCCTTAATATAAACAAACTAGTGCACCCCTAACTCATTTTTTCTTTAAAAGATTCAACAATTTCATTGGTGGGAGAAAAAAAGACAGCATCTATAGAAGAAATGGAGAATTTCCAGTCAAAGTGGGTTATGCCAGACAAAGGCAGAAGCGGTTGCAAACAGCATTTTGGAATGGGAAGTGTAACTACCAGAGATGTCAGGTGTCTGTGCTGTGCAACACCAGCACAGAATGTCTCAGGATGTGTCCCCAGGGCAGGAGTACTGGTCAGTCTTTACTGGAGTGGCAGCAGATGTCTTGGCAGGGTGATGGGAAAAGGCAGGTAAGCTCTGAATCCCAACTGGAGTCCCCAGCATGGAGAGTCCCCGAGAAACACGGGGTGTCTGCACCGCACGCCGTGTCTGACAGCGCAGGAAGGCCAAAGGGCTGCACTGTGTCACTGGTCTGTAAATGTTTGCTCACAGTTTTTGTTATGAATGCACCACGGAACATTCTAGATTTCCACCAGTAGGATGCTCCCATGTAAAGAAATGCCTTCTGCTTCCAAGGTGTACCTATTCTGCTCCAGTGAATTCCTTGAGATCTTCTTAGTATTTACGTGCTCCTTCCTTGCAAACAGTCCTGCAGTTATGTGGAACACTCCAAAGTGTCCGTGCCAAATACAGTGATTCATTGCACTGCATTAATAATGGGCAAGAAAAGAGGCTTTTGAGTTCTGTAACCCATAACAACTTTGAAAAGAACAAAGGGCCCTCTCCAAAGTCACTGAAGTTAATGGGCTCTTTTCACTCAAGCCCAACCTGGTTTTCCTGAATGCCTGAACACAAGCTCCTGCCATCTCCCTCCAGACACTCTTGCTGGGGCAACAGAGGCTGTTCATTACCTGCTTCCCCATAATGAAACAAAATCAGAGTAAAGAAAGGCACCGATGGTCTTTGGAGGTGACTGGAGCCAGTGACATGGAGCCAGCATCCCCCGATGTCCCTGCTCCCCAGAGCAGCCAGCAGCGCACCCAGGCTCCCCGCAGGATGTTTCAATCCTGTGCCTGCTTACCCAGCGAGCCTTAATCCTTATCAAAGAGATCGTTTGTGCACAGTAAGGAAACCATTTGCTCTCCTCCTTTCCCAAGGACTACATTTCTCTGGCTGCCTCTGGCAGAGTCTCCCCCAGAAGCTGACACAGAACCCACCTTTCCAGGCAGCACGCAGAAAGCACAGGCAAAAGCATCCAGAGAAAATGTGCAGGACCACTATCCAACCTGGCTTTTTGGTCTCCTGGGATCAAAGAGCAGCTCAGTGTCTTTTAAAACCGATTCCTTTCACAGATCTACAGAGAGGATAATAGGCTGATTAGCCAAGAAAGCCTGAAGGGGGGGACTCTCTCTTCACAAAAAATGCTGGTTTATCTTTCGCAAGACACATTTGATTTAGTGGTATTTCAGTCATTCATTTTGTTTAAATATATTTTAACTATCTTACATATCCATGTGGAAAAAACTCATCAACTCTAAGAATTCATTTGAGAGAAGCTCATAGTTTATGGTTTTAAGTGAAAGACTCTCATGGCAACACCCGGCTTGGGAAAATTTGTTTCAGTTCAATATTCTTCTTCTCCTTTTAGAACCAAGTACTCTTTTTGTACCTGATTTTCTAAGGACTTCATCAGGAAGAGAGATTGCCTGCCTGGTCATTCCTACTTCACACCCAGTTTGGCCAATTTCAGCTAAAATGAAAGAAGAGGAGAAGTCTCAAAGACATTCTGTGCGACTACAGATGTTGAGGATGGGTTGCTGCCTGGAGGAAGCGGCATTCCCAGAGAGAGGAGCCCACCTGCAGCACAGCCCACATGGCCAGCACGGCTCTTGGCTGCCCTAGTCCCAACACACAGTCCCAACACGACAGAGAAATGGAAAGAGCTGTAGGTGCTGCCATGGGATGAAGGTATGGCCTTCATGGAAAACTAAGCCTTACGGATTCGCCTACAGAGAAATTCATTTTACTGTATTACATTTCAGAAATGTGCGGTCTCAGGCTAAGAAGGACAATTCAAGGCTGCCATAAACCCGTGACCCGTTCCCTTCAGAGCACTGGGAAAGGCATTGGGGAGTGCTGGGTTTCCAGGGCAAATGTTCTACTGGTGTTTCCCAGCTTGCCCGTATGAGGTAACTCAGGATGGGTAGATGTGAGGATTACTGGGAATTAGAAAGAGGCTTAAACGACACTTGACGGGAGCTGACATTAGTCCACAGAATGCAGAGGCAGAGGAGCCATTCCCAGCTTCATCAGAAGGGTGAGTGCCTGCCCAGATCCCCGCCAACGCGGGGAGGGGGACGCAGGATCCAGGAGGAAGCGTACCCGCACCTCCGTACTGCTCTTTTGTATTTCAATTTTCTTTGGCCAGTGGGGATGATTTTATAGCATCACAGCAGAACATTATCTTTTATACTTTGACAAAATGAAACCGAGTCCTTGGGATTTTTTCACCCATTGCTCTCTTGGCTACTTCACTGCAGTACTATTTCATTACTTATTGATTTTTCAACGTGCTGTCTGCATCGCTGTAATTTACACAAGTTCTGATAGCCCTCAGCGATTCTTAACACCTCAGGGTGAGATCATGGAGTTCACCTGAGATACCAAAGGCAGGCAACAAGTTCTTCAGAAAAGACGACAAACTGACAAACTTGACAGTCAAGGAGGAAATTTGAGCAGCTGCAGGTGTATCACACCCTAAATTATCAAGATGTTTTTCTTAGCCAAATTGAATTAGAGCAAATTTGTACCCCCAAAATTAGTACAGCCAATAAGGGACTGCAGAGTGTGTGGCTAAACCCCAAGAAATTAATAATGCATGTCCCTCACATGGCAGCTGAACTAATGCCATTTTTGCTGTAGCTGAAGATAACCACAGGTTTCAGACAGGCGGGTGAGAGAGAAGGCAGCCTCGTCATGAGCAAGGACAGGGAACTACAAAGAGCTTCTCCTCCACTTAGGCAAGTAGCTGCTGCTTCTTCAAGGCCCTTTCCATATTTTTGCCGTTCTGAGCAGCTCAGAGCTGTCATCTGTGGCAGGGCTGTGTTCCCCTTGACCAGACAAGCCCGATGTCCCTGACATGATGTGATGCTCTAAGGTCCCATCTGCGTTCTGCTCCTCAGAGCTCCCACACTGGGATGTTTTTGCAGGAAATCAGGCAGTGCGTAGTGAAATGAGCGCTAATCCTGTCAGAGGGTCTGATCCTGCTGGTGTCACACTCACAAACAGCGCCTCCAATCACTTCAGGAAATCGGAGTCCGTACGGACTGGCCTTTCCTTCCTTCCACGTAAACTACAAAATCACGGAATCACAGAATATCCTGAGTTGGAAGGGACCCACAAGGTTCATCAAAATCCAACCCCTGGCCCTGCACAGGACAGCCCCAAGAATCCTACTGTGTGCCTGAGCACATTATCCACGTGCAAAATGCCTATTCCTCTGTGGCTGCAATAACGTTACTGTGAACAATCTTGACATTTTAGCCTGGCTTCCCTCTCACTGTACTATAATTCAGGAAAAAAAGGATTGATACGCTAAGTCTGAGATGACTTTTGGGCAAGGGCCAGAGGCCCCATGAACCCTGTGTTACCCTGAGGCAACTGCATGTGTGGGAATCTTTGTCCTGTAGGAAAACAGGAGCCTGAGTGGACAGGACTCAACAGTGAGCAGCTACAACCATTTCTCCAGAAACATCAAAATCCCATGAAAAGTGAGTCTCATTACAAGCAAAAACATTAAGACTTAGAGAATTCCTCTAATGAAGGATCTTGTGAGAACCTTTATGGATGGATATTTAGGGTATTTTATCACCAGCTGTACTGCAAAGAACAGATAAAAGTAATACAAAGTAAAATGTGTAAGGACCTTCAGAGGTGTTAACTGGACCTGGAAGTGTAATTCTCCTGGTACCACATTTACCTACAGCAGAAATGCTTGGTGGTGGGCAATAGTAGAATCTAAAACTCTGAAGACAATTTCTCTCCAAGGAGAGCTGATTAAAGGGGCATTTTTTCCTCTGGAAAATATCCCTAAGAAGATACAGGTACCTATAAGATTCAGGTATTTATTCTGGTTTAATGATGATTAATTTGGAGCACATAATTCTTAAATGTCAACTATTTGCTTCTTTAGCAATGGAAAGAGATCTCAGTAGCTCCTTGATATTCCTGCAGAGGCGAGAAAGGGAGGAGGGGTGACTGGAGACTGGTGACCTGGAGACTGTTTCTGCAGCTCCAACGTGCTCCTTGCACACTCCATACACACATCTTTAACTGAGGGTCACAGTATGATCACAATAAAAAAGTAACCTGATTCCAGGGTGACTAAACAGAGATGGCTTTTACTCTTTTCTTTGGGAAATCTTACCATTAAATTAAAGATGGAAAAACCTCTTCTAAGTAAAGCCAAAGCTGAGGATTTAAACACAACATTTAGAACCTCTGGAACCAGAAAGGTCTCCAGTTCCTTCAGTGGCCAGATTGGCTCTGCTTTGCATGTGCATGTCTGGGTTTAGTTTTTATTGGTTTGAATCAAACTAGCACCTTAAACTACTGCTTTTAAAAACTGTCAAGTATTAACATAATCTTTTATCTGCTAATGAGGGCAAGTCAATGATACTAATATTTACTGACGCACAACAATATGTTTTTATTCTGCAGCTCTAAAGGAAAGCACAAATGACCTTACAAGAACCTAAACTGCATCACCTCCTGACTTTGCTTTTTATACTCCCCACACTACATGAAAGGCCTTTTTCCATCCCACGGCCTGCACTTGTGTGCACATGTGTGCACGCTCACCCTCTGTGCAGGTAGACCACCCTTGGTGCACACTTATCCTCTGTGTACACCCACCCTCGGTGCACACCCACCCTGTGTGTGTGCGCACACTCGTCCTTATTTACAGTCCTGACTGCATGAAACTGTTCATCAATGCCGTGTGAATAATGCCAGGAAAAGACACTCTTCAACAAAATCGATACTCTGAAAGTGCTGGTTTAGGGTTGCAGTAGTTTTTGGTTGTGTTTCTGAGTTATTCCTATTGACCTGAGTTCAAAAACAAGGTATTGATTTATAAACTACCTTCAGTAAATACATGTGCATTCCCTGCTCCCCCCAATAACCTGGAGCACCCGGAGCAGGGTGCCAGCACAGCTCGGGGACCCACGTGGTGGGTCAGGGGGTTTCCAAAAGCTGCCAGACATTTCTGACAGAAAGGGCAATGGAGGGAACATTCCAAAAGTTCTGCGAGTGCCTGGGCTGGGAGCTGGAACTAAGATGAGGGAGGAATCAGGAGGGGGAGGACTCTAAAGGAAGTCCTGGGAATAATGGGGTTTGTTGTGTGTTTACAAGTGGCACACAGGAGAAAATCAGCTTGTGTTGCCTTATGGTGGCCAGAGATCTGTCTCCACTTGGGAACTGTTGGGATGTATCATTAACTTCCAGAGTAAATGCATCCTTCTCTGCCTGAAGGATAAAGTCCATACTGATTTGTTCACGTGGGTTTTAATTAAAAAAGCCAAACCATCCAGGAGGTTTTAGAGTAGTGCTGCTACATCTGAATTAGTGACAGCTCACAGGGCTGAGCGAGCAGTACCTGCAGCCGGAACTCACTGAGCAGAGTCAGCGCTGGGCCCATCTCGATCCATCCACGGGGATCACATCCACACATCCAGGGACTGCTGCTGCAGCACAGCACCTCGGCACAACCCCCCACACCCAGGGACCAGCATTAAAGTCTGCCACAGCTGCTATCTCTCTAATTTGGGATGGCTACCACAAGTATGCCTGTCACCAAAACATATTTTATCAGAAACCAAGCTTTAGAGAGAAAAATATCCCATATTTTCCCTTGAACTTACAATGTCACATGAAACCAGTCTTATGGGAAATAAGACACACAGAAATGCCAGTAAAACCCCCCGAAATATGTAAAACATATTCATTCAAAGTGCCAGTGCCTGTCTTGCTAGTCCCTGCTTTAAGTTTCTCCTGATATTTACTGTTCACAGAGTCAAAATACAAATCTGGGTCACTCACTATGAGAATCTGACTATCCTGTAGTTACAGATTTCTGTTACACATGTACTTGTGTGATGAAATCCCTTTGCTTCTCAGTCTGGGCACCATCTCAGTCAAGCATCCCTGGGGACAGCCAGCACCAGAGTGCAGGGAAAACAGCCCCAAACTGGCAAACCTGAGTGGAGACTGAAAGGACAGAGACGTTCAGGCTGTACCCAAAGCATATGTTTGGACTGAAAAGGAAATATTTCTGCTGTCACTGTTTTCCAAATGAAGCATTTATCCTGAGAGGGTCTTTTCTTCTAACCATGAGACCAAGAATAAGGCAGGATGTCCCACAAGGCTGAGTTTCGATTGCCAGTGGAACAGCTGACCTTGGGACAATCAGAAACAAGACAGTAAAATAAGAGAACTATTTGTGAAGCTCTGTAAGCTCTTCCATAGTATCTTTCATCTTGTTTCCCACTGCAGACTGGGACAAATTGGACAGTTCAATGAGGGCAGCAGTCAGAGCCCAGCCCAACGCCCCACCATGGTGCTCCTGGCCGGTGTGACTTCAAAATCAAGTGGTTTAGAAAGCACAAAAAGGCACCTGAATTTTCATGCGTGCAGAAATATTATAACACTTCTATTGCCATGGAATGAAACTGGCAACAAGGAATGGCCTTTCCTTCCCAGCCCTGCCCTGTCGGCAGCATGATGTGTACCCGCTCCCAGCACACAGTCCTGAGCTGGGGCTGGACATCCACTGCAGCTCTTCCAGTGCAGCATTTTCTCATGAGATTTGTCAGCCATGAAATGCTTCATGGGCATGTCTTGGTTTCAGCCCATCTTGTGAGAAGTCCCAGCAGGTTTTAGACAGACACCTGCCCACCCTCTCCACCCTCGTACAGTCCCGCAGTGTCTTGGCAGTTCCCACCCAAAAGCAATGTGCTACACCCTATATGGACAATACACACCTCAGGTACTGACACTGTTTCAGAGAGTCCATCAATTTAGCTCATTATGAAGGGAAAGACAAATGCATCCAAAATTAATGAAATTTTCCAGACAATAAAATTTTTAGAAGTACCGCGTGTTCATTTTAATAGTTTATGAATCTGAAGTGGCTGATCTCTCCCTATTTTTACTATCATAAACCATTCAGACAACAACTGTTACACATATTTCCATAACACTGTTCTAACTTTAGCTCATTTCATAGTTTTATTTCATGCTCCTCAACGGCTGTATTTCAAAACTTACAGTCTTGCTACAAAGGTCACACACGACCATGTATAAGTCCTCTAAAATCTGTGATTCTGAAACGCTAAGCTGATGTTGGTTTAATTGATTCTGTGCAAGCAGCGATGCCTGTAACTCCTGAGAATTAGGCCTTCCACAAACTGGCAAACTTTCAGTGGGTAAAATAAATATCCTCATATCCCTGTGATAGAGGGTATATGCACAGCACACAGTTGTATCAACACACCTCTCTAACGATGCACTTTAGTTTAAATACTGTGTCCAAAAGAGCCAAAGGATCACAGTTTGTGGAGGACAAGCCCCAAACAAACTCCAGTAACATGTCCCAGCCGTTCCCTTTCTCAGGTGCAGCTGCACCAAAGCCCAAAGATTCCAACTTTGGCCTGGAGGGTTCCGGGAACTGAGGGTGATCTCACTGCACTGACAAACACCCAAATGAGCCCATCTACCAGCACAGGCTCCCTGGGGTCCCCCCCAGCCTCCCCCATCACAGGTCATGCACTGCATGCCCTGACACAATCCCACGGAGTGTCAGACACACCTGCTTTGGGATCTCTGAGCCTGGCCTGCACACTTCCCAGGACAGATGTAATAAAACTAATTTATTGCCCCTTTTCCCAACAGGATTATAGAAACATAAACAAAGAAATGCTGAGTTCTTCAAGGAAAGGCCCCTTGAACTCACGGATGCGACTGGGAGATTTAAGACTGCTCCTCTCAGACTAAGGCTCAGAGTAAAACTTTCCTGATCCTATTTCTGCAGAGATCTGGAGAAGGTATAGCAGTTCGGGTTCGAGGATTGTTTCACTTTGAGAGAGCAAAGCCATAGCTGCAGGACTGGGGTGTCGACATCCTCCACGCGAGGAGGCAGCTTGGGGGCGGTCCAGGAGGAAGGGCTCGGAAAGCTCAGACCACGCTGAAGATGAAGGATATGAAACTAATTACAGGAACGTCATAAAGTGTTACAGAGCAGATCAGCAGCCCCGGCTGATGACAGCACGTACACGATGGGAGGAACACCAACAGCTTGTCAGAACCTTCTGCACGCCCCCACCTCCCTCCTGGCCCTCATTCCCCATGCTCGCTCTGCAGGATGGGATCCTGCTCCCCAGCTCCAGCCAGGCAGATGCGAACCCAAATCCCACAGCTGCACTGCAGGCGAGCCCTAAACCGAACCAGATGGGCAGGGCCCAGCACCTGCCAGCCATTGCCGTGGCACATGCAGCAGAGCCGGGGAATGAGACTGGGACGCTCCCAGCACGCTCCTGCACGCTCCTTCCCCGCTCTCCGGGCCCGGAGCTGCTGGTGGAAGGATGGAAATGGAGTGCCCAGAGCGCCGCTTTCCCAGTAGCTTTTCTCCGAATTTTGCTGATAATAACATTATGGTTTTGCCTGCACTGGCAGTCGGATGAGAGGAGCCTGCAGGCTTCGGAGGGATCGATCCGATCGATCCCAGAGGCTCCATGTCATTTCCAGGGGATTTGCTAAAGAAGCTACTTATGTCCCTTTTTCATTTTCACCAACTCATTACCAGCTGCTGCTGCTCCCTGCCCTTCAGCAGCACCTGCAGGAATGAATCCTGCTGCTCCCAGCCCCGAATCCAGATGCAGAGCCCTCTCCCACGACTGAACGCCGCGAAACGGAGCCCACGGCTGCAGGCGGGCGACGCCAGCGTGCGAGGGTTGCTCCCCACCTCTCCCTCTGCGCAGGCACGCACACACACTCTCCTTTCTTTTTTCTTTTTTTAAAGGGCAGCCCAGCAGCAGACTAAGCAACTGATCCCCTGGCTTAACTTTTAAATTAAGACCATTGTAAATTTGGGAACTTGAGAAGAGATGGAGAGGACACCCATAATCCTTTGCAAATGTCAAGTGGCTCTCGATATTGGTTACTTTTCAAAGGTAGCTAGGCTACAGCGTGCGCAGTAATGAAAAAGCCCTGCCAGGCCCACTCCATAGGGCTTCAGTCAATATACATAATATTATTGGGCTTTGAAAGGATTAAAGATTGTTTCTTTTGCTTCCTTGTAATATGGTGATCTATTGCGCTTAAAACTCGGAGCGCGCTTTCTCCCGTGGGGGAGATGCTGGAGGCCCTGGGATGCTCCAGTGCTGGGCCTGCGCCCGTCCCGGCAGCACCGGCACCCTCGGCACGAGCCCCCACAGACTCACCCAGTCTAATCAGTCATTCCTGCTGGCACAGGCATCCCACCACTCTCCCACAGGGAAGAGGAACCAAGAATTTTTAAAAAATAAAAGTCAATCAACGCTGAAAGTCTTCAGCTACTAACAGGGCCAGAGAGCAGACTCGAAAGTGTTGAAACATCTGGAAAAATACCGTTTTTTGCTACATCCTACTCAGAAAAGACTGCAAGAACTTGGTTCCTCACAAACACCCATTAAGTACAAGAAATCTGAATAATTAGCACTGATTTGAAGCTCCCAGGACTCCTTCGAGCCGTCACGGTAGCTCTGGCCGAGGAGGTGGTGCAGGATGAGGCCCCAAAACAATGCGACTCCTGACGTCGGGTCCCCATCTTGAGTCTGGGGTTTCTGGAAACACCATCTGCAAAAGGCACGTGCAAACCCTGATTTGAGGGGTCTCAGATGGAGCACTCTGCGGCTGAATTACTGACAAAAATATTTTTTATCTTTTCACGTCTGTATGTTCTTGTCCTGATGTCTAATTAATATTATTTCACTCAATATGGGCCGTTTTTCTTCTCACCAACCTTCTATGATTATAGATGATTATAGCAGGATCACCTCTGACTCTCCTTTTACAAAGCCAAATGTGCAAGGTTGGCAAAGCTCTGCTCTCGGTTATACTCCAGAGAAAATCAGCACTTGAGATTCCTGAGTAGGAGAGAGCAGGATTTGGCATCCTGGACACCAGCAGAGCCCAGCAGCCCCTGTGCTCTGGAGTGAAGCTCCTGTGACTTAATGAAAAAGACAAGGGTGAACAACACCTGAGCCAGTACATCGATCCCTCCCCACTGGATCTTTACTGAAGCCATTAATTCTGGAAAAAGTAGTTTAAAAAAGTAGTTTTTCCACAATATTATGATGTTCAACAGGTGAGATGGAGACCAGAACCTGCAAAATTCCTGTTTCAGCAGAAGACGGGAAACAGGGGAAGAGGAATCCAAGGCAACGTTATAAGGATTTTAAAAGTATCTCGAAAACCTCAATGTCAGGAAGATTTTAAACTGAAACCCTAACAAAGGGACTGTTGCAGGTTTCAAGCCATTAATCCTGACCAAGGCTTCTCTGCTTTAGGGACAATCCAACGTTCATGGAATTCAAGGGAAATGGTGTCGCTCCACCAGCAAATAAAGCCTTTGATTTCAGATCGATTTCAGAAAGAAAAATGCTCTATATTAAACCAGCAATAAATAACAGGGAGCATTTACAGACTGGATTACACATTAGTTCAGCTGCTGAAAATAGTTTTCCTGAGGTCAGGTGGGATAACCAGAAGAGCGACTCCCAACATGGACGTACCCAAAATGGAATAACTAAAAGGTTCTAGTGTCTCTGATTTGTCTGATGCTTGTGGGGACTGTCACAAACACAACAACGACAGAACAGTTTGGCTGCTGATATTCTTTATGAGATACTGAGATACCAGAAACTCTCTGAATATCTTGTAAGTATTTTCTAAATGTCACAAAAATCCCCCTCAGTCTTCAAAAGGTCTGTAAAACTCTGCTGCAGACATCTGCAGGTGAGGAATCCCATGTGAAATGAGGGAGAAAGAAGAAAGAGAACCAGGAGAGCAAAACAGGCCCAATCCAGAGGCTGGAAGCACGGACATTACACCAAGATAATGGAGAAAAAGGGAATAAGGACTGAAAAGAAATCTGTGTAATGACCAGATGATCCCTGCTCCAATAAACTCTCTTTACAGGCATCGCACTGTCACTTTCATCTTCTGTGATCACAGAAATCCCAGACTCGTGTGGTGCTTCTTGTCTGGCGACGGAGAGAAACGAGACCTAACCCTGCACTGCCTGCAGGTGTTGCACCCACCTCTGCCAGCAAAAGGGTCTGCAATGTGTTTTTAAAGACTGCAGCACAAATAGCCCAAATCCATTAAAGCAAGGGAATTAAAAAAAATAAAATCAAAAGACTTCAGCCTGTCGGGGTGATAAATCAGAGGTTAAATACCCAACGCTCGTTCAGGTATCACTTGGGGGATTTACTTTTCCTTTTCATGGTAATTTTAATTTGAATTTTCAGGCCGACAGTTGTATTTCTTGAGAAATCTATACCATTCTCCTAGCAGTTTCCTTGAAATAACCGATGGATCTTCAGCAACTAAATTCCAATTTAAAAGATTTGTCAGGAAGAAAATCCCAATCTCAATAAAAGGTAAATGCAGCCGGAGCTCTCCGAGCCAGGCTGACGGCAATAAAGGAGCAGGGAATTTCTATTAGCTCAAATAAGTTAACAGATTCCAGGTAATCCTTCCTATTACCACTAAACACCTGCATACAGATGCCATATCAGAAGTGAGGATGGATTTTTAATTTCTGGAAAAGTAAAATCCCAGGAACACCTTGTGCTGGAAAGGTGATGGAGGAGGAAGCGATTGTGGGGAGACCTTTGCCAAGAAGAGGTTTCCCATTGCAGAAGTCCACGGGATGCTGCAGAATGGTAAAGTCATTCATCACATGTATTTAAAGTTGAATTTGCTGATATTTTATGGTATTGGATTTTATTTCTATTAACATTTTATGCTGAAATTACAGAATGATTCGTGAGTACTGAATTTTTGATTGCTTTTATACTTGCTGGGACACTATTAACGTTGATTTACGTTAATAGCACTGTAAGAAGATATTAACAATGAAATTTCCAAAAGCACTTAGCATCCCATAATTGGAGTTAAATGACAAAAAAAATGAGGGGATAATAAAGTAGAGAGAGAGACAGAATTTTTGACAATACTCCCTCAAAACTGTATTTTCAGGAAGAACTGGAGTAGGACAATTTTACAAAAGAATCAAGTCACCCATCAGGATGGAGAACACACTAAGCCACGTGACGGCGAATGGAGCTGCAGGTCCAGTACAACCTCCCACGGCACCAGAGCCAGGCCAGGCATCCCAGGGAATGACATGGATTCACCCCCTCACACCAGCCGGGGCTGACAGCTCCCAGTCCGGACTGAAATCTGGGAGCCTGGCACAGGAGGGACACTGAAGAGGACAGAAATTAGCCAAGTTTCATCTTTGGAGGCTGAGAGGACGAGGTTTCCCAAGGGAAAAACACAAATCAAAGGGGACATTGGGGAAGGAGCTGCAGAATCAGCCACTCGACAGGTGCCAGAGGTGAAACTGGCCCAAACAGCCAAACCTCACTCCCCTATGATTTCCTCTGATTGCAAATCAGGCTAAACCAAATTTAATTTCTTTTTTTTAAAGCAGAATTTCCACACACTCTACTCTGACATCACTTGTACACTGTTTTTAAAATTCTCTTCCCATTAACAAAGCATCAAAGTGCTTTTTTGGTTAAAAAGTGCCGCAATGCTTCACTGTTCTCATCACCCAGAGTTAAACAGCTCATTTAGTCACGTCAGAGAACACACTGGACAATGTGACAAATCATATGAAAACATGGAACAAAAAAGTAAACTGGAAACAAAAATCTTAAACCAGACAAGATAAAGAAGCAAAACACCTTGACTGGCTTTGAGTAGCTCTGGAAAAAATGACACAAGTGTTCGTAGGGATGTGTTTTATCGGTTTTGTTTAAATGATGTTTTTGTGGGGGTAACAAGGAGGATTTGACAAAACATTTTCAGGTAGTTTTAATCAAGGCAGTAACTACGAAATTATTACGGTGGAAGATTGTTTTGTCATTTCCCTCGGACCAGGAAGAAAGGCCATGTCAGAATTTTGTTAAAAAGAAACTTTTTCAGTGGCATTTTATGGTCCACTAAAATGTGGAAGAAAGTCCTCACAGAAGTCAAATTACCGAGTAGTGAATGAAAACTCCTGGCTGTACACAGAAAAATAAATGTGTAGCAACAACAAGTCTCATCAAAGTGATGACACATCAGGTGTGCGATTCAAAAATGAGAAAATCCAAGGAAATCTGAGACAGGATCAAACCCAGCTCTGTCTGAGATCCACAGCCTGATCAGAGGGAACACTGGGATCTCACAGCCTGGTGGCCTCATCCCCAAATTCAGACATGAAGCTGCTGTTAAAGCTTTAAAAATATAAAAATATATATAAAGAAAAGCAACCTGCTCTGTGGAAGGTGTCCCTGCCCATGGCAGGGGGCTGGAACTGGATGAACTTCAAGGTCCCTTCCAACCCAAACCATTCTGGGATTTTGGGATAAATATTAATGTACAGACTTCAGCTAAGAGGCATCTTGTGAGATGATTTGTAGGTGGCTCATGACCTGTCTTTTACCACATTCAACCCTTCTGGAGTCTGGAGTTGTCCAGCTGCAGTCACAGCAGAGATCAGCTGGGGAAGGAGTTCTTTTGTCTAACCACAAACAACAATTGTACTGGTCAGGAAATGCAAGATTTATTATTACACAAAAGCAAAAAGATTTCTTGTTTTGAAAGATCAGCGAATATTTCCTTTCTATGGGAGAACAACTGTTCCAAAGGCAGAGCTGTATTTTGGGCAGTGCCACCTTCACCGAGTTAAAAACAAATAAACAAACCCCAACCCAACCCCTTTTATCAGCAGGAACCACATTTGCTTACAAAGAAGATCTGTCAGCAGCCCACAGTAAATAGATCAAATGGAGCTGACATGCTACTAAATTTAATATGCATCCTCGTGTCTTTAAAATTCCCATCTACCCATGCATTTAAAAGGTAAGTTTGTGGACTTCTTAAGTAATTATATTTCAATAACAGGCAAGAGAGAAATGCCTGGAAACTTAACAACAAAACCACTGACTGCTGCATAAATTAAAAACTGACTGATGGATGGAGAACTTAGATGAATTGTTAAATTGGCACGTGATTGAGAAAACCAACAGATCCAAGACTCGTAGGGCCCAGCTCAGCAGGCTGTGTCAGGTATGTACTCAAGTCAACAGCCACGCAGACATAACGAGTGGGGAAGTGCTCACGGGGGTAAGTAGTTGGTACCCAAAGGCAGAGTCAGGTGCTGGATGGGCATCAACATGTGAAGGAAAAACACAGAGCTGCAGAGCCAGGTAACGGCACTCAGGTGTAGGAGGACACAACTGTCCCCCACCCTGTCACCCTCCTGGATATTCTCCCACAACCTGTTTTCAACCTGCTCCTGCACCGCTGTAGGAAATCCCACCTCCATGGGGCTGACGCGGCAGCCGGAGAGGCTCAAGGCTGAGCTCTGCTCGAGGAGAGCAGGGCTGACACCAAGGCGCCAGAAAACGAGTATTTCTGGAGCAGAAATATCAGAAAGAGGTGGACTGTACGCAGGGGAGAGAGGAGGTGGCCGTGCCCGTGAGAGCAACCATGATCTCTGCACCACCGAATCCTCCCGAGGGCCCAGCGCCACGCTCGCCTCTCCAAGTTGCGCCACTGGCCAGCGCCTGCAACATCTCAAGTGGGAAAATGTAATTTTATTAAGGCTCTTGGAGCTTCCCTCTCAGCATCTGCACTGCAGCAGAGCATACAAAGGGAGGTTATGAAGAATTTCTCATTATGGCCACGGGCGCAGATTCATAGCGTCCCCTGGCCAACCTCGGTTAATAAAGCTCGTGCTTGGCCCACCTGCCTCCAGCCCCTCACCCACAGGTGCCCCAGTCCTGGACCACGCAGCACATCACCCCCTCAGCCTCCACAGACAGGAAACTCCTGCTTTGCCTTCCCTAAATTCTTATTTCATGGGCACCTTCATTTGCAAACCTGCTCTTGGAGGCCCAGAGCTGTAATTAATCCATGTCACAGGAAAGATGTAGTGTCGGGAGAATTTATGACTGGCTCTGAGCCACCGTGATGAGCAGGGGCACCTCAGCCCCTTGTGATATAAATGCCTCTGCTAATTGGATTGCGGGAGCTAATCAGGAGCTGGAGACAGAATGAAGGCTCTCGGCCTCCCCGCTGCTGGCGTGGGCTGATAAAGCCAGCAGCTGCGCTCGGGGAGAGGCGCAGGAATTGCATCCACGGGAATTGCATCCCGGCACAGAGCCTGGCCCGAGATGGCTATCGCGGGCTGTCCAGGGCTGCTGGCCATGCAGTAGAGAAGACAGGGCTGCCACTGACCCAGGCGGGTGTCACCACCAGCCACGGGCAGACATGGAGGGCTGTGCACACTGCAGGGGTGTCCAGGTGGGTCCACGAGCATCAGGAGGCTGGTGAGAGCACTGGGGAGCTGGTGAACAGCCTGCATGGCCCTGACAGGCTGTATCTGGCCAGGAGCTGTCCGAGAAGCTGTGAGCATCCTGCCTGGCTGCTCCGGCCGGCAGCACCTCAGGCACGCCTGGGCCAGGGTACGGCAGCGGCACCGCACGGCTGCCTGGCATGGCTGGTGTTCAGACACCCCACGGCCCTTCAGCAGTCCTTGGGGTCTCCATTGCTGACCTCAAGCATTAGAAAAAGGGCTGAATGCTCAATGATCCCAATCCTGTGTCTACTGACACCTTTGGTATGTGCCTTTCCCCAGCAAGACAAAAACTAGAGGGGTGGAGGTGGAAGTCACGCAACAAGGACACTCCTGCAGTGGGAGTGAGGCTGACCACACCAGGAGCAAACTGGGTGAATGTCACCTGCTCGATGTGCGCTCCACACACCATATGGGCCGTCAGATGGTGATGGGTGGGCAGGCAGGAGGTGGTTCCTGAGGATGGCCTCAGGATGCTCTTGAGATGCTCCCACTCCAACTTTCAATCTCCTTGATCATCCCCAGCTCCTGAACAGGGTTGACCTGCCACGGGGAGATGGGAAGAGCCCTGGCTGGAGAGGTCTGACCTGACTCTACTCATGCATAAACCGGACACACACAGGTCCTGGCTGGAGACCAAGGGTTTCTCTGCAATACAAGGATCTCCCACATTCAAACAGCTTTTCGGTCTTCTCCACGTCCTTCTTATTGCCCTTTATTTTGCTCTCTGCCTCCCTTCCTTGCAAATACATGGGTTTGAAAGTAAGTCCTGAAAATGATGACTAAACCCAGCCATCCCTCCTTACAGAAACCCTTTCCCACCTTCTTAAACCTTTTTGGAGGCGCGAGGGAAAATAACCCTTGTATTTATGCAAATTTCAAAGTGGCGTGTGATGATGGAAACAAAACAGTGCTGGAGCGCAGCCAAGGCATGGCACCGACGGGGCCTCTCAGCTGCTCGCCTCCCGATTCTTCGGGGGAAGCAGCTGTAGAGAAATGAAAATACAGAAGCCCCCGCGCTCACCCGCCACCGCCCGCGCACACATTCCAGCACCCGTCACCTCGGAGGCGGTAGGATGCGGGCTCCGGCCAGGCACTGCCTGCAGCCCGGAGCACCCTGTCGTCCCCCACAAGCCTCCCTGTCCCGCTGTTCCCGATTCCCCTTTCAGGAATTTACAAACATTTTCCGCAGATCAATATCTGTATTGATTATTCATTGTGAGCGAGTCGTGTGTCTTTGGTGATCCAACCTGGCAGAGTGAGCAGCCAAAGGCTGCGGCAGACACGGGGGGGGAAAAAAAGGAGAAAAAAAACCCACAGAAGGCGAGAAGGACCCAGATCTTGCTGGGTTTGCCACTGCCAGCAACGGAGACGGATGGAGAGGAAGGAAGGAAGAAAATGGGGACGGCATGAAAAGGAATGAAGAGATGAGGGAGCTGAGGAGAGAAAGCGAGAGCAGGAAAAACAAAGTCACCACTGGAGAACTGGTGCCGGGGCATGCCGGCAGCCTGGAGAGATTCCAGCCTCGCGCTCGCCCTTCTGCACACGGATGCGATGGACTTATTGCTCTGGGAGCGAAAAGTGACTCACGGTTTTGGTATCTGCTACGTAAGAGCTTTGGGGGGATTCCTTGGCTGGCTGACAGAAAGGGAAGAAAGCAGCAGCAGTGAGGTAAAACGCGATCCCTTCCTCCTGCCTTCCTGGGAATACGCGTCGCCCGGGCTGGCTGGAGCAGCTCGCTGCTCGCTTATGATATGCAAAAGGAGAATAATTAAAAGCGCCAGCATCACTTGCAAAGTGAGTAAACACAAAGCCTTTCAAAACATGCTCTTCAGCTAATGAGAAGCTGTAATTTCTTATACTTAAAGGCAAAAAAGACCCTGATGAGGCTCGGTGGAGGGTGCGCGCGCGCCTGCGTGTGTGTGCATGTGTTTGTAGATATGAGAGAATCAGTTAATTGTTGATGATGTTTAGAAAAGGGATTATGAGAAAAGACACTGAAATGATGACAGGGAACATCTTGGATCAGAGCCAGAGAAATAAAATAATCAAGGACAATCAAGCCTGCAGCTCCGGAGAAAGCGCCGACTGTTCTGCCAGGGACTTGGAAGGAATTTCCCCGCGCTGCCGAGCTGCAGCTGGAATACGTGCTTGGCACCAGGAGGGAGAACTGCAAGGAGCAGTTTGCTTGAAGCATGAGACAACAGAAGAGAGAACTATGGAGCTGTGCTATAATTCAGAGGTTAAACAGCTTTGTCTGCTTATGTGTCAGGTGGAGACTCGGTTTTGTCCACATCTGACCTGCCCTGAAAATGCAACTCCTGAAATCCCCTGGCTGAAGGGGATTTCAACCTCAGCCGGAGCTGAGGATTCTCCAGACACCTCTCCAGAACTGCTGTGACGTTACAAAAACAAAGGAAAGGGAGCTCAAGGAATTAAGTTCTCCTGTGGCTGCAGGACCTGATGGACCTGACCATGGGGACTGGCTCTGGAATTGATTCCTTCCTTAATTCTGGAAATCAGAACCACCCCAGCTCCGGCTGGGGGTTGCAGCTCACTGCCTCCAAGCACACAGCAAAGGCGACAGTCATCGGGAATACCAGGAGCAAGCTTTCCTTCCCACCTGGGCATCTGCCTGCTGTCCTGAACGATGGATTTTAATAAATGTTGGCTTTCTCTTGGGCTGAGGTTGGGTGGGGAGAGAGAATAAAGGGAAATTTAAACCATCCTGTGACTGCTGTGTTGTCAGTGAGCTACAGAAATGCCGTCCCTTTGTTTTGGATGTTAAACTCCGTCTGACTTCATTGTTGCTGAATTTTGGCACGTTACACTCTGGGCTTCTCCAGCAGCAGAAACACATGGTCTATTAAAGTGGGAATCTTTGGGGACGCGGAGGCAGAGGAACGAGCCAATCATACATGGCTTTTCCACATTCCATGTTTTTCAGCATTTGCAGGAAGCTTTCCGGATGGTATGTATGTGTGTGCCCAGGGAGGGCGGGAGGGGAGCAGGGTGGGCGAGGGGAGCGAGCGCGTGGCAGCGCAGGCACGATGCCGGGATGTGTGTCATGGACGCGGCGCGGTCGGTGCTGCCGGGCAGACACCCCTTCCCCACGCCGGGCTCGCCGAGCTGCGCAGACCTGAGCGGAATCTTAAACACCGAGGAGCAGATTAGCATACTAACCAGTGGTGTCAACCCCGCAGCAGCCATGGCCATCGCCCCGCTCCCACAGCCTGCCAGACGCTCAACCGGCGCCTTTGTCAGAGCCCTTTTTATGTTTGTGTTTGGCTTTTGTTTCCCAATCAGACCCTAGAAATTCATTAACAGCAATGAAAGGCAGAGATGCAAAAACCTATAATGAAAACAAATGATCTATTTAAACGGTGCTGGGGCTGAAAGGAGGGGGCTCGCGGCGCCGGGACCAGAGGAGAAGGAAATCCTGCCACCTGGAAAATGCCTGGACATGCATGTCCTTCCCCGTGCCAAGGCTCCAAGGAGACCGTTACTACAAAGCCAGTGGTGTGTGTAAGGATGTTGTAGCATTGTCTTTACAGAGTCTCAAACAAATACCAGCAACCAGCCAGAAGGAGAGGTCGGTCCTCATTGTCCCTGCCCTGGCTGCCAGTAATGCAGGAATTACTCTCTGCTACTCGATGGGCTTTAGAGAAAACTTTCAGTGCCTGCAAACACAGACTTCTAAAATCACTCGAGTTCATTCACACCAGTCCTCTGCTCTGGCCCAGCGGCACAGGCAGCCCCAACGGGAAGGCACAATGGCCACAGGGGACGGCATGGATGAGCCACTGCCCCCGTGCCCAGAGCCTCCAGGCACCAGGCTCTTCAGGTGTCTTCCTCTCCTGTATTATTCCTTAAATGGGTTATTTTGCAAATATTATTGTCCCCTAAAGCATCATGCGGTTGTGGAGAATAAAAAGATTTAATCCAAGCGTGGCCTTTTTATCAGGATGGATCAAATAGGGGAAAACCTGAAATAATCTATGTTGTATGATTTTTGTTTGTAAATGGTGTGTGTGGGCTTTAAATGTCACAGAGGCACAGTTTATGTATTTGTCATAGGATTTTTAGGCAAATCTGGATGTTCTCAGCCCCAGAGCTCTGTGCCCAGGCTGAGTGTGCAGGTCCATGGGGCTGGAGTCCAGCGGCATGGCCAGGGACACCCTCCTACCGCCCTCGGCTTGGAGAGAGCCCGGCACAGCACCCTGGAAAAAGTGTCACTGGCACAGTTCTCTGAGCTCTGAGAGTCGGTGTAATATGTACCTTTGGGAAGCAGGCATGGTAGCAGGGAAAAGGGAAATGGGCTTCAGCCCTTTTGTCATTCTGTACCCAGCTCTTACTGCAGGCTGGGTCACATGGGCAAAGGCTCCTGGGCTCTGTGTGTGTCTAGAGAGGTATCCCGCTAATTCCAGCTGATTTCACTGGCTAAGAACCTATAGCTTAAGTGTTTTAAAGACAGACAATGTAAAGACTTTATCTTTTGGAGAAATTAGAAGAAAATCTCCCAACACCTGCCACATGTCCATATTTTCCAGCGAGGAAAACAACCACCAGCTCATGTCTGAGGAAACCGCTCTAATCTGGACATGGTAAGGACATGCTGGATAATCTTACTCAGTGTAGTTTAATCTACCTTCACAATTAGATAAAAAACTAAAGCCCTTAAGAGCCTTCAAATTTATCCTAAACTACCGCCAGTCCCCATCATTACACTTTTAATTGCAAGCACAGCAAAACAGAGGGGAAATCAGAATCCCAGACTGGTTTGGGTGGGAAGGGACCTTAAAGTTCATCTTGCTCCACCCCCTGCCGTGGGCAGGGACACCTTCCACCAGCCTAGGTTGATCCAAGCCCCGTCCAACCTAGCTTTGAACACTTTAGGGATGGGGCAGCCACGGTTTCTCTGGGCAACCTGTGCCAGGGCCAACTGTTTTCTGCTTGCTCAGGGTTCCTACTGACCATGGCTTGACTGCTGATGTGGGACCAAAGAGTTTTGGAGCCATTGAAATAAAACCAGATTTCCACAGCAGCTTCTGAAAGAGCCTTCTGCCAGTTAAAAAGTATTTTGGGACATCACATGAGAACTGTCTCTCATATGTCAGCATATCACCCAGGTGATGAGCTACAAACACATTCCCACTCTTTTTGTTCAGTATTGAAATAAAGTAGAGGAAAGTTACTAAAAATATGTTATATTCTTATGCCAGAAGATCCAGACATGCACTAAAAGACATTAAAAAATACCCTCTTTTACTCTGAAATACAGCCTTGGTCCCACGTTCTACATTTCCTTCACACTTACAGAGGAGCAATTAGCCCCTAAACAGGTGATGATCATAATATCCCAAAAAGAAATCCATGCAACTCTAGCAGAGTATGAACAGTGGCCTTTCCCTCACCAGGTTGAAATCAAAGCCTTCTGTCTAATTCTAGATCCAAAAAGAACACTACAAATAGCATGGAGAAGAAAGTTCCTTGTTTACAAGGGAAGGGAACAGAGTGTGTTCTACTGACACAGAACCAATACTGTTGATTTTGCTCCCTGCAGCCGGTTAACGCTGTGGGTCTCTTCTGGAGGCACATGAGCCTCACACCATCCTGCCCTCTGGCAAAATGAAAACTGTACCTTGCTTGTACCAGCTGTACAAACGTAAAAGTTACAATTGTGAGAAACAAAAGCCCATTTTCCCGTGGACATTTAGAAGAATTATTCTCCTCTGGAGGCTTTCTCCTTGGCCTCTTCCCACTTGTGTGAGGTCCTTCCCTACTCACCCCGCATTTGCTTTTCACCACCTGTGTTTGTCTCTTCAACACAATCAAACCTGCAGTTTTAGTTGACTAAGATGCCCAAACCAATCACCCACAAAGCTCCCCGAGGTGTTCACTGCCCATCTTCACTGCTTCACTCCAGTACCAGTTCCAGCTTGAGCTTGTTTCACTTTCTCATAGCACCATCACCCCCCTCAGACTGATGAAGCTCTGAGGTCAGGAGGGATTCCCTCAGCACAAACCCACTTTTCCTGCTCCAGTCATTAATGGAAACAGCACACAGACTGATCCCAAAACGGGGTCCTCTGGTAGGTGCTGCATGTTTTTTAAAGAAAACTTGCAATTGCCAATACAACAAAATCAGTCAAGACATAACAGAGTGAGAAAGTCACAAGTGACCACATGTGCTCTCTCTCCAAAATGTTTCCAAACATCTCCCTGCCACCCCCTTTCCCCCCTCTTACCTTCTCCGTGTTTTTCTGTCCTTTCTGTGTTCCATCTTTTTTCCCTCTCATTCTCCTATCAAAGCCAAGAATACTGACCACAGGGAAGGCGGGATTTCAGCATTCCTCCCCCAAATCTCTGGGTTCAGTTTACAACACCTGAAGAACACCATACCCCCACCCCACAAAGGACACCAAGGCCTGCAAAGTTTCCTAACTAAATGGAAAAACTAGAAGCTTTGCTCAGGATGCTCTGAGATATTGAGAGCACAAAGTGAATGAGTGTCTGCCCATCACACAATTTCCCAAGGCTTCCATTTAATTTATAAGTCTGATGATTCTCAAGAAATTGAAGTGTGCACTTGTGTTGTAAACAAAATACTTCAGATAAAAACGGAGGAAGAAAGCAGGAGAGAAGCCTTCCTTAAAGGATAAAAAGACCCCAAAAAGTAAATACAAGAAAAAAATCCAAGTCCAAATTACATTTCTCAGTTTTCCATCAAGATAGAGAACTCTGATGAGTATTATTTGAAGCCTGCTATTAATCCTTCCACTGCTATCGGTATCACACAAGGTTAGTTTGATATTACCAAGTATCCCAGAGATTATGAAGGACCTTATAGTGACTCAGAATATACAGATATATTAAAACCAGATACTTCACAGTGACTCGCTGATTTCTAGTTACACACAGAATAATTCTGAATGAAATTACTATACTTGGACCACTGGTATAGAGCTTTCCAGTGTCCAGTCTCATGGTGGAATGACTGGTAGGAGGGGAAGGGATACTTTTCCCACATTTAGGAAGATATGCTTTCTGCCTGCACACCATTTACTACAGTTTTAGGAAACTGAATATTTGAGAATTAAAACAGGCCATTCAAATATGATTTACTTTCACCAATTCACATGGAAAATGAACAGGGTCAGGAGTCTTGTCCTTTTCTCATCCCTCCTTATGCCTGTTTGACTTGGACAGACGTTCAAGGGACAGTTTTCCTACTAAGAAGATTAAGCCAGGGGCACTAATCATTTGGCCTGTTCTTAATGACAGAAACTAACAGTTAGGGTCAACATAAATGATTAAATACAGAGCCCCAGCGGTTTGTCACCAGCCCACACAGAACTACAGCTTGGCAAGGTATCAGCTTTGTAGACATGTAGGGAAAAAGTAATCCAAGGATGGCCTTGCTCAAAAAACACCTCTTCACTGAAAATAAGAGGATCCAACACAACTGAACAGAGAGTCAGGTGCTCAGAAACACTTCACACAGATGGCAATTCAATAAAACCACAGAGCTGTGAGAAGGAAGAGCGAGCGAACCCTGTGGTTCTCTGAGAACACAAAGAACTCCCAACCCTGCCAGAGAACAGCACAGTTCTGTTACATGTAATCGCACCTCTCTTAATCCAGGTGATTTACTTACACATCCCAGGAGGGCGACCAACACCAAAATCACCTCTCCAAGGCTTACAAAAATTAGGTCTTCCTACCTCAGTGTGGAAACGTAGAGATGTCGCAGGATCCAGCGCCAGTGAGGGGAGCAGAGAAGATGGTTCCTATTCAGACTGGAAAAAGTCAGTATAAACTCTCCAGATCAGAGCCTGCAAATGAAAGAACGAGAAGGATATAAAATAGGATGATTTGGATTTGGAATAATGCACCAAAAGAAACAAGAAGTTTGGGTACAGCATGGAGTTGTTAATATTTTTTGTGTTCAGTTCCAACTCAGTCAACATTCCCAGCTGTTCCACCTCTCCTGACGTTGAAGGATGACCTGTAGCACCTTTATGACAGGTATATTTTGCCTCCTACAAATCAGACAGCTGCTCCTTCCCGTTTCCTGGCTTCATAGGGAAAAGACTGTACCAGCTACATTTAAGTGGCTTTGCCAATGGAAAGCCCACGTTTATCTGTACCACAGACCTGGCTCAGTCATCAGCAAACACAGAAGCTCTGTGGGCTGTTCTGTTCTACCCAGTTTGCCTGCTCACACACCCTGCATGAGAGCAGAGACACAAGGAAGGAAAACAATGGAGAGTCAGGGAAAACAGCGGGATTCATGAGAAGCCACCTGGTTCCCAAGGAAAACCATCCCTGTGGGTGCACAGCTTGGCACCGAGGTGGGCGGCTGACCAGGAGGTGTCATAAAACTGATGCTGGGAGGTTTTTGGGATGGGAACTCTCCCATTCTGATGGTGGTTCTTCTTGCAGTCACATGCCTGAAGCTGCAAGGAATTTACCACTAGGACTTACAAAAGCCTCATGAAATACTGTTTGCCTCTGCCCAGTTTGTTACTCCTCTGTCTACCCTCTACACCTGAAGCTGTGGCTGCCCTATGCCTGGAAGTGTCCAAAGCCAGGCTGGATGGGGCTTGGAGCAACCTGGGATAGTGAAAAGTGTCCCTGCCCATGGCAGGGCGTGGAACGAGATGAGCTTTAAGGTCCCTTCCAACCTGAATGATTCCATGATTCTATGACACACTTTGGGACACGAGTGTGTGTGAGACACATCAGGTGACAGGCTAAACCACCACATATTCAAAGCTTGGTTTAAACCAACAGAACAAGGAAGCTATCCAAAATAAAAAAGGTACTTTCAGGGAAATGGAAGTTGTTTCCAAACAATGAAAATAGAAAAGGACATAAATCCAGCACGCTAAGTGCAAACCCACGATAAGGCAAGGCAAAACGGGGCCTGGAGAACAATCACCAGAGTTCAGGGAGCTAATAAAAACTTCTCCAACACAAAAGCAGGAAGCCTGTCCGTCACCCAGTGCTGCTGATGGATGGGCAAGGTGTAAAGGGGGGAATTACGAAAGATAAGGGCACAGCAGCAAAATTAAATTAATTCCTTGCACTGCTGTTCACTATGGAGGGGTCAGGAGGGTTCATATGCCAGAGCAACAAATCACCAGAGGCAGACAGTGCTCCCTCCTGAGTCCTCAAGGAGCCCAAATATGAAATTGCTGAACTCTCTTCCTTTGCATCTGAGAACCAGAAGGTGATAAATTTTTACAATAGGCTTTAGGAGTGACCATGGGAATGACAGACCACAAAGTCTGACTTCCAGTACATGCAAAAAGGTAGAAAACTGTGGGAATGATTGGAATTAGCAGTGATGAATAAACACGTGTCTGGGGAGGAGCCTGAATGTCAAGAGAAGAGTTTCTATGCACAGATCCGAGTGGTCTGACAAGGAACCAGCCCTGCTAATACGGGAGATTTGGGCTGATACAGCGGAATCAGATTTTCTAAAAGCTTTTCTAGAACATCCCTCACTAAAGGTTCTTAAGGAAACTAAACTGTCATGGAGAAAGGAGGATTAATCTTCCCACGAATTCCTGATAGAAAGATAGGAAAAAAAGGCACAAACACAACATTAGCAAGGGAGGGAGCAGAAATTTTGCACTGCTTAATTATAAATAACCTGGCAAGAGGAGACAGCAAAGTGACACGCAGGTAATGAAGGTAACACAAAATTTTTCAAGAAAGTCAAGTTTAAGAGTAACAGAGAAGAGTTCCTGCCAAACCTCCCAGAGTTCAGACTGGAGGCAGGATGCTGGTGCACATCTGTGGCTAAGGAGGACCCTGGATTTAAAATCCAGGCATTTTAAATCTGCCTCTTTTAAAGGCAGGTGTTTGCTTTAATAAATGGACTGGCTTGGGGAACCACTTGATCCTGGTGCCCATGGACAAGGGGGAGAGGACAGGCTCAGTCCTAAGTCTGCTTTTTCTATTTTTTTTTTTTTTTTTTCCCTACACAGAATAGCTTCCCCCATTCTTAGGGAATCCTTAGAGGAAGAGCAGGGGAACAGAAAGCTGAAGCTTCTTATTTGGGCCATATAATGGGATCTATTACTTGGACTTTGGCAGCTAGTAGGATTCCCTCAGTTTGTGAGGTGGTACTGGAGATGTAACAACCTTCCTTTGGGTGCTACAAGGTTAGTTCCTGGTCAGTATCTGTCTCCATTCTCTGACTGATCGATAAAAGCACAAAGCCATGGCTGTGAGAAATCCCCCTGGTTTTAGGAGAACAGGGAGCAAACACCTCCCACCCTGGGGGATCACCCTCCAAATCCAAGTGCAAACGGGCCGAAATCCCTTTCATTGTTCTGGGATGGACGCAGGTAGGAAGGGACTGCTGAAGCTGCTCTCTCCCTGCCCAGGAGTGAGCCTATGAATGGCACTGTGGCTCGTGGCCCTGCTCCCAGTGTCACAGCAGTGGGCACAGCCCACGTCCCCTGGGGCACCTTCCCGCCCCTGCTCACCTCCCACAGTTGGTGGGATGGGATGGCTGAGACAAATGGCTCTGAACCTGTCACAACAGGATTGTTTTCTAGAAAGGGAGCTCTGGTGAAAGGAGGCTTGTCCCTCTGCCCAGTCGCACTGGCTCCTCTCCTGGGGCTCCTGATTGACGTGGGAATCCCCCCTGCGTGGCTGTGACTGGCAGGGAGCTTTCCCCATCAGCAGCTGCCTCGATTCTACAGCAGCTGAGTTACTGTACGGCAAAGAAAGAGCATCCGACAAAGCTCACCCTAAACAACCAGAGCCCTCCTTGCCAGCACGGAGACAAAGCCCTTGGGGAGCCAGAGGCGGCCCTGACGCCTGCCCGGGGCAGCAGCGATCGGGCAGCACCTGCCCCCCTCGTGCAGGGCCGGGGGCACACGCGGGCTCGGGGCGCTCGCTTTGTCCCACCACGTGCCCACACACAGAGGCCGCTTGTTCCCGTCTGATCGCAATTAGCACCGTGCCAAATTCCACTGCCCCACGCTAATTCAGGGAGATGGGCATGTCATACCCTGCCAAGAACTACAGCCACCACCGATCCAGGGCCTGCCCAACCTTTCATTAGGCTTTTGTTTCAGAAATGAGGGCTCGTGGCCTCCCCATCTTTGTCCGAAACACCCGTGGAGGCACTGGAGGAGGCAAGAACCTCAGGTCTGGCCTGAAGGATGCTGTGTGTGTGACTGAGCAGGGCAAGGGATGGCTGCCACGCCCCCTGCTCTGTCATGGATAACCTGCAAATTTAGAAAAATAACTGTCTCCAAGATGCTGAAAACCCGAAGCTGCATCATTGCTGCAGAGCTGGTGCGGGCGCTGTGGGAACGGAGCAGGGAGCACGTCCCTGCCACCCCTCACCCCAAACCAGCCACTGAGAGACCAGCCAGGACACAGCCCACACTGCACCCACTGTCCAGCCCCTCCCCAACTCTGGACAGCTACAACCAAACCAAATGCTCTCAGGACAGGGCTGCACCCTGATCACACGGGTCTGACCACATGCAAGATCATTCTGAAAACCTGAGATGAAAATGGAGAAACACATGATTGGTTTCACTAATGCCCTGTATCAGATGCACTGTGCTGCGCAGCAGCTGCTCCAGTTCCCAGGCAGCTCCCAGAGGAGCCATCATCACCCCATAGAAGGCAGTGGGGAGGCTCCTCCAGTGACCTGCTCAGGCCCTGTGCCCAGGGGCTGTGTCTCCCTGCAGACCAAGCCAAGAGGGGCGATGAAAACACGCTCCTTGCTGCCTTGTCTCCATTTGAACATCACTCCTGATGTGATCTGGGGATGCCACGATGACAGTCAAAATGCCATCCACAAATTCTGTCCACTGAGCTGGTGATGCTCCTAACATTTTTGGGTGGTGATTCCCACCTGCCTGATATTGGCCAGAATGGAATCACAGAACCAGTTGGGTGGGAAAAGCCCTCTAGGCTCATCGAGTCCAACTCTTCCCCCAGCACTGCCAAGGCCAGCCCTGCCCCATGTCCCAAAGAGCCACATCCACATGGCTTTTAAATCTCTCCAGGGACGGAGACTCCACCTCTGCCCTGGGTAGCTGTGCCAGTGCTGGAGAACCCTTTCCATATGGGAATTTCTCCCAATATCCAACATTACACAGACTCAGCAATCTGGCTTTTGAAGGGCACTCTCTTGAAACAGACCTGTCTGCAGTATCCAAGGCTGTTGTATCCTATTGTAAAACCTCAGTAATTCCCAGTGATTCTTAAGAGAATGCTGTGAATTACCAAATTTGCCAGGTTAGCAGCACAAGAGCAAACGGTTCAAATAGACAGAACAATGCTTCCCAAAATGCAATTTAACTTATTTTCTTAACTGTGGGCTGATTCTTATTTATGCTAATTCATAACAGATTATGAACTCTATTATGTAATTGGAAAAATGACCATAAAACTTTCACAGTCCTAGAGAGGTTTTGGTTGTCTGTTTTTATACACTCCACCACTTACAAGGGCTGGCACACACATGGCTGGACCCGTGTCCCCATGTCACCCCCACACACACAGAACCACCATCGATTGCAGGGCGGCACAGCCCGCTCCACACAGCAAATGAAGCCATTTGTCGAGCCCTGGGGTTGCTCTGTGAGGGACTGTGGGAGGGACACAGATCTGTGCAGAGGCTGAGGCACACCAGGATGGGGCCAATTGCCCCATCTCTGGGAGAGTTCAAGGCTAGGTTGGATGGGGCTCGGAGCAACCTGGTCTAATGGAAGGTGTCCCTGCCCACAGCAGGGGGTGGGATCAGATGGGCTTTCAGGTCCCCTCCAACCTAAACCATTCTGGGATTCTGTGATGAGGACACTGCTCTGCTCACTGGAGTGCTCCCACAACATCTGCCTCACATCGGGGTGGGGGGAGTCCTCTGGGTCACATCCTGCTCTGCCTCCTTGCTTGGGAACAGGATAGAGAAACAGTGACTGACTGCAGAGGGGAAAGATACACTGTCAGCACCTCGGGGAGGAAATGCCCCAGCACAGCACTGCAGGACATGGAGTTGTTACATTTCAAATCTGTTTTTGTGGGTTTTTTACCCCTGGGTGTGCACTGCCGGCAGGGCCTGAGCCGCAGCGAGGGGCTGGGTGTGCAGCCACTGCACAGAACCGGGTGTTTGAGCTGTAATTGGTTTGCAACGATTGTATCTTTTCCCGTGTTATTGCTGTACATGGCCGGGTTTTGTACAATACTGAAAATCAATAATAATGCATGAAAAAATGTTCTCCCACCCCCCTTAAAAGTTAAATAATCTTGTTAGGATTCTGGCACCGCTATTTTAAATCTGTTAGCCTACGTTTTTCATCCTGAGCTCAAGACACTCTGGGGGTTACCCGCAGGACCCCCCGACTGCGGAGCCAGTGCCATGTTCCTGCTGGGGCTGATGGGCAGGTATGGCCAGGGGAGCCCCTGCCCCGTCTGACATGCACAGGAATGTGGCTCAGGCACTGCTACCTGGGCACGTCCAAGGTGCAGTCACCTCTGTCCCCAAACGCTCTGGCTTACACGAGGAGTCAGACCCAGGAGGGAGGCTGACTCTGCCCCAGTCATGGGGAAGCCCACGGCAGGAGGAGCCAGAGCTCCCTGCCAGGACAGCGCACCTTGTGCTGCTCTGACACCCTCTGCACCTCCCTCGGTACCAAGGCAAGCAAACACACTCCCAGACTTACACAGGGCCACCAACACTGCTGGGTTTGTGCTTGTTTGCTGACGTATACAACAAACCACAGAACTGCAGAATGGTTTGGGTGGGAAGTGACCATCAAGATCATCACATTCCACCCCCTGCCATAGGCAGGGACACCTTTCACTAGACCAAGTTGCTCCAAGCCCCGTCCTTGGACACTTCCAGGGATCGGGCAGCCACAGCTTCTCTGGGCAATCTGTGCCAGGGCCTCACCACCCTCACAGCCAAGAACTCTTTCCCAATATCCCATCTAACCCTGCCCTCTGGCCCTGGGAAGCCATTCCCCCTTGTCCTGGCACTCCAGGTCCTTGTCCAAAGACCCTCTCCAGCTCTCTCGGAGCCCCTTTAGGCCCTGAAAAAGGCCTCTAATGTTTCCCTGGAGCCTTCTCTTCTGCAGCTGAACCCAAGGAGAATAAAAGTAGAAAAAAAACCCACAACAGCCTATTCACTCTCCACTCCAGATTAGGATTGGGATAGAGATGCTACAGGAGGTAATGAGCGTGATGAGATGAGAACAGGGGAGCTACTTAAAGAGATTAAGGGATTCAGGGCAGTGTAATTGAAAGGGCCGATGGCCTCACTGTGGCCTTTAACAGCTCCAGGAAAAGGAGCCCGACCTGCTGCAGCACTCGGCAGCAAAACTGGGCAGCTGGGAATGGCACAGCTGGACAAGGGGCAGGACACTCACCGACAGCCCCAGCACCCCAGCACAGGGTCATCCTGACCCCTGGGAGCCCTGGTACAGCCTCATCCCTTTTCAATACAAATCCACTGCTTTGTTCTGGTTTGGCAACTGCCCACCAAGCCCAGAGCCTGAAAGAAGTGTTTCATATTAAATGGAAACATTTATATTCCTGAGGTAAAACTAAAAATATTTTGGGTTTGATAAGAGTACTTTGTTTGATGCAAGCAAAACCTTTCCTTTGGACTGTGGGATTTTGAAAATGTTCTGGTTTCAAGAGAAAACCTTGTTAACAAAACACAGACATTTTCATTTTTTTTTTCTAATTTTTCTAAAATATCTTCACTTTTGTTCAACCTCTGCAATTCAATGCAGCTTTGCAAACTTTTAAAAACTGTTTTTCTGAAAACAAATTACTTCCCTGTATGTGCTGGGTCACTGCAGGAGCCTTTGCTCCACGACAAACACACACACGTGTCTCCAAGTTAAGAGTGTTTTGTCACGTCATCCTGGCCCCCACAGTTTGGAATTCCTCAGGAATTAAAGCCTTACATAAACATAGCATTTAACTCCATTACAGTGTAATAATGGTTTTTAAACAACTTAGTAATAGGTTCTATAATCTTTTTTTAAAGTGCGTATTATTGTACTGTCACGGTTTCCTTCGCTCCATAACAGCCCAGTCAAAGCAACAGATACGAAGGTAAACACAACTGGGAAGGTACCGAGTGCTATGTGGCCCCTTTCCCAGGTTCAGAACTTGCTTTTCCCAAGTGCCAGCTGCTCCACAGACAGGCCATACTAATTGTGGGACAATTTGTGTATTCTTAAACTAAAATATTTTTCAGTTAAAGCAATGCCTAAATTATTTATTTGTTTGTATTTGCATTTAAATAGTTGAAAAAAGTCCAAATTAACTGCTTTGAAAATTGTTCCAAAATTTCCCCCTAAGCTGTGACCTTGTGGCCAAGTTTAATCTCAAAGCAAACTGAAAGAAGGGTTTGTAATGAACACGTCCAACGGCTCTGAACGTGCTTTGCTCCAGAGAACCAATGCAGCCATTTGCAAACTCGGCCAAGGGCTGCATTTGAGGCCCCCACTTGGGGTTCAGACATGGGCTTTCCACCAAGTTACCCAACTCCAGAGTGGAAAACACAAGATTTTGTTTGGTAGGTTTTATTCATCCTACTTGGTGGCTTCCTTAAAGCTCCTGCTTGTGGCCGAACACAGTTCAACCTTCCATTAAAAAAACCTTCCCAATGTCCGTGGTTGTGGGGGAAACCACTGAGTGTTAGAAACCAGAATTCCAAGGAAAACAAGATCTACATCAGTTTTAATATTCTATACATATTTGTGTCAAATCTGAGCTTTAGGGAGCTCAACTCACGGCCCTGACAGCAGTTTTGCTCCCACCACCTCTAACCCTGCACGTACCTACAGCCAGTTCTGCACCTCACAGCCCCGGGCTGACAGCCCAGCCTGACCACGGACCTCCAAAGCCAAGCACCGTTTGGTTATGGTCTCCATGGCAATGCAGGGAAACAGCCCGTCCTTCCTTTGTCATAAATCTGGTTTCTGCAAACAGCAGAAATGACAGCAGATTAATTCCTTACACCTCCCCTCGTGAGGAGAACTGCTGAGAGGGAAGGGAGAAGCACAGGCACTGGTCTAAGATCTCAGCCAGCAGCAAAATGTCAGGAACCAGCAAGAGAGGTGGTTTCCCGACAACATATGTCCTGATACTAGTTCCCCCAGATGAGGGGGAGCTCCCATGCTGACAACTATGCTCATTTCAGGAACAGAACGAAGAAAATAGTTATAAAAGAGAACTCCTAAGTGTGCAAAGAGGACAAAAGCCAAAAGGCTTTGTCAAATCTTCATTGGAATAGCCACGTGACTGAAGAAGTAGCCGAGAGGTTTATTTTATTTAATATTGAAAATTAATAGTCAAATTCTAATTCTAAGATAGTAAAAGTCTAAGTCAAGAGAGCAGGATGGACTGGGCTTGGGGTTCCTAATTTAGCAACCAACTTGGCACCTCACCTGTGAGCACTGGCCCTTTGGCTCTCAAAGGCTGCAGGCTTCCAAGCTGGGGATATCTCAGGGTTTTGGCCCCACAGGAGTCTTACCCCTAGATCTGGGTCATGGCATGCTATGAAAAGCCTCCCCCGTCCTTGCTGGACCCCTGGGCAGGGCCATTGGCCCAGCCAGCCCTGAGCTCCCTGTACCCGTCGTGTGGCAGGTGCTGGGCAGGGGGTTGGTACAGGAGAAGGAGCTGTCGCTGCTGGGGCTGCACCAACCACCACAGTGGATCACTACTCCTGCTGCTGAAACAGGGCTGAAAAGGAGCTGTCGTGCTCTGCACGGTGTAATTGCTATTTCTTTTATACCATTTTATGAGAGTGTGTGGTTCTTCAATAAAACCTTAGAGAAAATATCCCGAGTCCTCCCTCTCCCCAAATACTCACGCCTCAATTTATATAAAACAAAACCACTTACCAAGAAAAGCAAAATTATTAAAACAGAGATCTAAAAAGCACAGGAGGCATTTCAGCTCCCTGTAAATAAGTTTAAAACTTGAAGGTAGAAAAAAATATTAAATGCCAATCAAGAGCATATGGACTTGGCTTGTAACTTCTCTGGCATGGCTTGCTTGCTTTCCACCAACCTTCTGAGGTACTGGGCAATCCTGAAAGACACCTGCCCAGAGAAGCTGTGGCTGCCCCATCTCTGAAGTGTCCAAGGCCGGGTTGAACAGGTCTTGGAGCAACCTGATCTAATGGAAGGTGTCCCTGCCCATGGCACGGGGTGCAGCAAGATGTGCTTTAAGGTCCCTTCCAAACCAAACCAGTCTGGGATTCTGTGATTCCAAGATGAAGAATCTACCGCTGCTACTTCAGCCCCTTCTCACTGCAAGGTCTCTGGGTTGGAGCCCTCTGAACGCCACAATCTCTGCTTCTGCCCCTTCTCCTGGCTTAGGGGCAGCCCATGCTCAAACACAGAAAATACAAAGCTTTTGTCAGGGAATGGCTCCAGGTTGGGACAGAGGTTGGGGTGCCAGAGGGGAGCAGCTCCCCACCCCTGCAATGCACACGTATCAATTAAAGGCTACCCCACCTTCCCCCCTACTCCTTCCTAGAGCAGCACTAAACAGTGTACCTGCCTGACAGTTTCCCCTCCTTCCCTCAGAACCCATTTACTGCTCTCATTTTAAGATTCTCCAATTCTGGTGTCCACGACTCCAGCCCCTGCATGGCAGCGTGGACCAGCTGCTGGCCTGTCCGTGTCCGTGTCCTCACACCGGCGGCAGCAGGAGCAGCATCCCGGCACAAAGGCAGGCGCTGAGAGCCAAGACGATGCTCGGTGCCTCGCTGGCTCATGCAGCTCGTATATATCTTCTGTAAATAACCCTCAGTTTTCACATGGATTATTTAGACTTTCTGATGAAACTGCAGAAATGCCACTGCGGTGGCCGTGCACCCAATCAGGCGGCGGCTCCCTGACCCCGGCACCGCTGCCATTAGCTTCAAGGGGAAAAACCCTCCTCGTCTCTCGTTATCCCTTTTTTTATGATCTAGGATTCTGTTAATAATGACTCCGTGTTACATAAAACAGATACATTAATGTCACCAAGTCCCAAAAGTACTGAATCAAGCTGACTCCTTCAGAAAGGAAGAAAGTAATAGATATGAGCCTTAATAAGAGCGCGGATCCGAAGGACGGGAAGGGCTCCACCAGATCGCTTTCTCCTTCCTATTTGAAACGGGGGATTTAAAGGGCCATGCAGCTAGAGAAGATCAGAGTCGTGGCAAGATGACTGGGAACACGCCATCAAAGGGAGCAAATCAAACGTGATTTTAGGTGGTGCTGCAAAGGCACGCTCAGCCTGCTCCACCTGCCCGCTCCGCTCCCAGGTGCTAATGGGGAACGGAGATGGAGAGGCTCAGCAGCCCCACAACCTGGCACTCACCTTTCATCTCCGCAATGAAAGTGCTGTCTTAGACCAACAGTCCTGGAGAAATAAGTTGCCTGGACTCAGTTTAGAGGAAAAAGCGGCCACATCTTTGACCTATGCACATGGCTGAGACTATTTCTATTCTTCTACAGCTGAAGCAGATGTTATCATTAAAAGCAACACCCAGTGATCGTTAGTGCTGGACTAATATTAAAACAGAACGAAACCTCTAATCAGGGCAACAAAGATATTTAGAGGCAAAACTATTCATGTCTGAAAGCTTCAGAAAAGAAGACTCAGGACAGTCTGGCCAAGTCATCTGGGACAGAACAAGACGCAGAAGAGCCATGATCAGAATCAAACATTGGTGGTCTCACACAGATACAGGGTGCAGACCCTGGTGTCAAACCCTTGTGAATTATGTCCAGGGAACACGAAAATGGATTTAAAAATTTGTAAGTAGTTGCAAGTATTTTAAGGAAAGAAAAATGGCATGTAAACCAAAGTCATGTTTGTGGAGGGGTTTCCACCAGCTGGAGAGAGAGCAGGTATTTGATTCCCAGCTCAAGGAATTTAGGAAAGGATAAAATCCTAAGGCCAAGATGGACATAAAAACAGATGCAGAGTGGCACCAACACCTTCCCCAGGCTCCACCAACACATCCGCTGTTCCTGGTCTGTACCAGAAGCACCTCTCCCAGCACACAGAGCCTGGGAACAGCTCTGTACCAGTGTTAAATTTAGACTCATCTGTACAAACAAATCCAAATTCAACTCCCCTGACAGAGATACTCCAGAGGATTAGGTCTATTAAAAGTTGTATTTTGCAATTACTTCAGTTTGCTTTGCTTCTTTTCGAGGTTTTATGCTAAATTACATGGATGGAAGATCAAGCTTTGCTTAAAAGATCTGGTTTTTCTGAGTTGTGCCACTGTTAGAACAAATTTTAAATCATGTGATACAATCACCGTTTTGATTGACAGGCCCACTTTTTAACCAGTGTGTGCTGTTTTAATAGAGAAAAATCTGACTTAATCTACTAATTTCTAATTTAACATAAATAAAGAACATGACACATTAGCCACTTTTTCTTAATTCCCTACTGTAAGACACTCAAACTGGGATGAGGTTTGTGTTTATGCAGCACACAGTGACCACCACCACCTTTTGGGAGAAAAAGTTACCATCTTGGTGTCTGTTCCGAATTCACAGAGTGGCTGTACCGGTTCTGATCTCAGAGAGGTAGGAGGGTTAATTTGTGAACAACCAAAAGTATAATGTGACTGGTAGGTGCAATCATTTTAAGTGCTAACTATCTCCCGACGATGGCAGATAGGAGTTAGGCAGCAATGAGACTAAAATTGTGGTTATTTCATTATTGCATAGACAATGCCAGCCCTCAAAGCATGCCAGGCATTTTCCAGATCAGAGGAAAATGTGATCCCTGCTCTGAGAGTGCCTAATCTAAAAAGTCAAAGATGAAAAGAGGGAAAGGAACTCAGGATACAAAGGAATCTATGTAGTGACAGGTCCCAGCTTGTTATTTTAATTAAAAATATGCTAAATCCTTCTTTTTGCCTCTTTCAGCCCTCTCATCCCAGCTCTAAGCTTCAATTTCAGTGTCCACGTAACCTTCCTAATCATCCCCGGCTCCCTCCACATAAAGGAGCTCTTTGGAGCCGGAGTCAGTCTGGGAACAGGGTACGTGGCAGAGGGTGACACTGGGTAGGATAACAGATCCAGCCCAAATTGCTTCTAGAGAGCCACAGTATGTCCTACCAACAGAGGCCCTGGAATTTGGAGGCCTCTGGTGACTTACATGGGGTAAACTGAAGAAAAGTCCACAGCAATGGCTCCTCTGCACCCACATCTGTGTTCAGCTCGGGAAGTGCATCTGCTTCCCCAAGCACCGTCTCCCTCCTCAAAGGCCCCTGAATGTCCTTAGATGGACCATCAAATCCTCTGAGTCTAACATATAAAAACCTACTTTATCAATGATTAGAGAGTGAGCCAGTGGTATTGTGCTCGTTTAAAGTTTCCAAGAGTTCTGCCAGAGCTCAGGGATCCCACTGTTCCCTTCCTGTTGTGTCCCAAACTCGAGGCAAATGACTGCCAGCACCGCAGCCTGTGCTCTGCTCCCTGCCTGCCCCCGGAGCCCACTGGATATTCCTTCAGATGTCTAACATGCATTGAACACAACTGAGGTTTAGAGAGAGACAGAAATCAATACCACAGCTTCCACCAGGCACGCTGAGGGATTATCCGTCCCGCAGAACAGCACAGACGGCTGAATGGGAGAGTCATGACTCCGAATAACGCACGAGGTTTATGAGGCTGGAGAGCAGCCTCTGGCCTTGACAACCTCCAGCTGGCCGGCAGGAAAAGCCGGTAGTGGGAACACGCACGGCCCCGGCGGGGCCGGCACGGTGAGGCGGCGGCAGGGGACCCGCGGGGCCGTGAGGTCACACTGAACACTGCACGGTCATCGGCGTTTTCCACACCTCCACCACAGATGGGTGACGTATTTCAGCTCTGGAGCTGGAAAAGGAACAACCCAGAGTTGTGGACTCCCCATCTCTGGAAGTGTCCAAGACCACTTTGGACAGGGTTTGGAGCAACCCGCTCTAGTGGAAGGTGTCCCTGCCCATGGCAGAGGGTGGAAGGAGATAAGCTTTAAGGTCCAACCCAAACCAGTCCATGATCCTATGATTCTAAACCACCAGCAGCAAACAGCAGGCAAGGCAGGTGGCACAGGTGAGATGTGAAGGCAAGGAGATGAATCCTGCGATACTGCTGGAAAAAACATGGAAAACTGCTTGGCTCACAGCATCATCAAAGGAGGCCCCACAAACTTCTAATAACAAGATACAGAATCCTGTGTCACTGCTGATAACTTCCCCTGTCTTCAGAAATCCAGATCTGCTTTGATCTGGGAGCTCTGCAGAAAGCATCCATGTCTGATGGGCAGAGGCAGGGTTAGGACAAGCACTCGGAGAGCAAAGTTGCTTTTAGCTTAGCTAACATCACCTGATTTTGTGTGGTTCTATGAGCTGAGGACTTGCTGCTCCCTATTGCTCTCGTGTTTATTGTGGTCACTCTGTTGGGGCTCCAAAACCTGTAGACATGAGTTTGTCTTTAAACTTTCAAAAATCATGAGAAAACAGGGACTCCAAAAGGAGAGAAAGAGAGAAGCAATGTCCAGAAGGCCTCCAAGGTTTAATGAGGCATCGGTACCACATTTACATAGTTTGAGAGAGGTCTTCTTTAACGACCTCTGAAGTTTCCAACATTTCTGAAGTTTACCGCCCTGCAGAAGGTTTCTGAGAACCCTGAGAGTGAATAAATGCTCTGCAATTCCCTCCCAGAGCCTGCACAATCCCAGTCATAGTTTCCTTCACTGCTCAGGAAGCATCATTGATTGTCCACGGGACTTGCAATGTCATTCTGTGAAAGCACATGAATCCTTTACAATCCACATTTCTCCCACAGTGAGAGAAGAGCAATGAGACAACAGAGGTGTAGGAGAGCAGACAAAGATCAAGTAATATGCAGAAAAATGCCTCAAGGTAATTTTCAGTCACAAGACTCTATAAAGAATTATTTCTTTTTATTTAGCTTTCTGATTTTTCTCAAGTGAATTAACATGGTGGGGGTGAAGGCATCAATACTTCTCAATGCAGCAGCTGAACAGCTCCAGCACAACAGAAAATTAGCAAGATGTCCTTTTATATGTATCTTCCACAAAATCAGCCCCATTTATGACCTGAACATTGCTATCACTTCATTTCCCCCAACTCGTTGGATTCATCTCTCCTGATGTCCAGCAACTACAACTAAAGATGATGTGGAAGCCCACACTGCCAAAGACACTCACACAACTTCCCTCTGCATTTCAGAATTGTCTCTAGCCCTAGAGATGCTGTAGGTTGTTCACCCTGACTGGAATTTGAATCCATGACCAGAGCAGGTCTGTGCCTGCTGCCTGGATATGTGGGACCAGTGGAGGACAAGCCCTGAACTTCAGCTCCAGCCTTCAGAGCTGCTTTGGACTTAGAATCATAGAATCACAAGATTTTTAAGGTTGGAAAACACCTTTAAGATCATCAAGGCCAATGGCCAGCCCAGCACCACCACGTTCACCGCTAAACTGTGCCTTCAGCTGTCACATTCACAAGTTTTTTGAACACTTCCAGGGATGGGGACTCCATGGCTTCCCTGGGCAGCCTTTTCCAGTGCCTGACAACCCTTTCCATGGAGATATTTTCCCTAATATCTATTCTAAAATTCCCCTGGAGCAACTTGAGGCAACTTGTTCCATTTTAGGAAAATCCAGTAATTTTGAACGTGCTAACCAATTATTTGCAGAAAAGGATGCAAGAGCTGACAGGGTGGAAGCGGATCAGGAACGTGCCTGCCCTGGCTGTGACTGCTGAGGTGACCCGTAAGGGAGGGGAGTGCCTGGGTCAGGGTCAGAGCCGTACAGCTGCACACACGTGAGCACTGCACGCCATTAACCGCCAGGCTGACGACCAGGAGCCACCTCTTTTGCCCCAGAATCGGCGGTGGAAGCCGCGCCACGGGCCCACCCTCGCCCTGTTGGTCCCAGGGTGGCCGGCGGGGCAGGCGGACGGACCGCGGGGTTTCACGTGGCCGTGTCCAGCCCGCTGCCCCCGCCCGGGGCCGTGAGGGGCACAGGCTCTGCCCTCCCTGGCTGGGACAGAGCGAGGTCAGACGGGCACATCGCCGTGGGTGACATCAGCCTGCGGCTCAGGGAGCACAGGGCTCCTCAGGAGATCATCACTCCGTCCCCACCCCCGCGCTCCTGCTCTGCACGAACCTAAAATACGAGCGCTGTGCTCGCCCCCAGAGCTGCTGCTCCCGGAGCCTCCCCGTGCCCTCCTTATCCAAGGCAGTGTCACGGCAAGTTTATGGGCAGCACTGCTGGCTCGAGCCCCGCGCCGAGCCCATGGCCCTGCGCCGCATCGGCTCGGAGCACAGCCAGGCTCCCCGCCCCGAGCGGCTCCCGCGCCGCGCTGACCCCCTCCGCGCCCGCCGCCATAAATCTGCTGCACCTGATGGGAGATGGGCTTTTTAGGATCTCTCCGGGTGCTTTGAGGTAGCACTTCTATGAACTCCGTGCCACAATAAATAACGCTACCTGCAATATGTCTTGGGGAACGTGGCAGCAGCCGCTGTCCTGCCATGAATTTTTATTCTTTTGCCGTCTGGAAGATAGATTCCAGATACAGCATTTCCCCGCACTTAGTGTCAAATCTCTTTACCCCTTTGCCCCGGCAGAATGACAGGGACCACAAATAAAATAAAAGAATAAAAAAGAAGCATAGGAAAAATGGCCTGAGAGCAGAGGGAAAGCACTAAACTCCCCTCTCACTGCAGCTGAGCAGCTCCAGAGCTGACAGCAGTGACTAAGACAGGGGCAGTTGGAATGGGAAAAGGCAATTTTTGCACGCTGCTGCTGAGATTTCCACAGGAGGACTCCACAGAAATGAGTGGAGAGATAAAATTGCTATAAAGAGCTTAATGTACGTAGGAGTGGAGGACATGGGAAGGTGGATTTGTGTGCTGGCCCAAACTGCTGTGCCAGGGATGGGGAAATGAAGTACTGACCCAATAAAGGGGCTTTTAAAGAAAAAACCTTCCTCACTATAAAGAAAAGGGTCACACACAATGAGTAATGAAATGATCGAAACATTTGCAAACCTTGTCCTGCATGTCTGATACCAAGGTTAGAGTGCAAAGCAGGAATGCTGTAACAATTACCAACAAGAATCCTAGGAAAAAAGGCATTGAATTGGCACAAGAATCCTGTCAGGTTCATTGGGACTGCTGGGGGCCAGTGTGTGGGACACCCCGGGGGTCCACAGTGGGGCCAAGGGGTCCAGAGCCTCATTAGCCACAGCTGGACACCCTGAGAGCTCATCTCCAGCCTGGCTGAGGATGGTGCCAAAGTGGTAGGAGCAGGAGACACACCAGAGGGTTGTGCTGCCCTTCAGGGGGACCTCAACGGGGCCAAAAGGAACCATGGAATTCAGGAGAGGGCAAAGCCCACTCCTGCATGCAGGGAGCAGAGTGCCCAGCACCAGCACACGGCAGGGTAACCTGCAGAGCAGGGCCTGGGGCCCCAGGGCCATCGGGCTGACCACAAGCCAGCAGCGTGCCCTGATGGCAAAGGCAGCTGGAACATCCTGGGATGTGCTGGCAGGAACACAGCCAGCGGCTGGAGGGAGGTGATGCCACCCTGCCCCTCTGCTCAGCACTGCAGAGGCCATGTCTGGAGCACCGGGCACAGCTCTGGGGTCCCCAGTGCCAGACAGGCACGGATGTACCGGCTTTGTGGGGCAACCTCCAGAGGTGCCTTCCAGCCTCAGCAACCCTGGGACCTGTAAGAGGGCCAGGCTTCCCTTCCTGGTTGCCACATATAAGCAGTTGAGTAAACTACCCACAGGACTCCAAAATACTTAAAAAAACCCCAAACACAGGCAGGTAAAATATTATTAGTTGTATAATTCCATTGGGACTGTGAGAAATATCTGCCCAAACAACAGGATAACACCTGGAAAAACTCTTAAAATGTCAACAGCTCCAACTAGCCAGGAGTTCACAATGCAGAGGGGTTTTTTTTCCTCTTAGTTTCTCTGTACTAGCTCCGTGTCTTATAGAAAATCAAAATAATGACTTTTCCACTTCTGAATATCGGGGCTGCAGTACAATCTTATCTGAATTTGAATACATTATTTTACTTTCTTCTTTTACTCTGATGAAATTACCAAGTTTCATGTCCGTGACATCTAAAAGATATTAGGGGCAGCAGTGCAGTATCCTCCCATTAACAAACACATCCAGTTACAACACAGAGCAGGGCAAAGACCTCCTTCTTCTGCCATCAAGTTACCATGGTCCAGCCTTTGAGTGAAGCCAGAATCCATCTATGCCATGTGAAATGTCATCTGCAGCAGGTGTGAGCCCAATTCACACAAAAATGATGACCCTGTGGTTAGAACACAGCTACACAGCTGTCTTAACATCTGTCCTCTTCCTACTTCCACCTCTGAAATTGAACTTTAAACACTGGAACCGAGATTTTGCCCAATATGTATTTTACTGAGCAACAGACGTACAAAACCAGCCCCCCAAAGATGCCGAGCGACGCTTTTGCCACACGGCAGAGTTAAAGTGGAGGAGATTTACAAGGTCATTGACAAATGCAAGTATTGATTGAGTATTAAAGTGTCTTGTGATTAATACAGCCTTCGAAGTAATTAGTGCAGAAGATCTCTTATATCTCCCCACATCTAAATAATGTATCTGTGAACACGCAGACCCCCTGTCAATCACTCTGGCTGAGGCCAAACATCATCTCACCTGATAACTCATTTGGAAACTGGACTTCCTGCCTGCTGAATCTTTCAAAACCAGTAACACTTCCCTAATTGCCAGGGGTGACCTATATTTAGAGCCTTGCAGTTCACTAGGTGGGTAGAGGGAGAAGAGAGAGCTAAGAAAAATGCTAAAGCACGTTATTCCTACAACAGCAACCAAACCCAGCAGAAATTCAGAGGCACTGAACAGAACTGGCCAAGGGACCCATGGCAGGAACACGCAAACAGCATTTGGTCAATCCAGCACACCATTCCCACATTCCATGGAGCCACAGAACACAACACACCATTCCCACATCCCATGGAGCCACAGAACCAAGACACACATCCCATGGAGCCACACAACTGTCTCCCATTCACACCCGAGTAAGAGTTTAGATTTTTTCATGCAGTAGTCAATGTTAAAACTGGGAATTACGGAATTGTTTTTTGATTCTGAGAAATACATATGCCAAGATGGACACAATTTCTCCCAGTCTCCTATGGTTTTACTTGGGAAAGAGGTGTTCCACTCAGACTTTTTAAGCACTGTCTGCATCTGTCTCACTAACAGATCCCAGCAATCTATGATTAGAATTTCTATGATAAGAATGACAGAAAACAGGACTGGAAAGAACCTCAGAAAGTCACTAAATTGCTCTTTCTCCCCACAGGCAGAGTCAATGACACGTAAGCATCCTTGTGGCCTGGCACCCTGGACTGAAAGGCTGGGGCATGTTAACCTAACAACAAACTGCTTGTGAGCTCTTGATCAACTCGGCAGTCATTGGCATCCTCTCCAATGTTCTCACACCCTGAGACTTGGGACCAACAGGCTCATAGCAACTACTCCTGAGGCACAGGAGTGCAGGAAGAAGAAAATCTTAAATTATAAAAGGAAAATTTGCTCCAAACACAGAAGAACTTCAGAACGAAGTAGATAATGGAAAAAGAGAAGGTGGAAAAAGTGCCCACAGTTCGTAGGAGATACAGAAGCATCAGGGGAAGGAGTCCAAAGACAAAGAATACGCACAATCCAACTTGAAAAAGTTTCTGTTTTGGAACCATTATTGCTCATTCATTTCTCATTTTTGCCAGCTATTTAAGGAATACTGGTTTTTTCATTATTATAGAGGGGAGATAAAAATTATAGACAAGAATGTGCTGAGAGTAAGATTTTAAAGACCCTAAAAAGTCACTCTGTTCTTCCCATATTCTCAGTGACATAACAAACCTGCTGTGTGAGGGAGCTCACACTCCTCATAGGAGAGACTTGGGCTCTGTGAGGGGCTCCACACTCTGTATTTAAACAAAGTCTCCAAGCCCCTCTTGGTTAGTCCTTGAGGTAACTTCCGCAGAGGGAGAAACCCCATCTGGTGCCAAGGCCTCAGCCTGGGGCTGGCAGTCCTGGTGTCCCTGTCTCAGCTCTCGGTCCCCACCAGAACAGCCTGAATCCAAGTGAACTGAGGTCACCGGTGGGAAGATCAGGCTCCAGCAGCTCCTGCGACTGCACGGGAGCTTTTCCAGAGTGAGCCGGTGCTTATGGGTCACCAGGATCTGGGAGGGAAATGTTCTGCTCCAAGTGCCACTTCAGCAAAATAAGCAGCTTGACACCTTCTGGGGACTTTTTGGAGCCCACAAAGCACCAGGTACTTACACAGTGTCTTCTTAATCTCTTTTGTACCATTCTCTTTAAGCAACTGCAATCACTTGGTTCCCCTGAAGCACACTTCGAGGTCGTTAAACATTTACCACTCACTGGGTAAACAAGGCTCTGGGAACTTGTTTCCTTCCAACTCATCCATTTCTGACCTGCTGTTTGATTCCAGGTTGGAAAAAGCCAAGGGCTGAACTGCAACCCCACCATTTCACTCTCTTACACTTTCCTCCAACAGAGACCAAGGGCTGTTGTAAAACGCAAAATATTTGTTTGTAAAACAAACAATCTGGAATTCTGCAAACATCACATACTCCTCCATGGCCAGTGCCAGCGGGTGCAGAGCTGCAGCCAGAGCATTCCTGCTTCCGAGGAGAGCTGGGAACCCAGAATCAGTGCCCAGCCCCCACCTTCCACTGCCTGTTGCTCTTTCTGGGGTTAAAATATGAAACAAATGGAAGTTAATCATTCTCATACCTAATGAAATCAGAGCAATTTCTAAACTAATTCAGAGAGGGCAAAAAGAAGGAAAAATCCTCCTTCTTTGGCAGAGAGTAAAAGAAATCCAAATCTGAGACTTCACAGAATTATGGACTGGTTTTGGTTATAAAGGACCTTAAAGGTCATCCAGTTCCACTCCCTGCCATGGGCAGGGCCACCTTCCACTATCCCAGGTTGCTCCAAGCCCCCTCCAACCTGGCCTTGGACACTTCCAGGGATGGGGCAGCCACAGCTTCTCTGGGCAACCTGTGCCAGGGCCTCACCACCCTCACGAGAATTTCTTCTCAATATCCCATCCAACCCTGCCCTCTGTCAGTTTAAAGCCATTGAAACTGGGACTTTTGGTCTTTCCTTTAGAAGAAGCACTAGAAATATCTCCTGCCTTTAGTGTTAATCTCACTCTCTTTTTTTCTTCACCTGCTAATGTCCCATAACTCACATGCCCCTCTCCCTTCTCCTCTTTCAAGTTTATTTATTATGACTATTTTACCAGCTATTGGTTCAACACACTCCTCTCAAATATTCATCATTTAGTTCTCTGGGTAAATCATATTTAATCAGCACAGCACAGAAAACAGTGTAATTACAGATGCCGGATGCCATTACACTCAGAAGAAATTAAACCTCATCTTAAGCTGTCCAGTGGTGCCCTGAAGAGAACAGGCTGCGTGGAGGGGAGAGGACCCAGAGGTGAGTGCCAGATGTGCTTTCAGGGTCTCTGAACCCAAGCAATAGGGAGGGTGGAGAAGCACGAAGGGAGAAGGAGAGAAGCCACTATGGACAAACCAAGAACACCAGAACTTCTTGTGAGGAAGCCAGTAAATGCATCTTTTTTTTTGAGCCTGTTCTACTTTGTGCCAATTACAGCACTTTTAATGAGGGAGGTTTTTTTAAGGTAAATAATTCTATTTTAGTAATACTAATGGACAAAGCCTTTACTGATCGATAAAGTCCAAGAAGTTATTACAGTAACAAAGACGCAAATAGACTCTTCAAGTTGCTCAGAGGAAGCAGTGGGGCAGACTCCTCCAGCTGGCACCGAACCACTTAAAACTCAACATTACCCCTGGATAAAGTGTCACAGTTTACCCAGGCTGTGGCACAAAATGCCAGAGGAGACATTTCACCTGCAGACAACTTGGTATCCATCACGTGCCATCAGCACATGGCAGCGACAGCCCCGGTTCAGCCCCAACAATGGCCAGAGAGGCCCAGCAGGGGAGGTTTTTTATTTTTTTTTTTTTTTTTGCTAATAATACATCTGAGGTTTAGATAAGTAACTAAGAGGAAGGAGAGCTCCTTCTAGTCCATCCTGCTGCCGACAATTAAGAAACCTCAAAGTAATTTTTGAAAATGTCAGCGTCTCATTTAGCAAAGGGATAAATAATGAATGAAGCATAATCACTGTCCTGCGCTGGTGGTACAGCTTCGCGGTGTCATTAGTAAACTAACGGTATAATATCTTCGTGTCACAGTTTAATTATATCTTGTAATTAGTTTCAGCAATGGATTGCACAGAGTCAGGCCCCCTGAGCTAAACAAAAGGTAATAGAACTTTCAGAGTCCTCGCATAAATCAATTATGAAAGTGTCCTGTGTTATTTGAGGCTTGTTTGCTGTAATTTTATGCACAAAGAAGAGATGATCCCTGCTGCCTACGGAGGGCGATTCACCTCTCCAATTGCCTGCCTAAATGAGCCTGAGTGCTGCAGGGGCAGGGGCAGTGCCCGCCTGCCCAGGGGGTGAGGAGTGTGTGAAACATCCCCGGCCTGGCTGAGAGCACCACAAACACAGGAGCCTCACGTGTAGGCACAGGATAATAGGAAGAAATCCTTGCTGTGTGGGTGGTGAGGCCCTGGCACAGGTTGCCCAGAGAAGCTGTGGCTGCCCCATCCCTGGAAGTGTCCAAGGCCAGGTTGGAGGGGGCTTGGAGCAACCTGGGATAGTGGAAGTGTCCTTGCCCATGACAGGGGGTGGAACCAGATGAGGTTTAAGATCCCTTCCAACCCAAACCATTCTGTGGTTCAATGACATGCAGACATGGTAAGATGGCACCACGATTTTCTGTTGGTAGTGCTGATGTGTTCCAGGCCAGCACTGATGGTGGGCACTGTAATCCTCTGTGTCTAAGGCTGCACATTGTTGTTGCATTTCACTTCACTACCCCGAGGATCACAGTTCCACCCAAACAGCATCTCCACCTTCCTTCTGCCTCTTCTTCACCCAGAGTGAAACATTCCCAGCATGAGACACCTGGTCTCTAATTTGCATCAGCACATCCAGAAAGATGAGATATTAGAAGAAATTTTTTCCCTGGAAGAGTGGTCAGGCATTGCAATAAGTTGCCCAGGGAGGTGGTAAAGTCCCTGTCTCTCAAGTGCTCAAGAGGTGCCTGGATGTGGCCCCTGGGGACATGGTTTAGGGGTGACTACAGTAGTACTGGGTTGATGGTTGGATTTGATGATCTTCAACCTTGATGATTCTGTGAAGACCAGCTACCAGCACTGGTTCCTGGCCCAGTGACTGTCTTCAGCCTCTTGGGGGTTGTTCTTTCTCCTGGTCCATTCCTGATCTCCTGCCATGGGAGAGAACCACACAGGAGAGTCCTGCTGGACATGGATCAAGGCAGACTGAGGGGTCCATTGAGGTTACAGAGCTGTAATTGCAGCTGATCAGAATCTGCTGCCATCCCACAGGCTGCTACTTGAGCTCTGGAAATTCTACAGGAGACAGCTCTTTTTCTAAGAGCTCTTTTTACCACACCAGGATTGTGGATAAACAACCCACACCTGTGAAGTGGCTGGGAATGACCCCCACCACCTCAGCCTACACACTGTCACATAGTTTCAGCGAAAAAAAAGGGGTCGAATTATTGGAATTAAATGTATAAAATAATCTTTCATATTTCAGGTTTAAGAGCTGTATTTTATTTGCATATTTTTTCCACAGTCTTTTTAAGAGTCCTACGTATTCCGTTACCGTTCCTCTGCGTAGGGATGCACACGCAGGGCTCTTGCTGCTCTCGTGTCTGAGTGTCTGAATCATTTATCTTTTCATGTTGCTCCTCTGCCCCCACTGCCTGGTGTTGGAAGCTGCCTCTGTGACGTGGGATGGAGAAGGTGGAAAAAAAAAAAACCAAGCCCTAAATAAAATGAAATCTCTCAGTATGTCTGACTTTGGCCTACTGAGACCTCCAAAAGCAAAAAAGGCTCACAGGAGCAGCAAAGGGCTGTCCGGGGGTCACCCAATCCAGGGCTGAGTGTCTGGGATCCCCACTGTGGGCAGCAGAGACGAGTGTGGAGAGGAGTCTGAAAGGTGCCAAGACATGTAATTGTCTCAGTCCTGATCAAGCTGCAGAACACACCGGGGTCCTGGTTCAAAGCCCTCCTCAAGTCTGCCTTGAAAGTGAATCCTGTGGCACGTTGGCCTTGCTGTTTATACAACAACTTCCAGGTTTAAATGAAAAGCTGCTCACTAAAGCAGCCGAATCCTCCCATTGTGAGCCCTTCAGCAAATTTAACAAAAGGAAAAGCACCGAGTGGGGAAAAAAAAAAAGGAAAAAAAAAAAAAAGTCCAGTCCTCGGAGCGGTGCTGCAATCCGGCTGGTTGCCATGGAGACATGATGACTTGTTCACATGGCAACATACCTTCGGTCCACTATTAAAATGATGAGAGTAAACTGGGTTGCACTAAGTATAGTGTGTGTGTGTATATATATATATATGTATATATGTATCTCCTGTGAGCTGGAGCAGCCGCCGCAGGAGTCGGGACGATGCCGGCACAGGAGGAGGGTCCAGGAGAACAAAGCTGGAGATGGCGGTTTTGGGGGCAGGGGAAAAACAAGGGGGAAAACCCCAGTTCTAGATGTGCATCAGAGACAAGGGACAGCTACCCAGATGATAAATTGAATTTCACTTGGATATAAAATCTGCCTTTAGAAGCCCAGAGGATGTTTTCTGTACATCGGTGATATATGCCAGAGGGCACTGAACTTCTTTAGGAAGTGACCTCGAGGAGCCATGGCAAAAAAATGAATTGGGATAGGGGTGGAATCACTGGAGACCCCATCAACACAAAACTAATTGTGGTAAAGATAAAACTTAAGAAATAGCTGCCGCAGCAGTGAAATGCAATCACGTAGTTTGTAATTTACATTAAAATCCCAAACAACTAGCAAGTGGGAAATTGTGCAACATCTATTTAGTCACAATGAATACCCAAGATTGCCAAAAATATATCCCCATTGTCATGTTATTGGTGGGTTTTCTGCAATTCTTTTAATTTTAACAGATTTAAACACCTCCTCCTGATAGCACAGAAAATTGTGATACCGCTGGGGAACTCATCATCCACTTGTCCCTCGTTTAGATGAAGGACAGGATGAATCTCTTTGGTTTATGAAGCATGTACATCATACAACAGACATGAGAAAGTCTCTTAAAACATAAAACATGAGAAAAAAATACCCTTAATACAGTTTCTATTTTAATTTAACTCACAGAACGAGGGTGCAGTGAGGCTCACCACAGGTGAGGAGGTGGCTTTGGAGGCTGTGCTGAGAACCCCCAGCACGGAGGGCATGGAGGCCCCAGATTTTAGCAGATATGAAAGCAGAGAAGGATTCATTTCATCTCTATCACTGATGAAACAACAGCTTTGTCCTACTCCCCGAAACACAGTGAATGATAATGGCCTCGTAAGGATGGTAAACTGCACACAGGAAAAAAGAAAAGCAACCTTCTTGTGTCTATCAAGCCATCACGACAGACACACTCATCTTCCCTCCTGAGGACCAAAACAGCTACAAAGTGCCTGAAATCATTAAGTAGATGAAAATCCCAGAGGTGGGCTTGGGCTAAACCTCACGATTTCCCAACCAAAAGGCATCAAAGACCAACCCTCACCGTTCATTCGCTGTTTCCCTTTGCTCTGCACACACCTGTGCCCAGGAAGTTTGCCTTTGCCTGGGAAGCATAGAGCCCTTCCCACATGGAGAGAGGTTCCCTGCCCGTCCTGGACTGTACAGGGAAGGGAACAGCCATGGGCAGACAGGCAGGAGAGAGGATGGCAGCACCTGGAAAGGCCATGCTGGAACAAAAAGCCTTCCGAGTGCATCTGTACATCTCACAGCCACATCACATTTGGTTTGCAGGGGCTTTTCAAACAATAAAGGGAATCTGTCGGTTTAAGGTAAATATCATATTTTGCATGAGTCAATACGACAGTCCTCACAGGAACACAGGGGATAAGGGCTGGTCTGGAAGCAGCCTGGGAATCTAACTCCGTATATTGGAGAAGAGGTCCCATTTTTATTCATAACAATGTCTAGTCGATAAACTAAACAGTTCAAATGAACTTGGGATCTTTCAGCGTGACTCACTGCTTTAACCAGACCTGCAATTTCATGTCCAGTACAGAAGGTAAGACTATAACTGACCAGAAAAATCCGAAAGTAAAGAACAGGCTTCACAGTTCTATTTTGTAAAGACTGACACGAACTGTACGAAATATACCCACAGTATTTATTTCAACTGGTCTAAGTCACGACTTTCAAAGCAGGCACAGAAAGTCTTTTGCAGTGCTGTTCTCTCTCATCTCCTCCTGCTCCCCTCAGGCATATTCAGAGATGTTTTGCTACTTTCCACTTCCCAGTGGTTCAACACACACCTGCCCAATCCCTCCTTAGAACAGCTGCTCCTACAAATTGCAATAATCTTACATTTAAAAAAAAAACCCAAACCAATTCCTAAAAAGAGAAGAGAAATGGAACCCAGTTCTCTGATTCCTAGACTTTTGAGGATAAATCTAATTTTAGAAATAAGATTTATCTGAGGGATAAATCAGAAGGAATTTCAGCCACTTGAAGGAACTTCATTAATGGAACAGGAACCTGCAGGTTCACCAGTGAGCCAACAGGTGTTTAAACAATTCCTGCTACCTACACTCTCACGCTGACTTTATTTTCAAGTTTCACTCAATGATGGAGTTGTTCCTTAGCTCCTTGTGTGCTTAGCCATTTAATTAAAGCAATCCATATTGAATTCATGTCCAGATGCCTTGACCAGCAGATCCAGATCCTCATTGGCATGCCAGCTGCTCAAAGAAGAGCACAGCCCCTCGCATACTAATCAGAGGGGAAGGCAGTGATTCATCAGCCCGCGATACTGCTTCAGCATCTACAAGCACTTATGACATGTAATTGCTGGTGCATAAGCAAGCCAGGCCACATTAAAAAGCCCACAGATAGTCAGAGATAAAAATTAATGACTTTTGCTTTGTGTAATCCTGCCTGTGTTGGGGGAGGGGAGGGAGACCAGGATTAATGGACAAATGTAAGAAGGCACAAAGGAACAAAGAGTTTCTTGGCCTTGTTTACATATTGAACAATAATAATAAAAGAAAAGTGACAAGTTATGGGAAAGGCAAGTGTGAATTTTCGGCACGAGTGAGTTGGAAGACTGCTTGCAGTTCATTATGGATGCAGAATTTCCATACTCATTATTCTGAAACAAACCTCCTCGGAAGGCCCTTCTGGGACCAATGGCAGCAGTTTTTATTATTCATCTTTTGCTGGTATTGAGGATGTCATTAGAAGAGTTGCACGGCACGCAGGCAGAGAGGGGATCGCTATCTGGGGAGGAATAGCTTATCGCTCCTGAGGCCGGAGCAGCCACGGAGCCAGGGTCACAGTGGGCCACGGCTGCAAAACCAGGAAAGGGGAGGGAGGTAAATCAAGGACAGCAGACAAAGACATGATGTAACACACCCACAACAGCAGCTTCTGCAGATCAAACGCCCATCAAAATATTCATGCACCAACGTTGTTGTCTGAATCTTCATCTCCCTGTCCCAAGTCCCCTTTCTTCCCCAGTGAGAGGTATGATGACAATGATGTTTCACCCTCCTTGGAACAGTTTTGAAGGAAAATGCAACTTTTCTCTTTTATTTTAAGATTTGCTTTCTGAAAATTGGTGAGATGTGTCCAAAGAGAACAGTGAAACTGAAGTTTCCTGAGCCAGCCTCCTACTTGGAGGGAACAAACACGACGCGTGTGATTGCACAGGTAATCAGACACCTGGTCTCACCCAGTGTCCACCTCCAGCACACCAGGCACCACAAGCTACCTCAGCAGCTTCTAGGGGTCTACTGATCTCAGCAGAAACCTGCCCAGCTACAGCAGAAGAGATCTGGGAGCAGAGTTTCTTGGCACAAAAATTCCCAGTTGCGCGTCCAGCTGCGCGCTCTCCAGCACAGAGGGAGGTACCTCTAGTTTCACTTCTAAATGCTGGCTCCACTTTGGACTCTGATTTCAGTCCACTTCAGCCACTACACTCATCCAAGAAAGGCAGTTTACTATCTGTTGAATGGAAGTTTCTTCTCTGGGGAGGGTTATTTTAGGACCTGCTGAGTTACCCTAATTACATTTATCTTGGCACTATGGAAAACTGCCATTACCATGACAATAGTGCTAAAAAAAAACATGAAAAAAGACTATTCTCTAGTCCAGCATGTTGTTCATTTTAATACATAAATAAACCTTTCCCACAGAGGTCACCTATGACCACTGCACGATGTGGAGGTGATGGCACAGACCCGGAATGTGTTTCAGCATCTAACCCGGACACAGCAGGACGGGCGTTATACAGATGCCGTCCTTTATGCAGTAGAAATTAGTTCCCCTTCCATTTGACCCCATCTCCCAACTGGTAACATCTGTAAATGTTACTCTGGAGGAGCCCTGTGCCTTCCCATCCTTTCAAGGCCCCGCAGAGCACCGGGACTCAGGGAAACAGAAAATCATTGTTATCGGCAGGTGGCTGAGCAACCACTCAGAGCCATCACTTGTGTTTAAGGTCTGCTGCTGCATTCAGCCTTCCCCCCTGCACACCTCGCTCTTTATTTGTCACTTACACCACCCACTTTCTTCTGTTTTGCAGAAATATTTACCATGTACAGGTGAGGAAGCAGAAGCTGCAGCTGCATCTGCAGTCACCATATGATTTATTTACAACTGGGGCTTTGTGGTGCAGCCAGATAAAAGAGGATTAAATTACGCTCTGTAGATTAAGAGTCTGAACACTATAAAACTCCTAAGCCTTTGTATGCTAAGCAAGAACTTTGACTCCCACAGGAGTTGCAATAGAGATTCTGCATACACAGGGAACACTTGGATTTTTTCGCTACCTCAGTGCATCTTTACCAACCAGAGATATTTTCAAACTGGTTTGGAAACATTTTGCCAGCACCAAAAAAGTTAAACTGAATCATAATGTCAAGCACATTTTCATCTCAGTTCCTCCACACACTGGTTCAAACAGACTTTCCCATCATAAAGACGTTATCCCCAGTTATACAGGAGCCATTTATCCATCCCACTGCTCCCTGCCCACTGGAAGAACACTGTTCTGGATCTTCACTTATGGCAAGATGCACTAACACAACACACATCCCTCAACCCCTTTCCTGCCCCTCTCTTTTCCTTCTCTTCTCAGATATAATTTACAAAATGCACGCAAAAAAATTCTTCTTTCCAACAAATTATTTCTTCCTCAACCTTATCATCCATTTTTCCCTTCACACTTTCAGGAAAAAAGCAAGAGAACATTTCCACTTGATGTACACATACAGCATCTTCTGCACTGGAGGATACAATGTGATGCTTGCCTGCTCCACATGGAGAGGTTTGAGGTTAAACACTGTAAGAGTCCACTAACAGCTGTTCCTGGAGTTAGAAACACCAAATGAAAGTTTCCCATGTAAAACCATTCAAGAATGCTGGGATTTCCTGTGTATGTTAATGGTTGGGCATTTTAAGGTGAGTCTTGTTGTATCACTCCTTATTTCCTTTACTCACAGAGTGGTGAGGCCCTGGCACAGGTTGCCGAGAGAAGCTGTGGTTGCCCCATCCCTGGAAGTGTCCAAGGCCAGGTTGGATGGGGCTTGGAGCAACCTGGGATAGTGGAAGGTGTCCCTGCCCATGGCAGGGGATGGAATGAGATGAACTTTAAGGTCCCTTCCAACCCAAACCATTCTGTGATTCTATGAAGAGACTGCTGCTGGAGAAGTGCTCCCTGATCCAAGCCAGCCCCAGCTGCAGGGTGGTATCAGATGGGAATGGCCTGGGAATGGCTAAGGAGGGGATGTTAATGGTAATCACAGGTAACTGTCTCAGACAGACGGAAAGAGAAGGGGAGAAAAAACCTGAAGTAGCTATCTTTAAAGAGAACAAGCAGATCTGAGTAATCCAATTTAGGGGAGATAAGAGTCTGCTGGTAGCACTGTCCTTTAGCTGGACAAACGCCTTCGTTCAAGTGTCAACCCCAATCCTGGGGAGGTCAGTGCGCGGGGCCCGCAGCCTAATGGACTCCTCAATTGCCTGAGTGGATTTCCCAACAAACACGCTGGCCCACCAGAATTGATTTTCAGCCAGTGAACGGGTCCCTAACGCAATTACCCTGCAGCGAGCGGCCCAGGGCCGCGGTCAGCGCCGGGAGGTGCCTCGGCCCTGCACCGGCACAGCTCCACTTGTAATTGTTTAAACAGCTCTGGAATTCCTTTTGCTCTTTCTCAACAGAGAATCATTATATCCCTGTTTAAAGAGGTCTGGAGGGACCTCAGAAGAAACTTTCCCTTCCAGCTTTGTGTGCTAATGAAAAAAATCAAGTCTTAGCTCTCTAATAGGCGAATTCAATTTATAACAAGCAAATACAATCATCTCGACACCAGCACTGCAACAACACTCGCCCGGCTGCCGCTGCACATGGGCTGCTGCCAAGGACAGCCCAGCACAGGGACACCTGCCACCTCTGGGCCCTGTCACCCACAGGTCCCACCATGCTGCCTGGCTCAGGTGGAGAGCAGGCTCTGCTTCCAACCCCACACAGAACTCGCTCCCGGGCACGTGAATACACAGGTTAATCCCTTAATGAAGCTCCCACAGTGCCTTTTCTGGATGTGCTGACAGGAATCAAACCACATCTAGGGAATCTTTTGATGCAGAAGAGCCAAATCTCTCCATGATACAGGAATATCAGATTTCTGTACCAACCAGATGGAGCAAGATCAGCTTTACAGTGTTTCTTCTAATTTCCTTTTTTTTTCTCAGAGAAGGTTTTGTCTCACTCTGAGAGGGAGGAGGTGAACCCAGAAGGTCTGGGGTTCTGAGAGATGTACAAAAAAACCCCTAAAACCCAGAAGTCATGTGCACAAGACTGCCCAGTGCTATCTCCTGCTCTGGCAACGCAGGGCTCCATAAACCACTGGATGGGGATTAAGAACCACCACAGTGATTCCAGCTGGAAGCCAGGGTCCTCTCAACAGCTGTGGTCAGAAAACATGGGGACAAGGGCAGTGCAGCTGCTCAGGGACTCTCCAGATGGCATTTCATCTAGGCTCCTGTGTCCAGTACCCACCAATGAACCCCTTCTCCACAAACTTCACTTATTTTGAACTCATTTATTCTTTTGTCCTCCACAATATCCTGTGCAATAAATTCCATGAGTTAATTCTGTGCTCTGAAAAAAAGAAGCTCAGCTTTGACTCAGCTGTGGTTTAAACTTCCCCCCTTTGGTGAATACCCCACTTTCTTCTTCTAATTGTTCCCCAATCCTTTTTCTGTGCCACTCACAGTTTATAAGGTGCTACTGCATTTCTCCACCCCATTTATTATCACGGATTATGAATTCCAGTCTTTTTAGTCCCTATGTGCATGGAAGATGCCCTGTATCCATAAACAGCCTGATGGCCTGATAATTCAGCTGGCCACTCAGACACTTTCAGGAAAGGCCCAACATCCCAATCACCCTTCCTAGGCTGCAGCACTGATGAACAGAGAGGCCCCTCCCATATCTCCACTCCAGAGTGCCAAAGGATGTTCCACCCCTCAGCTTTTCCCAAGGACCCGATTCCAGCGGTGGCGCTAAAAAATTCTCGCCCAAGTAAAGCTGCAGCCATGCAAAGCTGCCTGAGTGATTTTGGGTTGAGGGAGGCAGTGCAGATGCAACTAGCCCGAAGCTGCACCTGAGCAGCCAGAATCATTCCTCGACACAACATCTACCTGGACGGAGGATTCACTGCAGCCCAACTCTGTGCTGGCTCAATCCATGTTCCCTCCAGTCAGTTGGACACCGCTCTAACTGCACTCCCCACTGCTGTTGCGCAAAGCCATCTGTCAGGTTCTCAGCCTGATTTCCCTTTTCCTGTCTTTCCCCAAAGTAGGAGCAAACGGGGCCAGATTCCAGCTGTATTTTTCATCCTCCAATTAGCAGGCTCCAATTCATCACTCTGAGTATCTCCTGGCATCAGTGCTGAGATTCCCTCCTCACGCCTGGTAAATCGGTCTTCATTTAAAACCCTCTCTCTTAGCCCTAAATGGAAATCAATTCTGCAAGTTTAGCAAATAGTTAATTACTCCACAAAGAGGATTGATTGGCCTTTGATCACCAGAAAGCTCTGTAGTGCTATTAGTCTCTTTCATCTGTGATTAAACCACAGAGAAAAAGAAACAAAAACTAAATTAGGCTTCTCCTGTTATCCTACAAATATTTAATGACGGGATAATCTCCTAAAGGTGTGATTGGGGGATGTACATTCCACCAGGAAACGTCTCCAGCTCAACCTTGAACCCAAATTCTCTCCCTGCAAAGAGCCTGGCAACGAACTTTACGGAGGCGCAGAGCTGAGCTCAAAGGGACGCTTTGTAGTACACCCTCTTCTTGGCCTTTTCTTCTCTCCTCTTCTTATGTACGTTTTAATGCAGATAAAGATTTTCCCAACGGAGCCCTGACATGAATAATAATAATAATAATAATAATAATAAAGGCTTCCTTTAAATTCAGTTTTGGCTCTGCTGACTTTCTCAGCAGGACAAGCCTGTGTCCCGTTGATTTGCAGCATTGTACAGAGCTGTTTTCCCAAATGATGGGATCCTCCCACTTCAGACAAATTTCAAATATTGCAGTCCCCTACTGCTAAGCCACTCTAAAATTCAGTCCCAGGGAAGCATGAAGCTTTCCACACAGCCACTGAGCCACACTGCAGCAGAAGGGAAGGTCAGATGGGAAGGTCAGAGGATGGAGAACATGGATAGAGCTGCATTTCTCATGTTCCAGGCAGATCTAAGATCTAGGAATGTTTCTCTTTTGACACTAATGCAAAGCTCATTAGGGGTGGCAGGCACCGGCTCTGTGCCCATCGCTGTCCCTCACAGCCAGTCATGGCTACCAAGAGCATCCCAAGCTTCTCCAGAGCCCTTGGCAGCCAGGGCCAGGGCCGTGCTGTTCCATGCTGCATCAACACGTAGTCAGGAATTGCTTCTTTCCCAACATCACCAGAATTTCTGGAGAACCATGGAAACACCCTTCCAGTTTGCTCTTTTCCAGCAAATTTTTCTCAGCTGCAAAGGCTGCTGTTCTCAGCATGCACTCCCAGATGCAGTGAGGAGGGTTGAACTCAGCACCAGGCATGGAGAGTCCCAAATTTCTATAGCCTTTGCCTCCCTGGAGAAGGTAACACCCATGGCATTTGGCTACCAGCTGGTTGTGGAAGCCAGTCCCCCAAAAGTCAGTGACACTTCCACAGCTGATGGCGCCAACAGGCAATTTGAAAGGATCATTTCTGCAACAAGCATGGAAAGCAAAGACCCTGTTCTGCAGGTCCATAGGAAAGCACAGCACACAGCCATGTATGCAGGAGAGGGGCAGACTGATACCCAGGAGAAGGTCAGACCTCAGGAGATGTATCTTGCCAGGTGACCTGATTAGATGCAAGACTGGAAGGGAAGGGATGGAGCTGGTAAGGCTGAAATTCTTGAAGTTTCACAACTTGCTATGAAAACCGAGAAAGTTATCATAACTTTTTTTAGCACTAAAATGTCATAATATTCTTCATGCAAGAGAAAAGAGAAGCCTCCTGACATGTTTTCAACTCTCGAATGGCAAAGAGTCCTTGAGGGGCCGTGCCACGCATCAGGCAACAGCAGGCGTTAATTAGCCCAGATTTCCCACTGAATTGTTGTGTGCGGGTGTGCGGGTGCGCGAGTGTTTTTCTTTCCCTGGGTGTCTCATTTGCAGAATGTTCAATCATCCCCTCTCTCCTCCTGGTTCCGCAGCCGTGTGTGCTCCTGTGCGACTGCCGAGTCCTGACACCTGTCAAACAGTGCCACCGCAAATTGGACATGTCAGCCCCAGCGTGCTGGTGCCAAGGTGTGAATTAGATGGAGCCTCTCACCGCTGTTCTCCTGACCTCCCTGCTCCGTGACTAGGACATCCCAAGCCTCGGGCTATCAAAAACCAAAACACGAGGAAAAGAAACTCACACACCCACCGTAACCATCGTGGGTTTGTAAGGGTTTAAAGGAACGCTTTCTTCCCTAAACAAGGGGAGGATTTAAAAGATCAGAATTTGTGAACACGCTGATTGCATCTGCAAAACATCTAGAAACGGGCTTTGCCTCCTGGTTTGTGCCATACCAGGAGGCTCTAGTGGCCAGAAAGAAAACGGGAAGTGAGTAGTTAGTGGAGCTTTCAGACAAAAAGACTCACAAGTCACTCTGCACAAAGGAAAACAAGTGTTTCCGTCCTGCCCCTCGATGTGGTTGTGGTCACCAGCAAACTGCGCCAACAACTCCCCAAACAATGCACGTGGCTGAGATCACCCCCATTCCCGGCCCTCACCTTGTGCGGAGGTTGGGGGGGTTGTTTTGTTTTTTAAAACAACGGCTCCCAGAACAAAAGGCTGATTTGTGCAGCAGGCAGAGCTGGGGACCACCTAGAGCACGGGGCTGCAGCCCCATATGGTGCCGCACAATAACAAATAAGAACAACAATCAGGAAAGCTGCACCCACTTTGCTCGGTACGGTGTTCTCAAAGTTACACAGTACGAAGCAATTATCCCAAAGTGGCAATTTTATTTGAAAATAACATTTAAATTAAAATGGGCATTTCAGGGCCTCCTGCTGCAGAGTGACATGGGCTGTTCAGGGGCCCACTGTCACTTTGTCAGCTGTCACATGCTGCCTCCTGCTAAATGGGCGCAGTTTGCCTTTACCCTTTATCCAGACTCTTAAAAATGCCGCACGCATTTTATGAAGACCAACTAAGTGGGATTGCATCTCTGACAGCTGTTCCAGCTTGGATTCGGTGAAAGCGCTTTGCATACATCTCTCTTTCCTGCTAACAATTTGGATAGATAACAAAGCTGAGGGGAGAGGGGTGTGCCACGTGGACAGCCACGGAACAAAGAGCTTGCGCGCCCCGGTCACCTGTGAGCCTCCAGTCTGGGGTAACACCAACCACAGGGCATGTTCCATGAGAACTCAGCTCTGTGGCTCAGGTTAACTGACTCTTCGGTCTCCTGACTCCTTGCAGCAGACAGCTGTACCTCCTGCAAACCCCATCCCAGCCAAGTGTCCCTGAAGGGCTGGGAAGAAGTGATGCTGTCCTGGCCTAGGTCACCAAGAACTAGGGGTCAGCAGCACAAAGCTGACAGCACTGTCCAGGACAGTCCGGATTCCAGCACTGTCTGGATTCCTTTACACTTGGCAAATTCTGAACTGCTCCTTAACATTTGGCAGTTTTCTTGGCAGTTTTCCTTATTCTCTCCCCTCCTCCTTTTACCAACACATTTGACTATTAAGACTTGACGTGTAACAAATGCTGTCTTCACCCAACACATCGCCACACTGAACCTTTGTGTAAGTTACCTCCTGCACAGCTCTCACCACAACCTTCTCTTGAGCTCGGTGTTCCCCAAACACCTTCTGAGTCCCAGATATGCTCTGGTGCTCCTATGGACACAACCATATATTCCTCAGCACACACTGACACATCCAACAGCAGACCCAGATTCTCTCTAGTGTTCCTTCTGCTGCTGGAACACCTGTACCACACAACCACTGAGGCTGGAAAAGATCTCCAGGATCATCGAGTCCAACCTGTGTCCAATTCCCACATTGTCACCCAGGCCAGAGTACTGAGTGCCACGTCCAGTTGTTCCTTGGACACCCCCATGGATGGGGACTCTACCACCTCCCTGGGCAGCCCCTTCCAATGCCTGACAGCCCTCTCCATGAAGAAATTCCTCCTGATGTCCAACCTGAACCTCCCCTGGCACAGCTTGAGGCCATTTCCTCTCATCCTGTCCCTTGTTCCCTGGGAGCAGAGCCCGACCCCCACCTGGCTCCACCCTCCTGTCAGGGAGTTGGAGAGAGTGAGAAGGTCCCCTTTGTAGAAACCCTTTTGATTGCCCTTCACACCCCTTCCCAGGTTCAGACCCAGGTGGGCTTTGGCTTTCCTCAGCCTGTACTTGCATGCTTGGATATTATCTCTGTAATCCTCCTGAACCTCCAGTCTAGGAGAAGGCAGCCCCTAAAACTGAACCCCTCCTCTCTCCAGGACCATATCCCACGGGATAAGGAAAACTGTTCTGATGAAACCGGCAATTCCTACTGGCAAGGCAGAAACAAGGGATCAATTCAACATAAGGCCAATACTGTCTGAATTGATTCCCCAGAATCACTAGATACTCGCGCTGGGGACTTTGAGTTATAAAGAGCCAAGTCACTAAATATTTTTAAAACAAAACCTTCTTCATAAAAAATTGCCTACACAACAGAGCTGAAGCATCTGGTGGTCACCACAGCTCTTTTTTTTGAGGCTCAAGATGGTGGTTTCCCACCAAGAAGGCCAGTCTCGATCAGTGTCTCTAGTAACAAGGCCAGTCTTGGGTCAGAAGTTTTCCTGCTCCATTAGTCTCCCCGTGCCTCCATTTGCTTGCACAACATGAAGATGTTTTCATGCTGGATTATGTAACAAAGATTTTCAGAGCTGAGATTTTCACATCTATGGTAATGAGGACCACTTGGAGTAGACGGAACACGTGCAGGAAATCTACTGATGGGAAGTAAATTCTAATTTCTTCCTGCTTTTATTGCTGATTAAAGAGAAGAAATGTCTGTAGTTTGCTCCATTTTGTGTTGTGAGATCTCACATAATCACTGACAATAGTTTAAGGTATTATCTGATCTATGGAAGTGCATGTATTTAAAAAGAGGTAAAAGTCTTAAACCCAACATATTAAACATGAAAGGGGTGTCTGGTTTACTTGTTCAAAGTAAGGGATTTGCTCCCAGGAGTGACACATCTATTACTAATTAAACAATTAATTTATTATGCAGCACTTGCAGAAAACAACATATTTGAAGTCTGCAAACGTCTGCTAAAGAATGGAAAATAATTTGGATACAAGTAATTATCTTCAGGATCTTTCTTCACACTGGAAGATGCTAAACACAATTCAAATGTTGTTTTCGCTGAGCTAAGTAACAGTCACGGTGTCACTGGCAGTGCTGAGGCAAAGCAGAGCAGGAACAGGGAGTCGTTTTCCAAAACATGCCCATTTCTGAGTCATTTTAGAGCATGTGCAGAGAGACAGACAGGTCCCTACAGCTTCAAACTGTCAGTCTGCAGGATGGGCCTCAACACGAGAGATTCTCTGTCAGAAGGTCACACAACAAGCTGGTCACTCGGTTTCCCAAAATCTTGGTACTAGGTGGAAGGTGAGCTTCTCCATCCCTTTCCCAATCTCTAAACATTCAAGAGTGGTCAGTTTTTCTGTTCCCCATAATAAAAAATTCCTTTGAAGAAACCCCACTGCATCTTATACAGCTATAGGTACAGTGTATATACATATATATAAATACATATATACGTTGCTGAATGGCAGGAGATGGATGTTCTCAACCACCAACAGAAATGCAGTTGCCTCTCTGTGAGGATTCAGTCTGAAGGTATAATCCAAAATCTTGTCTATCACATCGAGAACCCCCCTCAGCTGGAGCAGAGGTCCTAATCTGCCCTGCAGAGTCTCCTTCACTCCAGCTTTCTCAAACACTTTTACCCTGAAGTCCCTACCTCAGCCATCAGCTTTCACTCCAGCTTTTCTCTGTTGCCACACTGAGATTTTTGCCTACCTTTGGCTTTCTTTCTCTAAAAATCTTCTACTAAACATCTTCATTGATAAAATATTTGCTCGGACACCCACTGCTTGTCACACATAAAATGGAAACATCCTTCCTCTACTCTCAACAGCTTCATATTCCTCCAAGAGCTGGGGCAAAGATAATCTTCCAGGTTTACCACTGTGATGTTGCAACTGTCTACAGGTGCTTCCTTTTTAGTGCATACATAATATATTTATCTTCCTCCTTTATAGTCCCCTTATGATCCGTTCTCTACCATTTCTCCATCGGTATCCAGCAGCTAATTCCGCCTTTGTACTTTCCTTTCCATCAGCCTCCATCACAATTTCTTTCTGTCTGCATGTTCTCTCCTGTGCTGCTCCTTTAACTGGGCCTTCTCTAAAGTTCATAAAACAGACCCAGTATTTTTTAATTGTTTATTAAAGTTCTCCTTTTCCATGCTGGCTGCAGTTCTGCCGACTGTGTACGGAGCCCAGTGGTCATCATCCCATCCCGTGTCCCCCCAGTTTTTTGTGTGTCACCTCTTGATTTTGGCAACATTTGTCACTCATCTCAGACGTTACAAGGAAACCCCTTGGGCAGAGATTGGTTTTATTCCTACAACTTTATCAAAACAACTTTCCCTGGGAACTAAAGCCTCTTCCTCCCACAGCACATCTAGACTGAGAAACCGCAAATCCACGAGGGCTGGAGAGGCACCAACAGGACACAACACTCTGATGGCCAAGAAGGTTCACCAGGAAAACAATCAGCGTGACAGAACCCGTGTTAGTGCTGGAGATGTGCACAACACACAGGAAATGGAGATACTGACACAAACTGGAGTTCTCCTTCTGACTCAGCAGAATCCCGTCCCATCCCAAATGATCTACTTAGCAAACCAAGCCGTGTGAGGTTTCATGAGCAAATGTGACAGTGCTCAGGAGCTTCAGGCACTGCAGCACATCTTGCAAAAAAAGGGGGCTGCAGAAGGAGAATAGGATCAAGCAGTAAAACTAACTCCGAACTCATCACATTCCTTACAGCTTCTAAAGGGTTGGTGACTGTTTCATGAGAAGTGGAACTCAGGATATGGTGACGGCCAAAAGCAGAAGGACCTCAAGGTAAACAAGTGCAGCTTATTGAGCTCACTGAAGGTGTGGACAATGCACGGCAAAGAGACCGTGCAGAACACAGTGAAAACACGAAGGAGTCAAGGAATAGACAATAAATGCAAGCAAGTGAGAGGATGAACCATGAGTAGAAGCAGAGCTACATACACCCTCAGAGGTGTTCAGAGAGCAGGCCAGTCCAACTGTCAAGTGATTTGAGGAGGGAAGCAAAACAGGCAGAATGCCATAAAATCAAGATACATTTGGAAGAAATGAGGAGAACAAATCTTTTTTTTCCTTGAAGATACCTGCCCTACTGGTGCCTTGCTGGCAGTTGCACACTGCTGACAGTTTGATGCCAACAGCTCTGCAGAGAAGGGCAGCAGCCAGACTGCATGGGGAGGGTGGGACATACAACTGTGCGTGCCACGTGTTCAGAAATGCTCCAGATCTGGAAATGACAGTGGCCAGTGGCCCCTGGGAAGGGTCAGGGTGCAGGGGCACCCAGCTGGTCTCACACACAGCTCCATCCCCACTGCGGAGCCGCCTCAGCGCAGCTCTCACAGGAGGAGCCTCAGCACTTCTGAATGTGATTAGAGAAAAGACTGGAAAATGGGATCCTCATGTTCATTATGAGAAAAGTAGTGCTTGAAATAAAGTCCCAAATATGTTTTGTAGCTGCCTTAGATATCACCATTATTAGCGGCCTTAAGAGGCGCAAGAAATTTCTATAACTAAAAACGTAACAAAGGACCAGAGTACTCGGGGAGAACAGTAGAAAAATCAAGCCTCTTTTTTTTAATATATTTTAAAGGTACATGGTTCTTGCGATTTAAATTTACCACCAAACCTCCCAGCTTCTCCCCCAGTGTACCAATTCAGAGCTACTTAGAAGGAAAAAAAGGAGAGAAAAAGGAAAATCATTAAACAACCCCCCAAAAAGAGGGCTCAATGAGGTCTCATTTCGTCGTAATGAGCTCCAATTTAACATGATCATTATTTCTGACATTAAAGGCCTGTGAATAGTGTCACATGCCCAGAAGCTATTTTTTTTTACCCTCTAATGCCAGAAATAACAAGCTGCAGTTAAGGGACAGTGAATCAGGGTCTGTAAAATTACATTAAAATAGGAATTTCACTACTGATAGAACGACTCTTATCTAGGCAGCCCATTCTGAAGGAGGTTTTTGGAGCGTGTGGTTATTGGAGGTGGGGCTGGTACCTGCCAGCCCTCACACAGCAACAGACCCTCTCCGCACGGAGGAGAAGGCACAGAATCACAGACTGGTTTAGGTGGGAAGGGACATTAAAACTCATCTGGTTCCACCCCCTCCCACAGCAAGGACACCTTTCAATATTCCGGGTTGCTCCAAGCCCTGTCCAGCCTGGCCTCAGACACCTCCAGGGATGGGGCATGTAATCCATTCTACCATTGGACCACTTCATACCCATGAGCTTATCAGGTTTTTTAAAGCAGTGCAACAGCTTCACATTGAGAGACTTCCATTTACCAAAGCTCTGCTGGTTCTTCTCCATCATGTCAAGACCCCTCGTGTTCCTGCAAATTCCAGTTTTCAGATTCCTATTTTTCCACAACAGAAATAAAGTTTCTTGCTCTGAAGCTCCTCATGTCACCCTGGAGCCTTTCTAAAGACCTGTAATCACAATTTCCTCAGTGCTGGGCCAGTGTCATGTACAGGTTACACCACACAGTAATTTGGCTGTTTTGAATTTGAGTTCATTAACTGCTGGCACCTTGTCCTGACAATTTGCTGCAGTTGTTTTTATTGATTTGGTTTAAAACCTTCTCCTGACATTTTAATTTGAGAGCTTTTCATACCTACTCCCACTGAAAAGAAAAGCTTCTGATGTGGAAACCTCTTAAAGCTCTGGCAGCTCCTCTCACTGCTTTAAGTCCTGGTAACTGCTCATCTCAGAATTGTAGTCGTCCAGCCCCACTTTTGACTTCCTGGCAGCCTTGGGAATTCTGATGGATTTGAGCAAGTTTTTAGTGTTACCTTTGACATTTTCAGCAGTTTGTTCCTCAAACACGTTGTGTTAGGAGGTACATGACAACACGAGTTACAATGATTTTATGTGTTTGGTGCTATCAGGATTTTATGAAGGCTGGACTTGATCATCTTGGAGGTCTTTTCCAACCCCAGTAATTCCACGATTCTATATTTAATTGCCAAAGCCTATGTTTTTCCCTTTTCCCTCTTTTTCTTTACATACGACTCTTGCTTTTGTTTGTTGGGGTTTTTTCAACAATTTCCTTGGCTCTGATAGTGAGAGTTTGAATTGCCACCATCCCACTTAAAGCATTTTAACCTTCTGGATGTTTTCTTCTCAAAAACAAAAGACAAAATAACCCCCCTCATTTTCATGTAGTTTTCACAGCTAGACTTCACTGCAGTCAGCTTTTCTGGCTTTTTTCTTACAAAACTGCTGTGAACAGTTCCCACCTAAACCATGTCCTCTGCACTGCGAGAAACCAAAAAATATCACAGAATCACAGAACCATTAAGGTTGGAAAAGACTTTTAAGATCACCAAATCCAACCGTCAGCCTGGCACCACCACCGTGTTCACCACTAAGCCGTGTCCCCAGGTGCCACATCCATACTTTTTTGATCCCTTCTGTCCTTCCTGGGGCTCTCTCTGAAATGCTGTGTCAAACAAAAGCCACTTAGAGTATTTACAGACTCTGATCTCCCACAGTCTGTGTTTCGCTGACACCAGAGGTCCAGAACTCAACCTTGGCTGGTCTGGCACGAGCAGGGACGCTCGGTGACCGCACTTACCGAGAGTCATATTTCTACATTAATTAACTCTACTATTTCTTCTATGCAAAGCTTTACTTTTATCACATGCCTTACTCCATTGCTCCTGCTTAATTTATACCCTTGGAAAAACCCATGTGTACACTGATTATCTTCCTCTGATCCAGTTTCCAAGACCTGTTCTGCCCATGATCTGAAAGAGACCCTGCAGAACACTCCCTCCATGTCCAGGTGTCCCTGTCACTATTTTATTACGTTTAAAAGGAGCTGGGAATTATTTTGTGGAGTTCACCTCATCTCCCTGGAGTCTTTTTGAACTTGAATTATGGGGGTGAGAAACGGTGGTCGTTGGTCCTGTTGGGGTCCCAACACCACCTGCCCACAGTCCCTTCCAGCAGTACAAGCTCAGCCTTCCCCACATGCGGGGTTGAGAAGGCCCTGGCAGAGATGCCCTGCAGTGGGAGTGAGGGATGAACCAGCACCACAGGCCAAAAGCAGCTTTCCTCAAAGGAACAAACATGGGCTTGGAAACATGGTTTGCCTGAGTGCAGGAATAAACTCTTTCTGGCAGGGGTGTGAGGCCCTGGGCTGGAGCACAGCCCTGGGAGCAAAGGGGGGAGAGACGCCAGCGCCACAGGAGCACTTGGAGCACATGCCATGAGGTCAGAGCTGGAAGCACATTTCCTCCAAACACCCCATACCTTGACAAACCCCTGCACAGTTTGGAGCCCTTTCTTTTAGCTTTTTGGTTTAGGCAGGCTACTGGTTTGCTGCAGATACCTCTCGCTTTTGCCATCTAACACTCTCCAAGATGATTTCACAGACTCAGAACAGTGCCGGGCTGATCAGTTTGTTGGGGTGTCTGGACAAAAGCTGGAATATTAGGAGGTGGTCAGTGTAAAAGGAAGCTCAACTACAGATGCACTTTGGGAAGATGTGACCAATTTTACTTCCTTATATTAAATATATGTGATGCCAAATTTCCACACACAAAGTACAGATCCATCAGGGCATGACTCCAGAGCTGGGCAAAGATTCCAGATGGTCAGAGCTGCCATCTCACACTCCATGTGAAACATCAGTGTTACAAGAAGACAGAGACACATATGCATCTTCAGAAAACACACTTGCCTGCACACACCACACACAAACCAGCCATGTTCAAAGGTATTAGTCTCATTTTACAGTACGCGAAAGCCTTGCTGATGTAAATTGGGGATGAACAGATCATTTTGGGCGGTATTTTTGTCTGAGACACGTGCAGGTAAGGTCACCTCCAATGGAAGCAAAGAAATTCTTCAGTTAATGAATGACCCCAGCTCTCTGTCATGGGCTTGTGTAAGAGCCCCCCCTCCCCAAGCACGTGCCTGTGGATACTGATTTCTTTTGCACAAGTCAATACCAGGTCTGGATGTGAAGGTGTGTAACTGGGAACTGGTAATTTGGCATGTGCAAGACAGAGACAGAGAGAAGGGGCAGAAGGAAACATGGGTTGATGTGTGCCTGTGAAACCTGGGTAAGTGCAAAGCTGAAGAAGCTTTCAAGGCAAAAGACCTCAATTTGTATCTCCATCGATAATTGGTTTGTTTGTGTGGAGCGAGCAGGCGGAAAAGGCGGCGGAAGAGAGTGATGGAGTGAAACAGCACAGGCTGTGCTTCCCTGCCTGCCGAGTGGAGAGAAATTGTTAGTAACTGAGGTAGGTCCCAGAGGGGTTCATTAAGTGACTGGCCCTTCACAGTCCCCTGCCAGAGCTGACCTGGAAACATTAACATGACGCCAGAGTTACAACACACTCGAGTGAGGGGAGCGAGGGGAGTGAGGAGCACGCGGTGCTGAGGGAGCGTGGGCTGCACACGAGTGTTGGCGAGTCCTGGGACATGGCACATGTGTCTGTCCCGCTGGGAGAACACCCCTGTGCTCTGGGGGGCTGCAGCCCACCTCTGGGATGGCACACTTGTCCCTGCTGCTGCAGCAGGAACCGTCCCAGCACTTACAGCAGCACTGTGGAACCAGGACAGGAGAACTGAGACAGGACACGGCACCAGAGAAGAACAGAGACAGGACACGGTGAGAACAATGTTAGAGCCCCATAGTCAGGGCAGGCAGGACAGAAAATGACCTGCTGCAAGAGATGACAAATAATTCCCAGGAAATGAGGCAGCCACTGGGACCAAGGTGGGCAGGTAGAAGAGGAATAGGGAAAACCAAAGGAAAGCCTAGGGAATTGTCCTTTTTCTTTTTTCCTTTGAAATCTGAGGATTTAGAAAACACGGAATACAGAGTTTAGAAATAGAGCTGAAAGGTGTCATATCATCCACCAAACTGAGCTATCCCAAAGCAACGCATGTTCAAGGCTGGAGGATCTGAGTTGGCAGAGATCAGCATTTGCACTGGTCAGTGGGAGGAGGGAAGAACACCAGGGGATCCAACATAGCTGCCTCAATCCCAGGTCACATTACCCTTGAGAAGAGAACAAAGAGACATTCCCAGAGCAGTCAGTTTAACCTGCATTAATGGAATGATTCCAACGTAAGAGTCACCTGTGTTCACACCACCCTTACACAGGTGACTACCTCAGCCCTTCTAAAACCCGAGTCTCCTCACATCCTTCGTGTGTCTCCACTGGAATATAATCACAGGATTTTAATCATTACCATTCAACCAAGATGCATTTCAAAAGGTAGAAACTTTAAAGGTGAAAATAAAAGTAAGACAAAACAACTGACCTAAGAGGGAAGGGAGATGGGGACTTTCTTGTTATGAAACAGAGTCAACCACATTAAAAAATGAACTGAAATAAGGCACAAAAATGGCATGAAGGAAATGTGTCTGTCCTTCTCCAAAGGTACTTATCAGGGTGCTGTCAATTCATAGTAGCCAGGGCAAAGAAAGCACGAGGGTTTACACACAGGTAGGCAGCCCCAAAGCTCTGAGAACTTGTGAACAGGTGTGTACAGAAAAGCATTTTCCTCACTGTAGCTTTTGCATATTTTCTCTGCAGGGCACAAGCCCTGGCTACCTCTGTGTTTGCCCAAGGCATGGCCAACACAGAGCTCTGCATCCATTGAGTCCCACAGGCACTGCAGGGTCTGCTGCCATCCCCAAACCCGGATGGAGAACTCTGCACTACATTAATGATCATCTCTTTGTTCTCAACATCACAGTCATACGGGGGGGATTTTGGCTGCAGCAGGGTCTTTCACGTGTTTGGGTTTTTTTGAGGGGTGAAAAATCCCAAAACCTCAAGAAAACCTGCCCATACATAAGATTGGATAAATGGCCCCAACCTGCACAACCTGAAGCCACTGAGTCACCCCTCAGTGTGCAAGTGTGGCTGCAACAACACCCCTTCGAATTCTGTGGGATCAAAACACTCCCATTTGCTGAACCACCTCTTCTGGTCTCAGGCCAAGAGTCCTCTCATTTAAGCATGTGCCAGGTCTAATATTATTTTCCTGCATTAACTTGCTATTCTCTTGCAGAAATCAAAAAGCAGCAAACTCTGCTTCAGGAAAAGGCTCTGAACAAACAGCTTTTCCTGTTCTTTTGACCTCTGTCCCTTTCTGAGCTCCGTGAGCACCGTCACCAGCTGCTCCTACAACAGACAATGTACTGAGAGATACACATCAGGAGAAGTAGGACTTGGTAATCATATATTAGTATTTTTTAAAATAAAAACTGACTCCAAGATTTTTAGTCAATTAAACGCATCCGGCACATCATGTATGTGATGTAATGACAGCTTGAGACTCAAAATGCTTTTGATGCATTATTAACCATAAAAAAGGCATTAAATACTGAGCTCGAATGCCATAGGGATGCATATTTCAATAGAAATTATTTTTCAATATATGCTTAAAGTTTATTTTGGTAAACAGATGACTGGGGGCTGTCAGGGCTGGAGACAGATTTATGTTTAGCTGGAGTCTTTTGGAAACGAAGTGAAATAGCTGGACTTGTTGAGCACACGGAAGGGACATAATTCTTTCTGCCAGCTCAGAGAAGGGTGAGCAGCAGCTTGGAAGCTGCCCCAGTTTGGAATATTAATTCCAGGGTGACAGTTAGGAATTTTGCCAGGTAAATACAATCTTAAAAAAAAAAAAAGGAGAGAAACACGACATTTCACTACCTGATGGAAAGGTGTCACGTTCATTTTCTGCACCTGCAAACAGAAGTCACAGTTCAAAGTACCAAAAGGGAAACTAATCCTGGTGCTCCAACATCCAATAGTCCCTGGGAGAGACCTGGAGTTTTTCATCCAGTGCTGTATTACCAACATAAAACCACCTATTACCTTGTATTACAAAAAAACCCAAGCCAAGCCTTCCACCCCTCACCCCTCCCAGCAACAACAGCCCTCAGGAGAAGCCTGACAGCACATTTCTCCTCTTGGTTCGGGTAGATTCTGAACTCCAAGGTGCAGATTCAGAGCAGTTAAAGAAAGCAGAACCCAACGCGGGAGCCCACACAGCCCCTCCACTGCTGGGATCACTCTTCCCTCACTGCCTGGGAAGCTTTGCAGATTAAGCATCCAGGTTGAAGGACTTGATATCCTCCATTTCAGGGGAAATCTAAAATTCCAGTATATCAGTGTTGGAAATTTCTTGCTGATGTTCCCATCATTTCCCAAGCTTCCCTATATACATATGTATATATAAATGTATCTGTTATCGTGACCAATTTTGGTTTGGGGTTGGGGTTCAGGCCTGCAAACATTACACTCAATGCCCAATGATTTTGCAGGGACATTATGAAGTGAGGTCTGCAGGACCTTCATGTTTAGATCTTCAAACATTTGTAGGCTGTTATCAAGCCGCCCTGAACTCCTCTCTCTGCCAAGCTGCACATATTCAGCTCCTTTAATCTTTCCTCAGAGATCAATCCCTCAGCCCCTTAATCCTTTTTGTTGCTCTTCTCTAATCTCCTCCTGCTCTGTCAATACCTTTCAGAGCTGCGGTGCCCGGGATGCGACACTCTGAGGTTCTGCCCCTCCACACAAGGGGAGCCTCATGTCCACAGTCAACACAGAAGCTTCCAGGACACATTCTTCCACTGGGAAGCGTTTTTCTCCGTAATGACACGCTGACTCCATTGCTTAGTCACCGTAGTACAAATGACTTTTTTCTCACTGCACCCCAAGAAAGTGCCTCTGCTTTCATTTCTCACCTGTGGAAGTGGCAGAATGTGGGCAGCCCCTCCCAAATGCTGATTTTTAATGTAAAATGTGAAAAGATGATTTCTTTAGGTGCAAAGGATACCTGAGGTGTGCCCGTGCGCTCCGGGGTGGAGTCAGAGCTGCCTGGCCCTGCAGGACATGTCCAGGCACAGCCCCTGCTCTGCTGGACATCCACTCCCCATACAAACCCCTGAACACGACAAACCACCAACAGATCCATGAGAAAGGGAGCCCTGACTAAATCCTAATAATTCCTTTGGGCCTGCAAGGCCTTCCCTCAGTGCCCGGACACGGTGAGACAGCAGCTCTGGGCTGAGAGGTGGGAAACTGCCAGGGGTTTTCCCTGCCTGCTCACACCCACCCCCCTTGTTTGATCTGAAACGCTGCTTCACCTTTTCACTACCAAAGAATGCCGCAAAAAAAAAGAAAAATACAGGTTAAGTTGCCTTTAATCTCTAATTCCTGTACAAGAACGGGTTGCATGTGGCAAAGGATAAAGGCAGATCCGAAGTCAGCGGGTTACGCAGACTGCGCCAGACCTTCGCTTTCAGAGAGACACAGCCTGGGGAATTACACAAATGGCCTTCCATTGCCCTCTTCGGTTCTTTTTATGGCAAAATGCTTTGCTTTTATCAATTCCTCCCCCTTCTCCGAGTCCCAGAGGCTCAGGCCAACAAAAGGCAGATGCGCAAAGTGCACCCTTCTCCCCTGAATGGAGCGGGAGCCTCGCTCCGCAGGGAAGCCACGGCCGGATGGAAAATGCTCTCGAAAAGTAAAAGCCGGTAAGAGTGGTCGATCTTTCTGCCTGGGTGAAGGAATTTGGCCTCAGCCAAAAAAAAAAAAAAAAGGGGGGGAAAAGTGGGGGAGGGCTGCTCTTTTCAAGCCCCTGTAGGCGCCGTGGCATTGAACTGTGTCAGGCTGGAACAGACAGAGGAGGAACGCGAGTCTATTGTTGGAGATACCATCAAAAATAGAAGCAGAGAGAAAATGATCCTGAGCACGAGTCTTGCAGGGAGAGGACACTCACCAGCTTCAGCCTCTGGAAACCTGGGGTTTTCAGGGGGGTTCAGAGCAGGAGCCCAAAGGCCAGCAAGCACCCACAGGCTCCCAACAACAGCAGCAGAACGACCCAACCATCCGCCCACAGGGAAGGGGCCGGAGCCCAGCCCAGCACAGATACCGAGGGCAAGGTCACAAGTGTTGGACCAATTTCAGGTGAAGTTCTTTTGGAATTAAACAAAATCCAGCTGTTGCAAAATGAAATTAAGATTGATTTTAGGAATGCCATTTTAGACTGCTGATGCTCAACACATATAATTTTGGATGGCAGAGAATGAAGAATCTGTAATTGGCAGAGAGAGACATACAAACCGAGGAAGAATCAACAAACGTCTTTCTGCCACCTTTCAATCTTAACATGTCAGTGACTCACACAAAGACCTGAATAAAGATTAAATCTGTAATAATTTACTCAAAATCAGATGCTTGCACAGTAGGACCAAAGTACTACCTACATGCTAATTGAGATTGAAACAACTAAACCCACAGTGTTGGCTCACGGTTTAACAACTGATGTGTTGAGTTTGTTGTGAGGAAGAAATGTTTAGACACTGGATTAAATCTGCACACAGACCCCGACAGCCTCATTGGTACAAGTTCACATTCCGCACATCAATCTGTTGGGTAGACTAAGTCTAAATGGGAAATCTCAGCTGCCATTAGTTGTTGTGCTAGACCATCACTCTTTGGAAGCCGCCTTGTACCAATACATGCTTCTTACAATCCTGGAATAACAGGTCCAAGGATCTATCTCCTGTTTGAAGCAAGGGGAAGCATTTGGTATCTCACCGCAGCCTTCCTCATGTGAAGGAAGTTGCTAAACCATGAGAAATGTCTATTTTAAGTTTTGGCTTCTGCTTTTTACAAACATAACCCGTGGTTGCCAGTCAGCACATAACCTACACGCTGTCACCTATCTGCAAATGGACCAGGTCCAGAGTGTAAGTCACACAGGTGAGACGTACATACGGAGTAACTCATCACAGTTTGGCTCTAGCACTGATCCATCAGGCCCAGCACAGGGAAAGTAGCCAGACAAATGTCTAAGCTCAGGTTGAATGTGCACATACACTACAGTCACCTTGATCAGGCCAAAGGGAAGCACATAATTAAAAGCCTTCTGCTTTCCTCAACTGGTCCTGCACTCCCACCCAGCACTGAGTAAACACCTCCACTGCATCTCTGTCGAGCCCACTACTCTCTCCTGCAGCCAGGACTGACCCTGTGTTTGTCCTGGACAGAAGGTAACTGGGGCCAGGAATAAAAGCTCCATTTTAGATCCAGTTGTGGCTGCCCCATCCCTGGAAGTGTCCAAGGCCAGGCTGGAAGGGGCGTGGAGCAACATGGTCTAATGGAAGGTGTCCCTGCCCATGGCAGGGGGTGGATCAAGATGAACTTCAAGCTCCTTTGAACCTGAATCGTTCTATGCAGCTCCACTGTCCTTCTCCATTGCCCTGCGAGCATCATCCTGACCCAAACTCCTCACAGCAGACCCTTGAGAAGAAGCCAGTACACACACACACACCCCACTAATTTAGCTGAAGTAACAATAATGTAAACACTTTTCATTAACAAAAATGCAAGTACCAGTACCAGTGCAAGATGGAACAGAGCAGGGAACAGCTTGTACCCAGCAAGCCAGGGCAGAGAGTGGATGATGCCAGGACGCATCCCTCTGGTACACTGTGACCTGTTCCTGAAGTCAGCTTTGTAGAGCAAATGCACATTTTGACATGCTTTAGCTTAAAAAAGATTTTAAACTGCTACTTGTATTTACAAACATGAGATATTGAAGGTTTGCCAATGCATGTACGATTAATAAAACATCAGGTGCTGCCTCTTGCTTTAAACATTTGCGTTTCTGGAAGCTGGAGAGCAGCTCATTTAAACAATGTGTGTATTCCGGATAACATTCCCTTGCAAATGTTCCCTCTTTCACCACACTACCCTTTATAAAGTGTAAAACATTCCATGCTAATAAGAATCAACAGGGGGGGGGAAAAAAATTCTAAGCACAAGTGCTTAAATAAATTATCATCTTTGTAACTCTGCCACAGATCCCCTGCTTGGGATATGATGATTTAGCACTTGCTGCTCTGGCACAAATCCAAATCCTCGAGTTTCTTAATGGATAAAATATTGCCTTTTCACCTTTCTGACCTCACTTCAACTTCAGTCTGAGGTGACACGAGTCTCCTGATCTCTCTGCAGTCCTTGATGAACTGTGGCATTCAGAACACCAGGGCCTTTCCTGCAGGGCTGCGAGCAGGGGGTGCCTGGGCAGAAAGGGGAGATGCCTCCTGCCAGCCCTGCGATCCCATGGGAGAACACCTGCCTCCCTTTTCAGGCAAACAGAAGAGATGCCAACAAATCCCCTGGAATCTATAAGGAGAAACCCCTAAATCCACAATGAAGTAAGACAGAAAATTAAAAAAAAAAA
>VXAY01005813.1:399993-464582 GCA_013399855.1 Oxyruncus cristatus
AACAAAAAAAAAACCACCAAAAACCTGAACAGGAGGGGTCATGTATGAGCCAGTGCTTGGTTCTTCTTGTAGGAAAGCATTTGCTACTGACTTCAGAGCAAATCATTCTCCCAAGGTGAATGCTTACACAGGTTATTCTCATCCAAAATGCAAACAACATTTGCTTTATTCATTCAGGGTTATCACCACAGGGAAGACGAGGAGCAGGGATGGAGCCCAAGTCCTCCATGCCTAAGCTGAGGGATTGGAGCAGCGTCACCTTCTTGGTGCAACTTGAGTGGTGGAATCTGAACCACCTCCAGACCTGGGCATTGTTCTTTCGGTGTTACAGAGTCTCTTCCACTGGCTAACGCTTTCCTGCAAGACTTTCCCAGGCTGCTTTCCAAGAACACTGCTCCAGGTACACAAACACCTTTGCCACCCCACTCATTGCATTTTCTTCACCATTTCAAATCTCACCTGGCTTTTCAAAAGGTGATTCCAAGGCCATTGAAATGAGGAAATCAATTCCTCAGCTAACCCATTTTTATTAGAGCATTTAAGGAGTGAATCCTGTAGCATGTATGCTTATCTCATGTATCAAGCTTCCAGGGAAATTTCATTTTAGGGGCTTGGTTGGCTTCTCTCCCAGCTAAAATGACAAGTTTCAATGTCTTTATAAACCAGACCACTAACTCCAGACCCCTTCACCAGGCAGCATCCAGGTTCTACTTTCCAACAGAAGCAGGAAGATCAAATTAAGGAAACCTGTTCCACTGTTCCTGAGCATAACATCAGGTACCCACGTCATGCTGCCAAGTGAACATGTTGGAGGCTTGTGGGTACATGCCAAAAAACATCAGTGAGGAATAAAAATTCTGAACAAACATGTTATTCCACTTATACAGAGAGTTAGCACAGCACCTTCCAGCTCAGCACCGCAGTCCTGCACAAACTCCTCACCAACAGCGACACACGGAACCACTGGAGCAGCACCAAGGGACCATGAACGCAACTACGAGAGATACGATGGAGAGAAGATGATAAAGAAGTAACTCCACTCACAGTAGTGTGTTCTTGCTCACCTCTCCCTTACCTTGGATACTCTCTTAATTCTGCCTATGCACCAAGCCACAGCCAAACACGGGGTCCGAAGAACCTACAGACATAAGGTATCTGTGCCAGTGGTCACCTCACGGTGAGGTGAGGTTTTGGGACTGTGGCTTCTGCACAGTGTTCTGCAGACACTGATCTTCCCAGTGGGAATATAGAAGCCCTGCTCTCCTCTGGTCTTGGCTTTGCTGAGGTGACCCAAGGGGCACCAGCACAGCCAACACGCACCGAGAGAGAATCGACCCCGAGGCCGCACTCAGAGGTGCAAAGGAAGTTGTTCCCTAGAACAAAAAAACACCCAAACCAGGGAAGACTGGTCAGGCTTCAGCCAGAAGGACCCCTGTGGCTGACGATTTGGGGCTGGGAGACACAGCCAGCACTCCATCCATGCCCTGGGGACAGGCTTTGTCTCCCACTGCTCTGCCCCCCCAGCACTGACCTGGGGTCAGGGGCACACACATCGGCCTTGAACTCTCCGTCTGTCTCTCTGCTGTCTCCCTGCCATATTAATTACCATTCCCCTCTGCCAGGGCCAGAAAACAACCTTCACTGCATTAGTGATAATTAAGAAGAGTGAGTTTCCTATTCTGGCTGCTTAAATCACCCACTCTCCTCACCCAGGGCAGAAAGGAGTGCTGACAATCTTATTAAAAGCAGAAGGAAACACCTCGGTCATGCTTCGAGCTGGCAAACGGGGCCAGCCAGCTCTGTCCTTCTGTGGGTACAACAAGGCTGGACAGGACAGCAGCAGACCAGGAGAAGAGGGAGAGAGAAATGACACATTCCTTGGGCCTTGGAGATCTGTGCCTCATGGAGAGGTGGGGAGAGCACCCTCCTTTGGAAACAGCTATATTTGAAAGCAGAACTCCCAAAATGAGCACATTTCCCACACAGCCCAGTTGGCAGAGTGGCAGTGTGTGTCTCTATCAGAACACAGACCTGCAACAACCTGGAGGATCGTTTAATGGAGCCACAAGTACTTGGAAAATACCAGTTCTGGTTCTCTGAGTATCAGATGAAGATTTCCATTTGCTTGAGCCAGGTGAACAGGTAATAAAGTCAATAACAAGGTACCATCACTTCCCACTGAGCTCCAGCCTGGGAAGGAAAGTCTTCCTCTTGGACACTGATGATCACCCTACTCATGTCCTTTCACCTGCATAAACTCACCTGTGCATTGTTCAGCCCAACACACACAAACTGTTTCCTCTCTCGAAAAGTGATCCCCTTGGTAATTAGAGCGTAATAACAGAGAGGATTAAATTACAAAGCAGGGATTTATGAAGGCAAGTGTCCAATCCTGCAGATAAACTGATTTTTAAGATATTTAGTATTATTCCTCAGAATACCATTAGCTATCCCTTTGGATACCCAAGATCTAATGGAATACAGACATTCTCCTAAGCCATCCAGGCTTGAGGGCTGGAAGCCATCACGGCTTTGTGCAGCTGGGATGAGAAAGGAGCTGGATTCAGTCTTCCTAAAGAGCCCTGTACTGTCTCTCTCCCAAAAAACTCCTGCCAAACGAAAATTCCCAAGACTTCATCTTCTTTTACTGTCAGAAAGTAGACAGATCCAGCAGAACAGTTTGTCTTATTCTTCTCCCATGGCTAGTCCATAAAGTGGGAGATCAGTAACTCCTTGTATCCCACATTCTGTGTGAGCAGCAGCAGCTCAGGTGGGAACTGGAAGGTTCCTGCTCAGTCTGTCAGAACACATACATGAGATTCCTGGACTTGTGTGTATATTTGTGTTTCTTAAAGGCTAGGAAAATTCACAGAGAAAAATATCTATTAAAAGAACTTTCTTCATATTGCAAAGCAAGAAAAAGAAAGCAAGCCTCCTTGTTGTAGCTGCATTCAGATATTTATTATCTCCTGGCACTATTTTCCCCACAGACCCAAACCCTGCTCTTGGCACAGGGGTGACTTGCTGCTGTCCCTTCCTGCTGACACCACCAGCAGCACAGCAGCTCCGGTGGATCTGGAGAGCAGACCTTCACACCCAACCTGGCTGTTAACCTCCCAAGGAACCAGAGCTTCTGTGAGACAGGACATGTCCCTCCTTTAAGCACCTGTTATACATGACTGGAGAGGCCTGGAGCCACCAGGAGCTTCAGCAGTACCTGAGCCTTCAGTCTTTGGTTTACAGTCCCCTGGGAACAGCAGATGAGTGCTAACCATGTGCTATTATTTTAATTTTTATTGCTGGCCAACTTTCAGAATCAGAGGAAGGCAAAGTCCTGCTCTGTACAGGAGGCAGGTTCAGAGACCTGAAGTGGTGGGAAGTCCCCGGTGCCCAAGGCCAGCCTGGAGCAGCGCCCAGCACCGGACGAGGCGGATTTCTCCTTGCACCAAGGGCTAAATCACATTAAGTCATCCACAGAAGCATTAAAGAGTTTCCTGATGTTACATTTCTGTGTAAGCAGTTAGAGTTGTTGCCATAGGAATGCTAACAAATATAGGGATGGGTATAATTGTGAATAAAAGGGATAGGGAAAAAGGAAGAAGATGGTCTATGCTATGGACAAAGTTTGGACTCTGCTCTGCTCGTCCGAGTACTGAGACCTGGAGACACTTGTGGTGCCCGCAGAAGGGACAATGGGCTGGGGGGCTTCTGGCAGCCCCTGCACTGTGACACCTGAGGAACAGGGTTCCAGAGAGCAACTCCCAGGCTGGGCACTGTACCCATCCCCCACCCCTCTGCCACAGGCTTTGCCGGCAGAGAGTCCTCTGGAGAGATGTGGAGATTAAACCCTGTGGGGTCCGGCCTCCTTCCCTTCATCCCCCCCACTTTACAAAAATAGAAAGAACACATGTTCCCATTAGTCACTTGCTAGAGGGAAGCTGGGGGGTATGTGCTGACAGTCGCAAGGCTGAGCTCTAATTTGAATGCTATTTGCATATTCCAGGTAGACAAAGTGCAGCCATATGAAAAACGGGCACGTGAGGACGCACAAAGTGAGGCAGCAGAAATGACACTTGCCAGAAATCCAGCCTTTTTCCCAGCGTGTTCCCAAACACACGTGCCAGGGCCCTCACGGCTACTAACGCCCAGCCTGGCTGGTCTCAGGGAGGCTCTTAATTAAACTCTGCTTGCTAAGAACGCTTTGTATTTGCAGGAGTGAGGACACAGCTGCCCTCATGGGAACATCACACAGAGGGCTCTTCCCTCTGGATAATGCCATTTGCCAGCCCCAACGAGCAGGAGCCATCCCAAGGCAATCCGAACGCAATCAGCGTCTTTCACCACTGTTGACTAAGCTGAAATTCCTTATTTTCAGGCATTCAGTGGGGACTAATGAGTGTCTGAAGCTCATCGCAGGGCTGAACGTCCCTCCTCACTGACATCCTCTTGATCTCTAAAAGCTCAGTGATCTTTGGCTTGAGCGTAACCCCTGGGAGTTCAAAGGTTAAGTTTTGGGGATGCAATCAGTGTCTGAGCCAGGCAGGACAGAACTGCACCCAGGTTACGTCAAAGCACTGCTGGGTGAGGAAGAAAAGCCCGACTCGTACAGGTGGCTGTTATTTATTTACCCATCAATTCACAGACGTTGCATCAAGAGCAGGATGTCTGACCAGTGCCTCATCAAGCCTCTGCAACTCCAGCAAGACCAGAGACCTTGTCCTGGTCTCCCAATAAGAAGGAGCTTCCTCCCTTTGTGGCTTTGTTCTAAATCCCTCAAAGGTGCTATCTGACATTTTTCCCACCCTAAGGATTTTTTCCTGCATGGGTTTCACTGAACACCATTCCTCCCCTCCTGCTCGGTGACCCACTGGGAGCTCTGAGCAGAGTCAGGGTCGAGGTTTGGGCAGCCCATGTTCCCAGTGTACTGATTACATATATATAAAATGATACTTTGTACAAGTTCAGAGGGAATAATTAAACATTGCTCTCAGCTCTTGGCAGTGACTTTTACAACACTGGGTAATGAGTTATCACATTTTGACCTTTACGTCTAACTCACCTTGGCTATTTGCTGAAAAAACTTTGATAACAAAACTCTGTAACAAAAACAAGAGGGAAAGGAGAAGGCAGCTAAGGGTGCTGCTCCAGCTGGCAGGTAAATGATCACATACACCAGGTATCCGCCCAAGAAGCCACTGAACTACTTCCTAGTGTTGGATTTAATAGCAAATTACCAAAGAGACACTCCACATTACTACAATCTGCACATCAAACCAGGCAGAAAGCAACCTGCAATTATACAATTAGATTGATACACAAGCTTCCCGCTCGTGTTTGTTCCTACTGCCAATCACGCTGCTTACTGGAAAACAAGGGCTTGGAGCTTCCAGCCTGCCTCACAATTCTCCTCCTCTGTGCTTGTCCATTTTGAGGAGCTTTACTGATCACATCTCATTCTTTAACACCCTGATGAATCCAGATTTAAGATCACCCCTCGCCCAGGCACCTTTCAGCTGTACTAAAATCCATCTTTATACGTGAGGCATAATCTATCCCAGCAAGCAACTCACTGTGTGAACGTGAGAGGAGCAAAGAAGAGACAAATAAGTGTTTATTATTAGCTGACAAAGGCAGCTGATTGAAACCTAAGCAAACCCTTGATTTCAAATGAAAATTATGAAAGGGAAATCACTTCACTGTGCTGTGCCCTGACAGAAACCATGAAAGGGGAATGCAGGCAGGAGAAGCCTTTGCGTTTGAGCTTGGTCTCCTCATAATACAGTGCCTCTAAAGGACTGAACATTGAGCACATCTCAGGTACTTCAGAAAGGTCTGCTCACTCTCGTTCAATGCACCGGTGACCTCTCAGGTCCCCGTGATAATTCATTTTTCCCACCCTGTCTTTAACCACACCTGTTCCAACAGTCACACTTTGTGTCTCTTGAGCATCGTTCCCTTACAAGTACCTCCTCCAGCCTAAATGCTGAGCCTTCCCAGAGACCCTGTGCACCACACTGATGAGGTGAGTCTGCACAGAGACGCTGTTTATCCAGCACAGCAAGTCGGCAGAGCCCAGACACAGACACATGGATCTGCCCGGGCATGGAGCGATTCCGAGGAGCTGCGGGATCACACTACGGCTGGATGAGGTGGGAGTTTCTTATCCCATCCAACCTGTGTGAACAGCAGCGAGGAAGTAAGTGAGGGTGTCCAGGCAGTTGTGAGAGCACAGCTTTGAAGGGGAAAGGCAGAGGATGCAGAACCTCCCAGCAAAGTTGGACTGACACAGTCTGGCCCTGAGTGGGCACCAAGGTTTGTGGCTCACTGGGATCACAGTTCCCAGTTCCGACAGTCAGAAACACACCTACCACAAGGACAGCTTTACATATTTTGTACATATATGCAAACAAAATGTCTGATAATTCTTTCCACAAATTACTTTGTTTAGGGGTCTGGGTTTGGTTTAGCTCTCCTGTCTAACCCTACCAAAAGGAGACCCTCATTTACCAGTAAACCTTGAGACACTGTCTCAAAGATCTCTGCACCACTCATGAGCTCAGATCTCAGTGACTCACACATGTTTTCTGGAGCCCACATCTCACGCTGGTGTTAAATGATTCAGGTGGTGGAGGCACAGCAGCTCAGAGACACTGAGTGGCACCTGCAGGGACTCACATGGCATTGCCCTGACTGTGAGCACCAATGGGACACACCAAAGCACGAGTTACAAACAGACTTGCCATGGCTGCGAGACTGACTGCCCTAATTCCCTCCTTTTCCCCTCATAGGATCGGCTCTCTAACCCTTCCCTGTCACACACTTTACCCTGTGGGTTATCTCACTGGGCTGTGCAATTCACCATCTCCTGCATCCACTCGCAAACCTCCTATGAGCAAATCAGGAATTTCTTCTGCTCCCTTGCCTCCATGAGAATTTCTACATCTTGGCAGAAATTCTTTTATAATGCCATGCAACATTTGGATTTACAAAGGCAGCGACATTATAGACCAGCCTGAGATTCAGATAAGGCCTTTTCCCTCAGGGTCAGGAGGCCAGCAAGACTTCCATCTGCATTTTCAAACTACATGGGGATTCAGCTGTGGCCTTTGCTTGTCATAATAAATACAGGATTAAAACCAAATTCCGTGTCATGAAAATGCACGTGAAGCTGCGACAACTCCAACACCAGGACACAGAGTGGTTGGGCCACTGGGTGCCACTGCCAGCCCCACCCACGTCCGTCCTTCCCCAGGTCCTGCCCGGACCGCACGGCTCCGCAACTCACAGCTCCTGCCTTTCCAACCCTTCACCTGCTCTTGCATCTTCTCACCGGGCAAAGAAAATATTCTGTATTTAAGAGACATTTAGGAGCTGCAAACAACCGGATTAGATCGTGCTCTTCCGTTTTTGACATCCTCCAAGGAGAAAGCACTTCCTGCCAGCACACAAAGAGTTCAGCCATGCCGGGGAGGAACAGCACAGCACTAAGAGCAAAGGTAGAAAATGGAGGATGCAGATTATAAAATTCAGTCACATTTTAAAATTTTCTGCTACAATAATTCACTTTATGTAGAATTAATGTGGCTGATTGAACGTTTGTGCTGTAATTTACTTATAATTAACATTTTATGGTGAACAGATTTCACCATCTCCTTCATGCTGTGAACTCCAAGCCATAGGTCAAAAATAGAGATGAAACAGATAAGCACAAAATATTCTCACTGAAATATTAATGAGATTTTAATTTACTACTTTAAAAATACATCTTTCATCAATGCCTGTATATCAAATCATTATTTTAATTTTTTTTACATTGTATTAAAAATATAATGAACTTTCCTAACTGGTTGAAAGACCCTGAAATATCTTTTGTGAAGAGACAGCTCGGGGGAAGAAAAAGGACCAAACACCCACAGCTCTCAGAAATCTCACCCGGGGATTGGGTGAGAGTCACCTCAAATCAAACACAACACCTTTACCCTTAACCAGCTAAAACTTGGGCTCTCCACTCTCACGGCCTGTGGTCCAGTGCAGAGATCCTGTTCTTCCCACCAAGATCTTATTTAAAAACGTTAAGTTCAGTGTCTAAAAAAAAAAATGCAACTGCCACAAATTTCTTCCTGTGATTCAACAGGAGTTGTTACATTCACTGCTGAGATACAATGTAGACAAGGTGCTGCTGTGATCAAGCAGTACCATCTTTTCAGCCTGTTCTGTCTAAATCTGAAACCTCCAGGACAAGGCTCTGCTGTTAAGGAAGACACCACAAGCCAGAGGAAAAAAGGTCTGGGAAGAAAATCAGAAGAAAACTTGCATAAAATCTCCCACCCACTCGCCACGTGCGTTTCAAGCTGCCTTTCCTGCTGCCCAGAGATGACAGACCACATCTGAATAAATTATTGAGTCATCTGCAATTCATCCCGTTTCCTATATTCCAAGGCGCTATCAGACAGGCAACCGAGGACATTCCCGGAACGCTCTGATGACAGAGAATGAAGATATGGGATGACAATGAAAAAGTCAGCAGAAAATCATAAGTCAATGGGACTATTTTATGCTCTTTACTTGCTAGCCTGCACCAGGCCATTCAAACGGCTCATTGGAATTTCAAATGAAAAGCTGAATAATACAGGATTATAAATCTGTTACAAACAAACCTAAAACGCATCAAGAAAAATACAGAGGGAATTTTCCTTCCTAAACTGCTTTGGTTTTTCTTACAGGTTTGTTTGCTGGGAACTGGCAACTATTTGTTTTTAGGGTAAAGCTTCACTATTTTTTAAATGTACTTTACTTGTTTACATTGAAGGCCACTGCCTGCAATGGACCCCTTGGTCCCTCCAGAGCTTGAAGAATGGAATCCAGACCCTTTCAGGTTTCCCTGCGCAGCCATGGGCTTGCTCCTTTTTTCCTTTAAAGATATTACGAGGAAAAAAAAAATAATATTATTTACCCTTCAAGATTAACCAGAGCCTGAGCTTGCTGCAGCATCCCACCACAGAGTGACTCTGAATAGGAAGTTAAATTCTCATCTGCAGAAAATAGGACCATTTGGAGGCACAGCAACAGGATTTCAGACGGGTCCGGGGCCCCCACCCTCCTGTGACATGGGGGAAGTACGTGGGGCTCTTTCTGAAGTTGTTCTGGGAGACCAAGGGATTACTCACACAAGTATCTCTGCTGTGATTAGAACGACTCATTAGAAGTCCTTTAAAAAGAAAATAAAGCCTGAGTGTTTCCTCTGAAGTAAACAATTCAGAGCATTTGTAACCAACAACCTACCACTCAAATCTGAGCGGGGTGAGTGCACTGCTTCTGGGAAGAGCAAGCAAAAAAAACCCCAGGCTACAAGAAAATACATGATACTGTATTAATTTTCATTGGGTTTTGGTTTTTAAACATTTTTCATTGTCAGAATGAAAAAACCCAAACAAACCAAACCCTGAAGAACAGGGCAGGGAAAAACCCTGGAACACAGCAACCAAATACTGAACCAGGAATTCCCAAATAAATTGCGTAATATGATATTACAGCATATCATCCACCGAATTCCCAGAAAAACTGCTGTATTTCCCAGACACTGCCAAGCAATAGAAGCACGTGTATTGAGCCAGGACACCATGCTGTGCTTTGGTAAGCCAGAGTGGGGGCAGGAAGAGGAGGAGAAGCTGATGGGGTTGAGGGTCCACCCTCCTCTAAGAGCAGGGTGTTGCTCTGGATGCTGGACCCGGCAGGGATGAATCAGGACAATCCAGCTGCCCTGGGGCTGGATAGGGAGCTGCCAGAGCAGGCAAAGCCATGAGTTACTTAGCAAATAAAATTTAAAAAACTGCCATGAGGTCGAAGTCTTCAGCCCTTCAATCCCCTCCCCGGTACTGAGACACAACTGGAACTACCTGGACTCATCTTTAAATGGCGTATTAATGATGAGAAGCTGCTCTAACAGATGGTATCCCCGCACCTTCTCATTCCCAGGATCTCTGATACCACCCTCTGACAGACAAGATTTTTTTTTTCAGAACACCAATGAGGCTTCCACTCAAACACTGGGCCGAACCCTGAGAGACTCACTCCCACGGACACCTGCTTGAAGAAAATCTTAGTGCAAAATCTGAACGAGCAACTCTAAGCACAAAATCACAGAAACATTATTTACGACACACCAAGTTCACGTGGAAGAGACACTAATCATGGCTGCAACCCCAGGGCTCCCTGATGGAAAGGATCAGCCGACACCGAGTCCCTCAGACACAGCCCCGACACCGCTGGCTCAGCCGCACGCACCGTCCTCGCATGGGGACACGGGATTCCTGCTCGGGGGAGCAGGGAGAGACATCCCATGGATGCATTAAACCAGCCTTCTGCGTCTTAAGGAAACAAGAACTGAAATAAATAGACAAATAAACAAACACTTCAAAGATAACAAGGAAATCTCACCAGTTGCAGCACATGTCCACTCAGTTTCTTTTTTTTTTTCCCCCCTGAGTGCCTTTTCCTCAGTAAAAGCCATCAAAGATCATTGTGAATTAGTAATAATTTTTTTTTTAGCAGCATCGAAGAATTAAAGCAAGAGAGAAAGGGAAGGCATGCGAGGGAGAAAAGGAGGGAGAGAAAGAGAGAGGTTAAGCTCAAAGGCAGAGAGAGCGAAATGGACCAGATTATACAAAATTAAAAAGCAAATACGCACAGACAATTTGTGCCGAGTGATTGCAAGCAATTACAGTCCGGCTTTTCTGGAGGGAAAATTGGGGAGGGGGGGGAAGGTTATTTCAGCTTAAAAGGAGACTTTATTCATTCCTGATCAGCTTCTCCTACTATTCTCTCTTTTATTCTCGGATATCAATTTTAAAAAAAATCACCCTTCAGATGTTACATGTCTAACCCTGGGAATCCCACCCCTGGGCAGAGAGGGAGGATTTCAGCTTCCAATCGGTTCTTTCTGTAGCCCTGAAAAAGCAATTTGCTCATAAAGGATAAAAAAAAAGAAGGGGGGGCAGGAAGAAAGAAAAGGAGGGCAAAAAAGGGAAACCACAACAAGGGCACACGTTCCTCTTGGAGGAGAGCTTCAATTTTACTGTAATTGTCTGAAGAAGAGCTGCTTTGATCTGCAGAATTATTATTATGCTCCAAATGCCGAGCTGCTGATGTCCCATCTGGGCTGGGCATGGCCATGCCAAAGGTCCCTCCCCCCCACTCCCCTGGGTCTCTGGACTTGATTTTGGGAGCACCTGAAGCAGCCCCTTGGCTGCCCTGGGCTGGGGTCAGTGCCCTCCCGGCCCACACTCAACCCTCGGCTCAGCAGGGCAAGGGATTAACACGGCCATGGCCTCGTGTGCAGATCAGGAGAAGGCTTAAGGAAGTATTTCCTGGTGTCTCAGTCTCCTTCAATCCCTCACTGAAGCACTGGGAAGAGGCTTCAAGGCCTATATTAGAATTCCTGTCTTACATCACTACCTGTTATTGTTGGGAATTGTTTAATTTTTAAATTACAACTAAGTAACCTCCAGTGTTTCAAATGCATCTCCCTGCCTGTGCCCCAAGTTAGGTGAAATTTGTAGGGAGCAGAGAGAAGGAGCAGAGAGAAGGACCAGGCTCAGCCACACTCCCAGCAGCAGGAGCCCAAGAGGGTGGGCACCAGCTCCAGGCACCAGATCCACTAGACCAGAGCACTGAGAGCCACGTGCAGTGGCACCTTGGAGATCTCCAGAGGTGGGGAGCCCACCACCTCCCTGGGTAGCCCCTTCCAATGCCTGATCACCCTTTCCATGAAGAAATTCTCCTCATGTCCAACCTGAAAGGACACAGAGCAGGGAACACCAAACATGCGTCCGAATGTCAACTACTTTAAGTTCAACTCCTCGTGAACTACACAGTCTGAAAGCGAGGTCAATACCCCAGAAATTTAGGATTTTCTCCCATCAGCTAATGCTGGCTGACACCTAACGGGATGTTTTCCATTCCCCTGACCAAGTCCTGAGCACCAGGAGCTGCCATCAGAGGGGCTGCTGTGCAGGTGCTCACATGTGGACACAGCACTCTTCGCACCCTCACCCTCCTCCATCCCTTTCACTTCGACCACCCCAAACTTCTGCTAAAGTTTCATCCACAAAGCCCAGTTCTGAGGTGAGGCACAGAACAGCATCCAGGCACTGCTGATGGGCTGTTGGCCACCAAGTATTTTTGCAGTTCACTAAGGACAGAACAAGAACGTTGAGATTTCACAGAATGAGTAAAGCACTCTGTGCACAGGAAGTTTGAGAGATGTATGATCTTAAAATCTCCCCAGTATTATACATACAAAAATCATACTCTGTATAAGTGAAGGTTTCTAAAATCATCTTTGTACAACTCAAAGTCCTGGTAACTGCCAGCCTGCCTTCACATGGAGAAATCTATGAAAAACTGTACACTGTTTCTTAAAAAGTCTCCAATATCTTTCAGAAATATTTTGCCTGTAGAATATGCAGCATGCCCAAAATACCCCGAGATGTGGCGTGACACAAACAATTTACTGGCATTAGTCTGGGATGAGCCCCGTAAGTCACACAGGGCCTCGCTCCTCGTAAGTATTGCCTCATCCCAAACTCATCAATAACGCCTTCACTCCATTCCAGTCGAGCATGAACTGTGTATCTATCTCAACTATAAACATACACAATTTTTCAGTCAAAGAGTAATAGGCAAATAGCTGGATTTCACTCATTTTGTGTTCTCCAGGTAGTAAAATAGACACATATTTAATGTACATACCCAAAAGTGCAGTGCCAATAAGTAGAGAGAGTCATATATCCCAGTTAGTTTATGGATGGCTGTATTTTACGGCTGTACTGCTAAAGCCATATTTGCATGCATCTAAATATAGATAAATATCTCTAAAGCCAGAATCTGCAGACGTGAAATAGAGAACTAAATAAATGCAAGGCAACAAACATGATAAAAATAATCCTAATTTCTAGATACAATTATGAACTCTTGACTAAAATTAGTACTTAGGAATGGGATGTTGAGGATATGCAGTGTCCTCTCGTGCTGATCCTGGAGGTTGCTGTCAGAGCTATCACTCTTTTGCTTCATAATTTTGCTAATTGGTCATTAAGAAGTCTCTAATTCTAATTCTGCCTTTGCCGGCAACACACCATGGGTCAGCAAGGAAATTAATCTGCCTCTACACCTCAGTTTCTCCAACTGCAATACAGGGAAATGCAGATCCATCACCAGGTCCTGCAGGAGTTAATCTGTTAATGTTTGTATCAATCAAGTTGTCAAGTGCTATTTAAGTGCTTATTATTACTCATACAATAATTCTCTCCTTCTGGGCTCCGTAGGTTTGGAAATACCTCTTTCATCACACACACAAGGTTCTGTTGGGACACAGGAGATGACCTGGACCTTGGCCTGACCAAACCAGTCTTTGTGGGTGGTTTGAGCATACCAAATGTTCCAGAGCAGGGTTGACCATGCGTTCCTGATCTCTGCTCCCCTGCTGCAGGACACTTGGTCCTGTTTGTGTCACCACAAGGCTTTTGCCAGCTGCCCTCTGCACTGGGTCAGGGGACTGGTGGAGCTTAAGGATGCGTTTGTATCCTATGCCCAAGCACCACTACAGACAAACTCGCGGGAGCATCCTTCCCTGGAGGCAACCCTTGGGCAAGGGCCTTACCCTCCCTTCAGCCTGTTCCTCCTCCTATGCTCCTCCTTTTTGGCCTGGAGGCACAAACTCCAAGAAGCTGTTCTGTTTATCCAGAGCATCATTTGCTATGAATTCCAGGGAGAAACTCAGTTTACTCAGGGTGCCTGGCTCTGAGGCACCTCAGAGTGAGGCTCCGCTCTGGGCCACGTCCCGTACCCGGCTCCTGCATCAGGGCAGGAGGAGGGACAGACCTTTAGTCCATATGGAATTTGTGCTCTTCGTAACACCTGTCTACACTAAAGGCATGCAGCATTCCAGGCACGTGCCAGCTGGGATTCCTGGAGCCTGCCTGTGCTGGGAGCTTCTTTAAAAATATAGTGGCTCCTCGTGTAGTCTGCTCCCAAAATGAATTCTCTCTACTGGCACCAGTGAAGCTAAATACAACTTATAAAATATTGAGCAGATCTTCATAAGGAATGCAACTAAAAAAAGTGACACTTTAATTATTATCTTTATGCTCCAGAAATATCCCATCAATATGAGGAGCAGATAATTCACAGCCACTGTTCCAACCACTCTGCAGCATCAGGAGACAGTGGTGCCTCATCCATACCGGGCGCACAGGCATCAGTGTATCTGTGTACGCAGCCTGTAGTTATTTATCAATTGTTTATGCATGCATTTAGTTATGAATGTATTTAATTTATAAACATTTATACAGCAGAGCATGAGATGATAAATTCAGGAGAAAAATACCAACTCATAGAGCACGACCCTCCTGCCTCGTTTAGCCGGGAGCTCTGTCCCTCGTCCAGGTGCCCTGACCTGGACCTTTCTGCCAGCAAACCCAAAGGATTGACACTTTGGGAAGAGCAAATCCCTTCCACTCATTTTATCCACAGTGGTCCTGAGCAAATCAGCTCTGCCAAGCTATAGAGTTCAGCTTATGCAGTGCTCTGCCCATGACTGATCCTTGGGGAATCCATAGGGTTCTGCAGCTGCTAATGTGTTAGCAAATTACAGAACTTCCAAATTATGTTTGTGCTTTCAAAATACGCTGTGCTATCTGCAAAACTGCAAATCTCTCAGCCAATCACATAATAAATAGATAAACAAATGTCTCTATATAATTACTGGTTGAAGAGCTCGTTTTCCTACTGCTCCAGCATTGACAGTCACCTAAACTCAAAGTCCATCCCGTTTGCCGCAAGACATTTAAGGGTGAGCAGGAGAAGAAATCTAAGGTAAAAAAGCCTCCTGATAAGAGTGTTTTCGCAGAAGAGCTTTATTCAAACTTTTTTTTACCTTTAAATATATATATTTTTGTTTTCTCAATGCTCCAGAGATTGGCAGCACAGACCAAGTCAAGGATGAGGCAACTTCTGTCATTTATCCTCCTTATCTTTCCTTAAGACTAAATATGCATTTTAAATAGCATCTTGATTTGAAATCAACATTTTTAATAATTTTGATCTCTTCTTCCTCCTCTTAAATTGTCTAGATCCAAATCACCCTTTGGTTTGAGTCTGAGCTTTCTGCCCTCAAGGCTTTAAAATTATTTGAGTTATTTCTTCTCTGCTAGCAGCTCTGCCAGCTCAGTGTTTGTGCTTCACTTTCAAGGGTATTTTATTTATTTTCTTCACTTTCAGCTATTGAAATCGGCAAGAACAAATTTATATAATGAGCCTTAATAACAGTTTCTCCCATAAAGTTCCCTATTTATCTCCTATTGTAGTGGCTTAGAAAGCACAAAAATTATGGAAAAATATAGGTGTAGTGATAAATCTCTGGGACTGATAGTGAATAATTTAAAACAGTCTTTATCCACGGGTTGATGCTTGGAACCCACCTGGTCTGCATGAACCTTTCCCAGTCACTTCAAATCCTCCTTCCATAACACTCACAGTAGTATCCTCTCCACACACACAAATAAAACCCTATTTATTCCAAATCTGTCCAATCTCTCGGCCTGTAACACTCACCCCACAGCTCCCACCTTGATCTGAATGTTTGTGCTGTCCTGGATCATTCTGGATAAGCTGAGGTGCTGGGGAGCACACGCAGAGTGTGCCACAGAAAAGCTCACACTCAACAGGAAAAGGGGTTTAAAGTTATCAGCAAAGATTTTTCGGTTGCTACTTCCCTCATAAACATTATTTAAGCAAATTAGAGGCAGTGGAAGAGCAGACTGTTGGTTTTTTTCCCTAATCGGCAGGAACAACACTATTTTGAGCCCTCCCCTTAATCCCGCAGGAGGAATGATCAGCACCAGGACCCCCCTCGGGCACACACACACCTGGGGTACACCACTCCAAGCACCACAAGACTCACCCTCCAAGCTCCTTGGGAAGCAGCCACAGACTGAGTTTGTGCTTTGTACAGCACCAGGTACCACTGCACACCAACAAAAGCCATGTCAGCATTTTGTCCTTAACTATTTATCCATTTTTAATGGTGGTAAGGAACCAATATCACAAGTGCTGCCTTTGCAGGGAGGATGGAGCCCACCATTTATTCCCCCCATTTTTTTATATGCAGACCCATCCTTGCGCAGGTCAAAGTCCAGTAGAGCCCTGGCTCTATCCCCCTTTCCCTCCAGCACTAATTAGTAATGCAATCCCACAAAGAGTGAAGTTGCCCGAAACCTCCCCTCACTCACAATGATTTATGTTCAATTTGTACAAATGGAGAAAATGAGATTTCAAATTTCAATGCCATTTCTGCAATGAGGTGATTAAAAGAGAGAGAGGTATTGCGTTCTACTGTATAGAATATTGATCCCAGTGCTATTTTCCTTAGCAATAACCATTAGCTCAGTATTATTTGCAAACCTCTAATGTGAACCTGGAGATGTAATTTACATTTGTGCTTTACTTATTTGCTTTAACAAAACAACACAAAAGCTTTGGGTCTTTCAATCTATCCTTATTGTCAATAAAATTAGCAGTTCATAAAAAAATTAATGTATATGCAAAACCATCACTTCCTTGTAAACTGCACCGAGACTGTAAACGTTGCCCAGAACAAAAGGGAGATAAACTATTAAAAGGCTACGGCCATTAACAAATTGAATCCCAACCGAATTACGAGGAGCTCCCTTTTGTCCCCTTTCTTAATTTCTGGGCCCCTGGGAGCCTGCAGAAGTTTTGAAAGTGTGGGGAGGAGTCCCCGAGGAGCAGGGTGTTGACAGCGGGTGTCTGACGGGGATGGACGTGCCCAACCGGCTGTGCCACTGCCAGAGATGCCCGTGGCAGCCGGGACAGGGCACTCCCGTCCTGCAAACGCTCCTGGGGAGGACACGACACAACAGAAACGAGAAGAAAGAGCTCAATCCCTGCCGAGGGCGGCGGGGGCTCGTGGCCGTTTGTCAGCACCAGCCCCTGAATGGGACCAGGCAGCTCCTCGTCCTGCTGCTGCTCCCTCCAAACCCATCAGCTGCTTCTGCTGCCTGGCGGAGTTTAGAAGATGAGAACAAGGAAAGAAGAGGGAGAAAGGGAGGAAAAAAGAAAAAGCTAATGACCCATAATTGCCATGATAGTGGAATAGGGCCCGGGCAGCTGTTTTACATTCCCGGTATGTATAGTATGCAAATATCTACAAAGGGCCGACACAGTTTCTCTATTGTGGATCCTGAGGGTAACCAAATTAGCCTTTGGCAACCATGGTAATTGGGAGGTGCTGTTCCCATTAGGAGTCCTGCAAATTATGAAGAAAAATGGACCAAAGGCTTTGTCACAAATAATAATGCCGAGAAGAAAAGAGCAGGCGGCCGGCTTTGCTTTCTTTCTTTTTTTTTTTTTTTATTCCTACATTGTGTTGTTAATATCTTTCTGTTTAGTAATAAGAAAACAGTCCTCGGTGCCCTGTTGGACCCTCCTGGGCTTTCCATGGCAATATTGAGTTCTGGGAATACTAAACATGGGACAGAAACATCAGTTGTAAATTCCCCAAGGAGAAGCCCCCGACCAGCCCCTGTGTTCAGTCAGACAACACTGACACTGCTCTGTGCCAGGTTTAGCTTCAGGAATCAGAACCAGGATGAAAACCGGTGCTGGTTCTCTTATTTGCACAGGCCACAGAGCACCAGTCCTTTTCCCTCCCTAACTCAGATTCACGCAGCTAAACACAGATTTGTTCTCTCAATCGCCCAACTTTGCTGCACAAGAGGCTCCATTTCCCACTAATGATTTGAATTTGTCTTTCACTCTTCCCACCTTCTTTGATCATCCCATAGTTCTCAATCCCAGCATGCAGAATCCTGTTTGATTGTTATGATCTACTAAAAAATTCACAACTGCCAACTTTTTGAGTGGAGCTCTCAGCTGTGACACCACAAGTCAATGCCAAACACGTTAAATGCTTTTGTCTCCAACACCCAAGAGCAAAGCTCACGGTCCCCACAAACTCTCCTGGCTGAGATCCTGCTGAGCTCCCCATACTGTGACATGGCCACAAGATCAACCTCCATGTGCCACCAGCCAGGGTCAGCCCCAACCTCTGTTCTGGGAAAAAACCTGTCATGCCCCCTAACATCTTTAGAGAACATCACACTGACAACGAAAATTCAGAATATTAGGTCTCAATTGCTTTTATATATCTTCCCTAGTCCGATGTTTTGCCCAACTGGCAGCAGGAATAGTCCCGGTCACGTGACTGAAAATGCCAGGAGAGCATCTAGGCCTTTTAACATAAAGAAGATTCAGAACTTCAGGAATCCACTCTCACTGTGGTGGCTGTAAAACCCAAATCAGTGAGTTTTACTAAAAAAAACCCAAAACAATTACAAACTAAGTCTCACAAAGAGCGGGTGTGTTTTAATTTTTCATGCCAGGACTAACTCTTCATCTTAAAACCGCTGCAGCACAAGTCTTAACCCCAGATCTTTATTTTTTCATGGTTTCCCCTCAGGGCCTCTTTAAAGAGCCGGCAGAAGAGTCACTTCCCCGCCGGTGCAGTTGGCACGACTGCAAGTGTACTTAAAGTTTGCGTCTGATCAGGTTATGTGTATTGGATCTGAAACCAGTTAGTCAATTCCTGCCGGTCCCTAAGTGGCGATTTGTGGTAATGTCTACATCAATACTCACAGAGCTGCGAGCTGCTTTACGTAAAGCAAATGTCTGCAGGATGGAGGGGCTGCTCCAAGGGCTCCTCGCTTAATGGAGATGTGGCTGGAAACACAAACACGCGGATACAACACGAGTGCTGCTGTTAAAAGGCCCATCCTTCACCCAAACACACCCAGAGGGGACGGGGCGGCACCGCTCAGGCACACGCACCCTGTTCCCGGCCATCTCCTGGGCAGCCCTTGGAGCCTCGGGACCCGGGACCCACCAGCTGCCCCGGGCTCAGCACCCACCAGACCCACCTCTGCCAAATTCATTACAATGGTTGTTTTTCCCTTTTCTTTTCAGCACCAGTCCTGGTCCTTCCCTCCTGCGTTTCCTTACTCCCTGTATTCCAAATGGTGGATATAGGGCACAAACCAGAAACAGCAGAAGGTCAAGAAAACAAACCAACCAACCAAAACCCCCACACTAAGGCAAAGCGCAACAGAAAATTAGAAAAAGGTAAGAAATGTCATAGCTCAAGAAAATTATGATTAATGTAAAAGCAGGAGGGGCTTCTGTTCGAGCTACAAATAACAGAGGACAACCCTGAGCAATAAATAATATCGGGTAAAGCTTCTACTTTCCAATAACAGCTTTTTTCTTTATTTTTCTTTTTGGTCCCAAATAGAACACAAACTCCTCAGAGCAAGGATTATCTCTGAGTCTGCAAAATGCACACAATGCAGGCTGACCTCAGTGAGGCCCTGGGGCAGCACTACACCTGCAGGTGTGTGTCCTGGGCACAACTTCCTTACACATGTCACTTCTCTGTGAGGTGCCCCAGCTCTCGTCATACCCCACAGATCCTCTTGCATGTCGTTGCCTCTGCTTCAGAGTGAAAACCCACAACTTCCACAGCAGCTACACAGCAATTTACACCTTGTAAGTCATTTAAATACACTGCCTGAAGTGTAAAATCTGTGAACTGTCAGCAAACCTCAACTTGGCAAAAAATTGTTGCTATTTATTACAGTAAAGTGCTTTCTGTATACCAAAAGCTGGCTCTGACAGATCACATCTCAGACAAAAATATGGAATAAATGATCTCCCAACGTCTCTTCCAACCTGTTTTCCATGACTTTACAAAGAAAAAGAGCAGAGCACAAATCCTATGGACCAGCCCTGCCATTCCAGGGCATTCCAGCCCTTCGGAGCACAGAAATTCCTCTTCTGCACCAGCACTGCAACAAGCTCCTGTTCTCCAAGTCTCCAAGCTGCTCTAGGATTGAAAATGCTACTTCAGACCCTCATTTACACCATCTAAGACTTAACGGTGTCAAATGAACAATAAAATCAGCAGAAAAAAAACAAACCTGATTTGCCAAACTGCAGCAAACATTCCCAAATCTATCAGAACTCTGCACCCTTAGTTCCTCCACGCAGGCAAATAGGGTTTGAGCAGCGTCGCTCAAGGAGTTTGCAAAGTATGATTTCACTTTCTCTTATAAAGAGAGGGATCCTGCCCCAACCACTGCAGGCCGAGGAGTCAGTTATTTTCAGAGGAAAAGGAAGGCCAGAAGCATTATTAATTTATTCAAATAGTTTTCCTTAAAAAGGAAGACTGACTGACCCTCCTTCTTTGGAAGCTCCCATGGATCTCATGGGAGAGAAGTCAGGTTGAGCAGGACCAGACTCTCTGAAGGTAGTGAGATCAAACAGTTACGTCTCTCACGGTGGCTGAGAGCTGAAGTTTTCACCAGAAAAGAGAGAAAAAGTCTGTATTTCCAACAGATCTGGCACTTTCTCTCCATTCCTGATGTCCGTGAAAAAATAACGTTAATGTTGGGCATGTTTTAGTATCAGCAAATACTAATTTTAGAGATTCTTTAAACTAAAAAATTTCAATTTCTAATTTTTCATTCCAAGTTGCGTTCATGGCAGGTTATGTAGCAGATTCATGGGACAGAGAGCTACTTTAGAAAACACTTCAAATACATATTAAAAGAAGAAAAATCATTGAACTACAACAGTCAAAATAAGGTGAAATCAAATCTAAACCCCATCTCAATAGTTGTCTTAATGAAGTCTATGCAGGCATCAGTACTTCTGCTAACAACACAGAAAAGCAAAAGATGGAAGAAAAAGTGGGATACATGGAATATTCTGGAACAAAGGAAATTGAGATATAGTAACTGCAAAGGGTACTATCTGTTTATTCAATCAAGCCTGGAGTCCATTGTTAGGAAGCCCTCAGATAACCTGCAGCCTCCCTGCGCTCCGACAGCCCCCATGCTGTCCTGTTTCCTCATTCCCTCTTGGGGAGGACAGATCAGTTTTCCTAATTCAGGCCTTGTCTCCACTCCAACACACAGGCAGGATTTATTCCAGGAGAGGAAATGACCAAAGAGCGTCCTGAAGAAGAACCGTAGGACAGGCCACACGTGAAAGGCAATGGAAACGTGTTACCCAACAAAGCAGTTGAGTACTTTAGACAAACATGAGAGACCACCAATATTTTGTTTTGGGTTTTTTTTTTTAATATATAGAATCATAGAATTGTTAAGGTGGGAAAACATCTTTAAGATCATCAAGTCCAAACCCAGCACGACCACCACATCCACCATTAAACCACACCCTCAGCTACAGGCAATCGCATCAATTTGGGCCATTTCTCAGTGCAGTTCTTGGGGTTTGGCCCTGCCAGGTTAACACCTGTTCCCAGCAGTGTGGCTGAACCACAGCCACCATCCTGTGCTTCCAGAGAAGTGATGGACATGCTTCAGAAATGGGCAGGGATGCCACGTCCTCACAGCAACCACTGCCTGCCACCAAGTATTTTGGCAAATCAGTGGCTCAGATCTCAGCTGATGGGATGAACCTCAGTTCCTTCCTAACTTTAGCCGTTCCAGCCATCACTCAACACCTGGGCAAGAACCAAGTCACAACAACATCTGATGGGCTTTGATAAATGACAGAGTACAAGTGGAGTAAAAACTCTGCCAAGACCCTGACGGGCTCTCTTGGTCCTTGTGCCCACAGAAATGGTGTTGGAGGCAATGAAAGAGATACGAGCTTTTTCCCATTGAGTGGGAAAGGAAAAGGTCCTTCATTTACTCATTCTGTGGTCACAACCATTCTGTCTCCCAAATACTACATCGGAAAAGAGAAAATTAAAAAACCCACCATTCTTCGATGAATTTCAGGGATGGATTAAAACGCAAACTGACTATCAAAATAACAGGAAGAATTTTGGCTATGGAGATTTCAAGGGTCTCTCCATCCTGATGTCCTTTCCGCCTCTGGAATAATGACTCTCTAATCCCTGATAACATTCCTCTCTTTCCATTAGAGATGTGGACATGGGACAGCTGGGAAGAGGAGAGCAGCAGCCTGACCTGCATCAGGTCAGTCCCCCTGGTCAGTGGGCAATTCAAACGGCTTTGAGCAAGAAAATGCTCTTTTTTCTTCCTTTTTTTTTTTCTAAATAGTATGAGAAATAAGTCTGTCTGGGAGCATGTATACAGTTCATCTTCCCCAAAACCAACCCGAATGCAACAGTGTTCTCTGCGAAAAGCGGCAGCTACGGTTTAAAACAAAACAAACAACTTAAAAGAAATCAAGGCAAGAGAGCAAAACGAAATACCTAAAGGGGGACGTGGGCTGAGCGAAGACAAAGCAATGGACTGAACCCACCTGGAGAGCAAAGCCAGTCGGCTGGGCTTTGGGGCGGGAGGAACATCCGCTCGGGCGCATGTGGCTGAGGAGCGTCTGGGGCCGCGCCGGAGCCGCACCGAGCGCTCCGCGACTGCCCACGGCCCCGGAGATTGGCTGCCGGAGCCTGCTGGGGAGGGGGGACCAACTAGGAGGTGGTGGGGGAATCTGGCTGCCTGGGGAGGGGGGTTTCAGATATTTTATTTTATTTTTTATTTTGTAAGCTACATACACGTATTGCAAAACCTCCATTTATTCCTTCTGGGTCATATGAGGGAGCCACTGGCAAAGATAATAATATATGAAGCAAGAGAACGAGAGGGAGAAAAAGGGAGGGAGGGGAGGGAAGGAGGGAGGAAGGCAGAGAGAAGCAAAAGGCTTTCTATTATTCGGGACACTGGTGATGCACACTGAGGCAGTTGGAAGATTAAATTAAGTATTATATCTGCTGACCCCATTGCCATGGTTACCGGACAGCGGAAAATATTAATCAAGCCAAGCCTTTTCAGCTGAACATACCAGAAAAAAATGCTAAATATAAATATATATGTACATATTTGCTGCTCTGCCATGCTAATGTGGGCTGCCAGCAACCAAACCACCTGATATCACCGAGATAAACAAATTTAAAATATCCTTGCCGCACAAGGAGGCTGACGTCAGCCTGGGGAGCGCAGTGTGGGGACGGGCTGCAGCACTCGCCCTTCAGCCGATCAGAAAGGGAATTTGAATAAGGAAGGGCGACATCTTGCTGGGTGCCTGAGATGGGGAGGCATTTAGGGCTCTCTTCCTACCAGGAAGAAAGGGACCAGCCTGTTGTCCAGGGCGAGTCCCGGCCACAAGCTGGTTTTCCCATGCAGAGCCGTGGAGTCACATCCACAACACGCCTCCCACAGGAAATTAAAACAATTCCCACCAACTTGGTCTTCACCTTCAAACTAGAATTAGTGTTCAGAGGAGCCCCAGCTGCACCTCGGGGAGGGTTCTTTGTGTGGATGTTCTGTGTACGTGACCTGCAGGTCTCCGCCCTCCTGCAGGTGTGCGGGGCACGGACACAACATCCCCGCACTGGCACCCAACACTTGGGGACCCGAGGCAACACAACAGACTCGAAGGAGACATGGAAGGAGAACACTGCCGTGAAACTGGAGTGTATCTAATGCCAGTAAACCCAAGTCAGGCCGCATCTGCAGCCAAGGCTCTCCCATCTCACCTGGGATGTGGCCAAGTCAGTTCACAAGAAGCCTTTAAGCTTTTGGAAAGAGCAAAATACAACCAATCCAAACCCAGGTCAGTAGTAACACTGAGAGTGAACTATTATCATCTTTTTAACTCTGATCTTAAACACAGAAATGGGAATAACAGGACAAATTAATCTTCCCTTTTCCAGAGAGTCAATCACTGTCATAACTAAACCCTCATTCTCTGCTCTGACCACATACTAAAAACAGGACATCCATACGAAGGCAGTATTTCCTCCCAGTCACCATCTTCACTTTGCCTTGTTGCCTGGATTTGTCTGTATTTTAAAGGTAAGTTTAATGCAGCTGCTGCCAACTTGTGTAAATTTCCCCGAGGTTTTCAAACCAGCAGAACACTGAGGTGACAACTGCACATCCTTAGCTGTGACCTACCCACACATGGAGGTGCTGGAGAAGAGAAACTGAAACACATTGAAAAATAAAGGAATAATAAGCCACTAGAACCAATGAGAAAGCCAAGCATTTTAAAGGAATTCGCAATGGAAGCAATCAATATTTGCTCAGAGAAGCTGTGGTTGCCCCATCCCTGGAAGTGTCTAAGGCCAGATTGGACAGGCTTAGAGCAACCTGGGCTAGTGGAAGTGTCCCTGCCCACGGCAGGGATGAGACGAGCTTTAAGGTCCCATCCCACCCAAACCATTCCATGATTCTATGAATATATTAATAAAGGTAATTTATAACTATTCTATGGAGCCGGATACGTCCCAGCCTGCTCAAAATCCAGCAGCCTGAGCTCACCAATACAAATATACATATAAAATATTGTATAGATTATACAAAACAAATGTTCTGGTTCATTTACAGTTCTATAAAAGCAGAGCCAAATTTACTGAAGGCATAAACAAGTACATCTATTTCATTTTTAAAATGTTAATGAAGAATGAGATTGTTATTTGTTCTTGGTCTGTTTTGCGATTTTAGCCAATAGTTCTGGTGATAATTATCAACTGTTTATATTTAGATAAAAGTAGCCCATATGGCAATAGCAGAACAATCTGATGTTTAGATCCTCAGCTACATGTTTTCTATAAATAATATGATTGAAGAACTGTAACAAATTATTTTATCAGTCTAAGAGCAGATACCAGTATATAACAACTAAGAAAGCCATTTACTCATTATCTGCAAATAATAAATACCTTCCCAAGTACATTTAACACTTAGCAAAAGACAAAAATATAAAAATACAGATATTAACCCATAAACGCTTACATTAATGTATCTTAAAATTTACTTCTTAATTTCCATGGATGCACACACAGTATCAGATGGGTTCTTACGGTAATTAAAGGACCTGCCTAATTTTGCACATATAAACATGCACTGTTATTTGACATGTTTGTACCTGAATCTTACTCCAATCTCATCCCTATTCAAGCTGTCCTTCCCATTTCTCAGATTCCAAACCTTAGAAATGCCCTTCCTGAAAGAGACCGTGATCCTCCACCTGGGAATCCTCCTCAGGTTGGAAAATATTCGCAACAATCGAACTAACATCCTTCCCAATGTTACAGCAATGTTGCACACACCCGGAGAGAAAGGCTGCAGCAAAGCCTTCCTGGGATTTTCGGTGTCAGTCCCTCAGTCAGGATTTCCAGGTTGCACACCCTCCTGCTCCTCACACAAAGGAGCAGCCCCAGCCCGGTGCCGGCCCAGCCACCCCTTCCCGGCGGGAAAATGATTGCGGCACAATGGCCGGCACGGCCAGCTCAGGGCAGCTGTGTCATATAAATTGTCAGCAATGACCATAAGCACTCAGAGAAACAATTTAATTCCTCACTCCCGCCATCATGGGCTGATATATTCTTTCAAGGTCATTACCCAAGGCTAGGAGGGTCGCATGATTAACGAGTGACACGTCCAATGAGGGCGGCTGTGCCTGAGCAGGCCTTATATTAATTAGACAGAAGCGCTGAAAAATAAACGGTGCCTGGCAAGGAGGGGCCAAACCCGCACCTCCATGGTGCTGCACCTCCCCAAACTCACTGCCACTGCCCTGCCCCTTCAGCCACCACGTTCCAGCAACTCACTAGCAGGATACACAAAAGTAATTTCCCCTGTTTATAGGCATTGACAGTTCTTCTGTTTGCAATCTGAGCAAACACATATTTTGCATTCATTCACAGACAAAAAAGAATGTCAATACCTAAGAAGTTACCAGGAAAATGTCCTGGTTTAAGTGACCTGGGCTCTTGCTCCAAGTTGCCCCTGAGTCTTTGTTTTACGCTTTTCTTCCTCCTTGCCATAACTCACTGACTTACACCACATGGAAGCACAAGACACTGCTGTTCACAATTAACTGTGCATCTCCAGAGCAAATTCAAAACAAAAAGTCCCAAGGTTTGCAGGTTTGTGCCTTGGAGAGACCCAGAGCAAACACCAGCCGATCACTGAAACCTTTAGCAATCTAAGCCCATCTCCCCCAAAACCCCTTCGTAACAGTTTTGCAAGCTGAATGTTTTTCTTAAATCAAAAGCCACACCTCTGCCCCTGGAGCCACCGGGCATTACTGACCACATCTCCTGCCTCACCACAAAGGTAAAAACTGAAACTCCCCTCAATGAATCCCAGCTGATTTCCAGACACTGACATCAGTCAATGATGAGAGGAGACTCCATGTGATCAGTCATCAGAGTGGGGATTGCCTTTCAGTAGCAAAGGCAACCAGAACAGCCCCAAACCCTGAAGCTGCTGCTGACACCGCCACAGAGGAGATTCTGTGATCCCAAACCCCTTGTTCAGGTCCTCAGCAGACAAAATCCACCTCCCCCTCTCCATCATGGCCTCTCTAAGGGATACAGGAGGATTATCCATGGTTATCAGCTGCAGTTCTAGCAAACACCAAAATGGTCAATATGCATTTTCAGGCACTCTGAACAGTGAGCACACAGGCAAACTTGAGTCTGAAGCACAACAACCAAATACAAATAGGAATCCCTTCAAAAATTCCATCTGGCTGTTTTTGCTGCATCCATGATGACCACCACTAAGGCAGCCTGCCCGGGAATACCCCTTGGCACAGCTCTCACCATCTCAGCTGGAGTGACCTGGTTGGGGGCATTTCTTTTTGTCTCCAGCTGGCCCTGGAGAGGCCCGACATGATTCCACCTGCCCATGCTGCCAGGCTATTTGGGAACATTCTCTCTCCCTTAGCTCTGCTGGTGGACACTTACGCCCCCTCCCAGTTGGAAGCTCGAAAGTGCAGGTAAGCCCACACCCCATGGGGCTGAGGCTCTGCTGAAGGGGTATCCCACCTGGAATGCAAGAACAAAGTACTAGAGCACTATGCCATCTCACTTCTTGGCACATATATGTTTTTGGTAACCACAGAAATAAACCCATTTTGAACATTTACTGCCCTTCTCTCGGGTTTTTGGACAGTCCATAAAGACAAACAAATATTATGCCCTGTGACAGAAGGAGAAACAGCTAACCCAAGATTAACAAGCTTGCAAGGATAAGCAAATAACCAACAATGTGAACAACAATAAATAAGGGCACACAGCTAGCCAGCTTTAAAAACTTCATATTTAAGGAATAAAGGCCCCTCTGATGGCTGCAGCCACGACCCAACTGCTCTGCCATGATGCCCCTCCAAGGAACTACTGTAAGTAGTGTAGCTCCAGCCCAGCCCACAAACCTCCCAGTGCCATTCCTTCAGCCACCAGTCAGGGTTTATAATCCTGCTTATTCTCAGAGCAAACCAGCTTAATTCTGCCATTTTGCCTCCCTAGTGCTGTGTCCCACCAGTGCAGAGGTTTCACTACTCCCAACACTGGGCCCTGTGCATGTTTACAGTGCTGCTGTCTCTGCCCATTTATGAGCCACAGCTGAGCTCCCAGGACCTGAGAGGAGGTCAGGCTTTCCAAAGCAGTGATGCACCCTGACTAATGCACCCACAACACCTAGCTCTGTACACAGCAATCTCCGTGGGTCTGGGGCAGAGAGCCTGCTGTGCCAAACTGATGTGATGCTACTAAACCAGGGGAGATGCACTGTTAGCAAAGATACAGCTCAGGACTAATCTACACTTATTATTTGGAGATGTCTTCAGACACCACCTCAGTCTCAGACCTCCCCCCCCCGCCAAAACCTGGCAAATCAGCCTGCCCACTAAAGCCCACAGCACACATTGAACAGTGCTTAGTGTATCCGTTCAAGCAGAAAAAGGGAAAACCACTTCATTTGCACCGTGTTTGGGTGCTGCCAACAGGTCTGTCTGAAGTTTATGAGTCAGTCCAAAAGTACCTTAAACAAAGACAGTGTACTCAGGATCTGCCTGAACAAGAAGGACTCAATTTTCCAAGACTCTCAGCATTCACAGCTTCAACTGACCTAAATGAAGTCACCTCAACAGCTCTGCAAAATTGCATTTAAGTGTTCTTGATATCAACTGTTCCACCCACAACATCGCGATGCCTTCCAGCTGCTCAGGTGACACACTGGAAACCAGGACACCTCCTGGTATTTTATCGTACAATGGTCACTAGACAGGACCCTCCCCTCATTCACAGCCAGATTTTTGGAGATGCAAACCACTCACCCCTCACAGCAGAGACCAGGGCTGTAGACAGCATGTAGATGGAGCAGCCCACGGGTATCACAAGCTTGAATCTCTACATCCTTCAGGCTGGAATCCTTCAGACTCCTCAGATAAAATATTCCCCCAGCACTCCTGAGGCAGAGGAACCTTCATCCTGGTCGACAGATTTCCAGCCTCTGGTGTGGGGAACAGCCAGACCACCCTCCCCAGGTGACCCTGCTCTCTGCTAATCACCACCAATTAACTCATTAATGCTCCTCAGCTGATTTCTTCAGAACCCCCATTTTCTACTTCCAATACATTATGACAAAAAGGAATCATAGAGAAGAATAAAAGTTGAGTATGAGCAGCAGTTTTTTTAGGGTGTCACTGGCCTAATGACACCCAGTGGTTTTGCTTTATTCTCACTTCACAGACTCAAAGGACAGAAGAAAAAAAAGCAAAGTTCTGCCCTAACTACAAACTTTTGATCATCACCTGCTTCTTATAACACACCATCAAGGGTTCCAAGACAATTCCCTGGGTATGTCTGTTGGGCACTTAGAAAATAACCAAAAGCTGGAAGAGGGAATTGAGACAAACAGCCAAACACCAATGGCTGGGTTGTTAATTAGACTCAAGAATAATTTATTTTTTAATCAAATCCAAACTTTCTAGCAGCGTAATTCTGATTGATCCTTTTCTTCCTTCTGAAAAATACATTAACAAGAAACTCCCCCCATTTCCCTGTGGCCCCATGGTTGTATGAACCCCAGGTGCAACAGCAGAAGCACAGGTGGGACATGCAAACCATCCCTGGGTGTGGAGCCAGCAGCTGCTCGGTTCCTGGGGCACCTTTGGAACACGAGCAGGATCAAAGGGAAAGACCAGCCAGTGTTATTGCAAACAAAATCTAGCATAAAAATACTTATACAGGATACATATTGGGAATAAACAATAACTATCAATAAACCTGTTTTATTACAAAAATAAAAACTCGCCATTCCCCACTGCCTCCTTCCCCCTGGGTCCTGGGTTGTGCTGCTCATCACCTGAGGCAAACACTCCCTCCCTTCCCTCTGTGTTCCTTTAGCACTCCAAAGCACAGGGGAGGGAGCACGGGAACAACACCACAGGTCATGGTATCAAAGGTGGGAGCTGCCACATGTGTCCCCAGGCCAGGCCAAGCCAGGCCAGGAGAGGCGGCGGCCCTGGTTTGATGCTGTGCAGGGAAGGCACAAGTACACAGACACACACAGGGACACACACACGGAGACACACAGAGACACACACGGACACACACAAGCACGTGGACATGCACACAGACAAACACACACACACAGATACACACTCTCGCCACACAAGACCCTTTGCACACCCAAACAGGAGCCAAACTCCATGTCACCCCTGGGCCTGGCAGCCTTTACCACCTCAAGGGGTGCCCATAGTTTTGGCAGGTACAAAGCCATGCTTTGGCCCTTCAAAATGGCCTCTTGCTCATCCCAGAGAGGCACCACTAGGGACTGGATTTTAAACATTCTTGGCATTTCTTTTACTTAATTTTGGTTTGCCCAGAACCATGAAAACTGAAAAGAAAGAAAACGTGAAAAGGCGACACTAGCAGTAGACCCTCCTTACTACATGGGGTTATGACTTGGACCTGGTAACACCATTTGATAGTTCCCTACTCTTAAACTGATGCATTTTTGGCCCTTCCTAGTAAGATTCCTCTTCATGCCCATAAATTGCACCACTTTGGAAATCTGGTGGAAAAACTGAGGTTAAATTTCACGCTCTCCTCCACTGCCAACATCAAGTTGGGTCCAGGGTGAGTTGTGGTGGAGGAAGAGCAGTTTGCACCATTTCACAGACCTGTACACCCTGAGCAGTGTGTGCTCTGTGTGGGGGGGGCACAGATGAGACCTGCACACATGGTGCAGATCCCACCTCCTCGCTGGACAGTCCCAGCACACCCTGCAAGCAGAGCTCACACACATGGAGCAATGCCACATGCTCAGACACGATCCTGCATCTCAACACATCAGAAGCGGTTTGGATTCATTTCCCAGGCACCTGCACGCTGAAGGTCTGCAGGTACATTCCCTGCAAAGCTTGGGACAGCCATTTGAGCAGGGGCTCTTCAACACCAGCATCATTACCACGAGCAACATTCCCTGGCCTGACATCACACAAAGGCCAACATTAATTAGAGAGGTCAGAAAGGAAAGATATCTCCCTTCCCCTTCCAGTCCTTCCCTCCCAGTAACGGTCCGTTCCTGCACATCTGGGAAATGGGAACAGCGCTGGGCTCTGCCAGGTGGGCAGTTCAGGTGAAAAGCTGACTCGGGCTATTTTTAATTTCTTCCCTGTGTAACCATTTACGTTACATCTATTTAAGTGCGTGTGAGTTTACGTGTTAATGCCTGCTCACATCCAGGATAAAAATACACAGCACGGTTAGGCAAATACATGGAAATACAGACAGAATCCAATTCCTCTGGCAGACCACACAAAGGCTAAGAAATGAAAAATGCACTCACGCCCTCTGACACCGTGGCCGAGTGCACGCGCGAGAGCTCTCGTGGTGGGACTGAAGGCTGCTGCTGCTCCCTCTCTCCCTCTCCCTTCTCTGTTAAGGAGACACTTTGAGCGCCGGGATTGCTCACAATCTGGCTCTGTGATCCACATGCAGGACTGGTAATATGCCTGCTATTTCCCTCTCTCCCCCCCATCAAACCTCCACCCCCCCGTTCTTGTTCTCATGTTCAGTGGTTATTTTAGCTTAATGTGGTGACATCACAGCTCGCTTGGTAAAGCCCTTGCTGTGAATACAGAGCGCGGCTCCACTGATCACTTCCAAACGATGGGATTTACTGAGGTTTGATATTTAGTGCTCGTCCCCATGGCAGAAAACGCTGCGTCCTGGTGCAGCTCTGTGCAGGTTTTGCTGTGGTTTGCACAGCCCTGCTGCAGCAGGGGGAATGGTGATGTGTTTCATTCCCTAAATTGGGAGTGAGATCTGGGAGAGACACTTTTATAAGTTCCCTCATTTTTAACCAGCAAAGAGAGCAGCTGGACGCCTGTCTGTTGCAGTCCCCTGAATTTGGGGGGGTTTGTATGCACAGGTTGGAAGAAGATGGTTCTTAGGTGGGGGAAGAGATGGAGCGCTGGAAGGCATCTCATTTCTCAGCATCACTGAGGAGCCAAACCCCCACCTTATATTAAAATGAAAATACTCTGTGAATTTTTAAAGCTGCACCCCTCTACAACTCTTCATCTATCAGTAATTCCTCCACCCCGTTATATCAGATCTGCAATAGCCTCAACAGCTTTCATGATTTTGTTCCATGTTCTTCTAAAATGGGAAACAAAGAAACAGCACATGATATTAGAAAAACTTCACAGCAGAACAGATAAGAGATGCAGGAGGAGAATAATGCAGTCAAATAAGCCTTCCATTATTAACAACCGTGCCCCGAGGTCTACGGGCATAGTCCCAAAACCTAAATTATCTTAAATCATGAGGTTACCAATAAAGACAGCTTGGGACAGCAGAAGGGGTCTGTGATTTCAGGGGGTTTGCAGACCACATATATATGATTAACATTTCTGTGCTACGGTTTATTACTTCATTATAATATTTTCCATCACAAATGAATAGGTAAAACACCTGGCTATTAAATATAAACCTATCCCTCAGGATGATCAGATTATCACTTGAATTTAAAATCTTTCTGAATTTTTAATAATGCATAACAAATAAGATTATTTATGCACTTCCTTGGTTCTGCTTGCAGGCCCACGGTGACGTGCAGCCGCCTCTCCTGAAGTCCAGGTCTGCAGGGGGACACACACTCCCTGCTCCCCCCCTCCGCTCCCTTACCCAGAGATGCCCCAGATCCCCGCAGTTTTGAAGATGAGGGATTTTGGGGTGATTGGGCCTCATCCAGGCCGTCAGAGCGCCATAATGAGCCCTGCAGAGCCGCTGGCCACAGCCGTGTGGACGCAGCATCTGAGGAATCAGGGCAGGCTGATGGAGAGTCAAGTGGAGGCCTGGCTGTCTGAAACCTCTTCAATAGATCTGTAGTCTGGACTTGAACCCTGCCCTCTCACCTCGGGGTCCCATATTTCTTCCCCCACCCCCCGCGCTCCTTCCGTGGTCGGCGAGGGGCCTCCAGTGACCCCGGCCCTGCCGCCAGCGAGGGAGGGGAGCGTGAGGGGGGAGCAGCACCCCTGACTTCCTCACAGGTAATTAAGGGACTGTTTTCAAGGTTGCATGGGCAAAAGACAATTTGGCCTAATGAAGCATCGATCGGCCGGCACGGGCAAACAGGCACTGACATTCACTCCGGCCCCTCTGCCGGTGGAGCCATCCCGCCATCGGCACTGCCCAGGACCCGCCCGCGGGCACAGTTTTTCTTTGCTCCTCATCTCACCGTCCCCCCAACCTGCATGCTGAGCGGGATAAAAATATTAATTAGAGGGGCAAAGTGGTTTTGTGGTGGGTTTTGTTTGTTTGTTTTTCTTTGGGATGAACGTTGCTCGTCGTTCCCACTCTAACCCCGCCAATCAGCGCCGGCAGGGTTGGATGCATGAGGTCAGTTATGGAGATGCAGGAAATTACTGGGGATTGGCAGGGCTGGTTTTGTCAATTTGTAAGCAAAACCCTGTGTTATTGCCAGGTTTTCATCTTTTCATCACTGTCAGCCTGTGCCGGCACACAAGAGCTAAAAGCAAGAATGTCTCAGAGGCTGCTGGAAAATTAACGGGAGAGAATTAAAAATATTTTCGTGTAAAATAGAAATAGGAAACAGGTACTTACATTAAAAAAATAAAGCCAATTAAGCCCCCTGGAAGTGCTGACACATCCAGCTCGCCGCTCGCCCTACCCAGGCATCTGCTCCCTGGCTCGGGAGCCGAGCGGCTCGGCAGCATCGCGCTCCTGGGCTCCCAACCTGCCCTCGCCTCACCCAGCCCCTTTCTTCTGGCCCAAATGTTTGCATTTGTAGGACGTCTGAATGGTAATAAAAGGGCCAGGAAATGATAGTTGTGCCAAGTAAATTGGGGTGAATGCTGGGGGAGGGGAGGCCGGATCGATTGTGAAACAACTTGTGCATTATCCAGGAAGGATTTGCTCACGGTCCTGCGCTGCTCCACCGTACGAGAGGCCCCGCGCTCAACAATAGAGTGTCCCCTCGGAGCAGGAAACACAAAGGGAATTTGCTCTGATTCAATCCACACAGTGAGGCCCCTCTGGGGCTAAAGAGGGTCACTTTTACCCTGGCTAAAAATAAAGAAAAAAGATTTTTTTCCCTTCTTACACACGCTCACACACACACACATACACACACACACACACACACACACACACACACACACACACACACACACACACACACACACACGATCCGGCTGGGGAAAGCAGTCTGCCTCCACTCGACCAGATGCTTAAAAATCATGAGCCTCCTCTCTCATTTCTTCCATTTAGAGTTTAGAATTTATCAGAATTTACTTGAAAAAAAAATTTAAACAAGTAGAACATGATCAAAGAGCGGCAAAAAGGCCTCTTTCTTTTATTCCATTTCCTTGTCTAACAAGTGCTTTACTCAGGGACTGCTGCAGCACTGGCCCCTAATAACAAAGGAGGTGACACTGCGAGGGCACAGAACTGTAAACTGAATTTTAAAAGCCACGCGAGAGCCTGGATATCAAGGGTCTGCTGTATTCAGATATATTTGTTTTCTAATACTTTGCCTTTTTAGTTCAGAGTAGCAGTTTGTGTTCTGCTTCTAATCCCAAATTCTTCCATCGCGCACAGGTCAGGAACGACACAGCAATTGTGTGCCACACCTGCTGAAATTACACACAATAGCAAGTTTTCCCTAAAAATCACTAAAATGTAGCTCAGCAGATTCTATCTGCATTCATTTGGTGGAACAACAAGATATTGCTGGGGACAAACTCGGCATAAAGCGGCCCCGAGCCCCCCGAGTTGGCAGAGCTCAGCCCAAACAATGGCCGCTTCCCATTCACCTTTCCCCGGCTTTTCAAAAGAACATCCCAGAAACACAAAGCAGCAGCGGGAAATGGCAATTTTATGAATCCTAATCAATCAAAGGGCTTATTAACTCAATGTGAAGCCAGATTAAAATCTTTAATTATAAATCGTGCTAAAAGGAAAAACAAAATGTACTTATGGTACATTGAAAATTCCGGATATTAACATAGTTGCCATTATCTCTCGCAATATAAATTTCCCCTCCCTGCCCTGCAACATGCTCACCTTTTTCTGTTCCTAAAGAACAGAACCGCGGAGAAAACTCATTTTTCTCCTTCCCAGCCTTATTAAAATGTATTCCCGCTCCCCATAGCCGGGGCTCTGCGGCAGCGGGGCTGTGGGAAGTCCCATTTCGGGGGGAGCGGGTGTTTATTAAGTGGGCCGGGTCGGAGTTCCAGATGATGTTTTTTGGGCCACAATCCAACGTGAAGCATTTCTGGCAATGGAAGTGGCTCGTGTGTCCGCACGGGCGGTCGCAGGGCTGCAGATTGAGAGCCACAGGAAGGGCCTCGGCGTGCGAGGAGCCACGGGTGCTTTTTATCAGGCAGACGTTGGGAAATGACCACGGCAAATGTAATCCCGGCTGGACCGGAGGGGGAGGGAGAGCAGGGAATGAGCCACATGTTTTATTTATTTGTTCAAAGTCACGGTCATCCCATTGTGTCCCTGTCCGTGCCTGTCCCCCGGCCCTGGTGCCGCAGTCAGACCCACGGCAGAAGGCGCACACCCAACTTCTCCAACACACGGCATTTGGCTGGGAAAAGGCTTCTTTTCCGTTCGGAATATCAGCAGTGTAACACCAGGCTCTAACTGTTGTTGAGTGTGATGTTCCCTGTGCTGCCTCTGCAGCAGGTTCTCTCTGCACCCCGGCCTCACGCCCGTCCCCTCCACAGTGTCACATCTGGAACTAAAGATCCTTTTTTTTTTCTTTTTGTACCAAATTTTTCAAAGGAGAGTAAAATTTCCTTTGGAAAAAGATCCTACAGGACACACTCAGATTGTGATTCTAGCTCATGTTTTGCATAAAATTTCTATTTTCCTTTCTCTCAATGAAACACTTTCCTGGGATTTATTCCTCGAGTACTCCCCAAAGGAAGAGCCCCTTTGCTGAATTGGGATTTTTCAGATTTGCTGTCACTTTTGCAACTGTAATTGAAACCCCAAATTGTGTTTCCCTTCCATAAAACTTAAGGAAAACACGGCCAATGAATTTGAAATATAGTTTTAGTTTGAAAAAAATGGGAACTTAATTCTGTATTTCACAAACAACTGCTTGGCTCCAAAATGCTCACAAAAGGGATTTCACACCTCAGGGAAGGGAATCACCTTCTCTGCTTTGTAACTGCTGCCTGACAGTTCTGCAGCCTGTCCTGAATTTCCTCTCCCACCCCCAGTGCTGGGATTCCCTGCCCAGCTATTCCCAAACCCTCCCAGCCTGGGCAGGGACCACATCTCACTGAGCTCCTCAGGCAGGTAAATCATTCCTAATGCTGCCTTCCAAAATGGGAACAAACCTGTCTGCAAATCCTTCCCCAGCAACACAAATAGAAGAGTTTAGGGACATAGAATAGAGAATTTTAAGTCTGTAATCCATCTGGGACTGAACCTTTCTGTGCTCAACATGCATTGCTCTGATTCCTTTTTTTTTACCCCCAAATACACCCTCGCACGTGCACTTCGCACATCTGTTCTTGCGCTGAATATTCCTGCTGTGGCCTGTGCCCGGAGCACGGAGCTCCACACTGGGATAACCCTGATCAACACACGTGTGTTGTGGGCTGACCACCCCACCACTCCCGGTGCCCCTCCAAGCCCTGAGTGCGGCGTCGCGGCGACGCTGCTCCAAGGACGTTCATCACCAGTGACCAGGCACCGGAGCCCCGGATCCTCTCCAGCCCCTGCCTTTCAGAAAAGATCCTTTGTGCCCAACTCGGGTTTCATTTCATTGCTTTTAAATTTGTTCAGCTTGACTTTTGACACTTCAGAGGCTTAAGCCTTCTTTAAGTACAACAATATAATAAATATTTGCGTTGCCAAAGGAAAAGTGGATCCGTTGTTAGTGTTAAGGAAAGCAGGATCTCTTTTTCATTCGTTTGGTATAAATAATTCACACAACTATGTGCATTTTATAAACATCATCTTTAGGAAACTGATACTATCAAACATTTTCGAGACAACACTCAGCAGCATATAAATATGCACAAAGTATTTACTACAGCGGATCTGAAACTAAACAAAAAAATTGTTAATGAAAGCAGAAAAATAACGATATTTTATGTAAATAATTATGTTAATACAAAGTGTTTTCAGACTTATTTATACAAATTAGCCATCTGAATGACAAAAAACTTTGACAAACTACAAACACCTATCAAAAATCATATTATTTGGCTCATTTTCCCTTGCAATTTCCATCTTTAGCTTTCCTTAAAAAAGCAGATTCAGAACCTCCTCTGCTCTCTGTCAGTACAGCAGGAACAAGCCCAGTCAAAGGCATTTTCTTTACTCATATATTCAAAAAAACTGGTTTTGTGTTTTCTTCTTCAAAATATTTGAAGAAATTGTGTGGGTTTTTTTAAAAATTCAAAAATTAAACAAGATAAATCTATTTTAATCCACAATTATTTTCCCTAAAATATTTGTATGAAGCATGTTTGGTTCTATCAGAAAAAAAGTGGTAATTGTATTTTCAAGAAACAATTTGATATGGAGCAAGTATCTTTTTATTTTCCAACAGGAAACACTTTAAAATAATCCAGGAAAGAAACAACATATTGGTGTGCATGAAATACCCAGAGCTCCACTGCTGCATTTTTTGCACTTTTTGCTATCGATCTAATTTTAGGATTTAAGTGTTCCTGACTTTTTGATGGAATGGGATTTTCTTCTTTTCAAACTGCAATTTGGAATAAAACTTTACGTTATTTTTAAATTCAAACCATAAAATCCCAAACAAACTGTCTTAGAGGCTCTTTTGGCTGTCTGGGACTGCCGTGCTGTTCAGCGTTGCGGTCCCACAGTGCCCGTCCGAATTCCATTATTCCCGAGAACAACAACCCCGTTTCTCTAACAGATGCTTCCACAGGCAGTGCCGTGGCCGGGGACAAAAAGGCTCTGCGGCGTAAGCAGTTCCAAATCGTTTAATCTGGATTAATCTCGCTCTGCGTTTGCCCACGGACCCGCCCTCGTGGGGGGCGACGAGCGGCACCCCGGGGCTCCAGATGCCCAATTAGCCCCGGCCCGGCGCGGGCTCGGCCTCTCGTTGGGGCAGATCCATTTATCTTCCCCACTCCCGGGCGGGGGGGCCAGGGGGCCTCGTTCGCCTGTTGTCAGCGGGCATTGATCGGCCCTTCCCGGCTGGTGCCGGGGTGAGGGCAGGTCCCCCCGGAGCCCTTTGGGGGGAAGCTCTATTGAGTCATGATCCGAGCGACTGCTCATTGAGGAAAACGGGTATTGGCGTCCCCATCAGCAGAGACACCCTGGGTAAGCTTAAACAAGTCCACTCTGTTAATGTCAGGCCACGGGGGACACGCTCAGCCCCTCCGCTGACCATTAGACCCCTTGATGGAGTGGACAATAAACTTGACAGGACAGGCTGGACACTGCTGGGGAGTGTGGCTGTGCTGACAGCGTGCCAGGGGCTGTCCTCCACTGCCTGCCCACGGTCCATCCACACCCTGCCCGTGCTCTGTGCATCCTCCACACCCTGCCCACAGTCCATCCACACCCTGCCCATGGTCTGTGCATCCTCCACACCCTGCCCGCGGTCCATCCACACCCTGCTCGTGCTCTGTGCATCCTCCACACCCTGCCCATGGTCTGTCCACCCTCCACCCTGCCCATGGTCCCTTCTCCACACGCTGCCCATGGTCCATCCTCTACAGCCCTCCACGTCCTGCCTGTGCTCTGCCCAGGCCCAGGTGGGCACTGCCCGTACCTGCGCAGGGAAACTGGACGCCACAGCCACCCCATTCACTACCAGAGGAGAAGTACCCCGGGGAACATTCCCTAAAAACAGCGCAGCCAACATGCCAAACCCTGGGTGGGGAAGGGAAATTCGGCACGTTTCAGGTTTTTGAATTTTTTCCCTCCAATTTCTACTGACCAGATATTTTGGAACCTGTTTCTTAACCAAACTTCTATGAGGAAAAAAAACTCTTCTGCCACGAGGAAGAAGGGAATGTATGCAATTAACTGCACTTTGATTACACCACCTCGAAGGCAGACTAAGAGCAGGTTATTTCATGCCATGTTCTTGGAAAAGAAAATAATCAAAATGGGAAAATAACAAAATCCACCACCCTTCTCCATCCAGAGAACTATTCTTGGGGGAAAAAATCAAGTTTCAAAGTATTGATTCTGAATTCATCAATCAAAACCAAAAAATTAATAGGAAATTCAACCTTAGCCATTTTCAGATAAAGTATTGATAACTGCATTTATATTATTTAGACAAATTATATTTAATTTTTTTTGTTACGTGAGAGCTTATTAGTATTTACTTCCTTAAGTTTCTGCCAGTAAAAAAGGGCCTTGGGTTTGACAGAGCAAATTTTCCAGCATTTGGAAGCTTTTATCCCAATTTAAACACCTTATCTCTTTTCCTCTAGAGAATTAAATGATATTGCATTAAAACAGAAAACGATATAGAATTTTAAACAGTCCGCACAAGTGGGGAACTGACAGGTCATTAAACAGCTCGACTGGAAAGAAACTTCCTCCTAAAAATTTAGGGGGTTACATATAATATTAGAGCATATATATAAATATTTACACATGCACATATATATTAACATATATACAGGTGCTAACATATGCAACAATTTTTCAACAGCAAAATAATTTGTCTAAAATTAATTTAAATAAAACCTACCTCTTAATATTAAGTGCTTTATCAACAAAAACCATTAAACCTGGAGATTTTCTTTTAACCTCATAGTCAACAAAAAGCAACACAGCTAAAGAAAATGTAAATATAATCCAGATTACTCCGATCTGATTTGTATTTTCAGTTAAACCTTAATAGCTTTTAACAAAAGAAACATCCTTTTTGGCACTAATGCATTGTCTAAGCTGCAGAACACGCTCAAATTTCACGATATTTTTTAAAAAGCCATTGAAAAAGCCACAACAGTGACACGTTTCTGACTAATTCAGTTAACGTTGTGTTCAGATGAATCCAACAAGAGGGTTTTTTGCTGCCCCCCAGGTGACAGCACTTGCTCAGTGAGTTGGAATATTTTGTTTATATATATAAAATAATTTTTCATTGTGATTAAAACAATACATAAAAATTAAAAGAATGCCAACTCTTATTTTTCCCTGTAGGACCTGTTACTTTAAGATTCTGCAAACAGTTCGGAATTCTCTGGGAGTGCATGATCCCAGGGCACGAGGGCACGCGGGCTCTAGATAAGGAATAATTTAGTTTATCAGAAGGTGAAAAGAAAAAGCAGAGTAGGAAAGAAAATTTGTGCAGAAAGCCCTCTCCAACAATTAAGTGTGAGGGCTCTTGTTTATCCCACTGGAAGGCTGTGGTTTTCCCTGGGCCCGCGCATGCAGATCCCGGTGTCAAAGGGGAGCCGGCACCGCTGCCCGGAGCCTCACCCACGGCTCCTCTTTGTGCTCCGCTGCCCTCACATCTTCCCTCCTGCATTTCCATTTCAAGCAGCTGCACAGGCATCACTGCACGATCAATTTCCACATCGAATACTTAGGAATACAACCAATGTATATTTTATATAAATATTTTTATTTATTAGCAGCAGAACAGGCCTCCCAAAATGAGGGACACAGAAGCTCCTCACTGACTCTCCTTCCCCCCTCGATCCTCAAAGCTTTTGTGGAAATTCCCGATTCTGCGTCATTCCCACAGTTCACTGCCTCCTTCATGAAGCAGCTCTTGCCCTGCCAGTGATCTGTGGGCACCTAGAGATGTCCTCGTGCCCGAAATGCGCTCAGGTACCACCCGTGCAGGGCCCTCTCTGTCCCCCCAGCCCAACCCTGCTGATGCTGCCCATGCAGAGCCCCACAAGGGCACAGAGCACCTGAGCCATGGAGGGGGCTGGAAAACTGGCAGGGAAAAGTCTGAACCCAGCACCCATCGCCAACCGTGAAACTGTGAAAGAATTTTGTGTAATTAGGAAAACGTCAGGGGCAGAACCATCCCCTCCGCGGGCACAGGGGGATCGTGGAGATGCTGAAGCCTTTGGAAGAGCGTGTGTGCTCCCACTGCCTGCCCGGCACGTGGCACAGCAGGGCCCGGCTCCAGAGCAGAGCCCAGACCTGCTGTGCAGCACAAACCGCAATATTTACACACTCAAGAGCTCGGCCTCAGAAGGTCTGGATTGCCACCGAGCCAAAAGCCAAGTTGTGTGGGCATAACCACCTGCCCTATGGGGTCTCCGTCACACCTGCCACGGTGTGAGGAACAGAAAACTCCCAAACCTAACGGAACTTTCACTTTTGAATCGACACAGCAATTATAATTATATTCCAACAATCACTGAGGTCTCCCTGTGATAGCCAGTTCATGTATTATAGAACATCTAAAACCTTGGGAAAAGAAAAAACAGAACTAAAAAAAAAAAAAAATCTCCAACCACTTCAGTTTGAAGGAGCACAAAGGAAAAATGGTTTTAAACATAAATAAACCCCTAAATGTTGCATCCACACAATCTCTTTTTTCATGTCCACCTGACTATGGTGCCGTTCCCAGCACAGCACAGCCCAGCCTGTGGATCCCTCTCCTGCCAGTTCTCCCCGTGCACCAGCCCCACACCTGTGTTACCTGTGTGCTGCACCTGGGGTGCATCTCACCAGGATTCTCTACTGAAATGGGAGTCTTTACGTTGCTCATGCCTCAAAGGATTCTTTTTTCCTCCTTTCTTATCTTTTCATGTGGTGTCTAAAGTCGTATGTGACCACTCCATTGTTTTCAATTGCAAATTTTCTTAAACACCCTAAACCTGCTTGTTCCTTTTCCATTTTATCTTTTGCAAATCACTTGCCTGTTCCTCTTTGCCAGACACTTCCGTGCTAACCAGCAAGGTCACTGCAGACCCTGTATTGATTTTCCTCCTAAATATCCGACCGTACAAATACAGATTTTACCAAGGGTTCAGAAGTCGTCCCTGAGAGCGAATGTAAACACAAACCGATACAGCTGCGGAAGCCTCTGGAACGTGGAGTCGGAGATGGACTCGTGCAGGTTCCCTGGAACACACAGGGCTGGTTAACCCTTCTCTGGCTCAGTGGGAACCACGGCTGGGACCCAGCCCTGGGGCAGAATGGGAGCACGGCCCCGGCACCACAGCCACGTTTATACCTCAGGGGTGTGCAAATACAGAGTATTTTGCTTGACTGACGGATGATTTCAACATTCAAACACACCTTCCACTATTTCAACCCACAGAGATTTGCTGTCCTCACTTTGAAGTATATCACATGTAGATTTTCCAAACTTAGCAACCCAAACTGGAATCTTTTGGCAACCACGATAAATGTCTGCCATCTCCCTCCATGGCTGGGGAGCCCGTGGGGCTCAGCCTGGCTGATCCCGCTTCTGTTCCTCACAGAGTTTAAATGCCAGGCCTGGCACTCACCAGGAGAATGCCCAGCTCAGTCAAGGATTTAACACTGTTAATTTATTTTTTATTTTTTTCCCCAGAATGACTGAGTCCTCCTTTTTGCAGCCAAGTAAGAACCAGCTCTTCCTAACAGAAATTTTCAGGTAAAACCAGATTTTCTGTTTTCTTAGCTTGGTCACCTCTAGGTACTGAAACATTTAAATCAGGGTTACTAGAAAAAACCCAAACCCCAAGCATGGATGGCAAGAAAAAGGGATCAATGTGGGACTGTGCCTCAGACACACATTTATAAGAAACCAACTTTGCATTGTTGTACCAGATGCAGTCCCAGGGAGAAACGTATGCAGGCAACAGGGAGTTAAGTAAATAATTTTTTTCTTTTCTTTGTCGATGTGTTTAGTTCTCTTCCTGCCAAGACTCATTTCACTCTGCTATCTTGTGAGAGACACATATGGTGCAGTGAAATTGCCATCCAAGAAAGCATGTCCCAGCCTGTTGAGACATCATCAAATAAGATTAAAGCAAAGTAAAAATAAAAAGATAGAACGATTTTTTTTTTCTTTTTCTTGTACAGGGAACATCTGATGAAAGTCACTGAGGTACTTGAATGCTTCTAAAGGTTTTGCAACCATTTCTTTACTTTGCCTGGTTAAGAAAAAGGCAGAAATAACAAGCCACTATCTCCTTTTTCTTCTTCAAGTTAGTGAAAAAATGTGTTTCATAATCAACCTGATGTATGTGAATGAAATACAATAATGCCTTCTCTGCTTCTGAGAAAACAACACTTAAATGCACAAAAATACCTGAGACTCTGCACTGGTGGTCTCTCCACCAGCACCTCTGAGTTCCACATGCAAAAAAGGGGCCAGGGCAAAGTAATCAGGCTGCTAATGTACCAATCGGGAGCTGGGCTTCATAATCCTTGGGGGTCCCCTCCAACCCAGGATGTTCTGTATTCTATGATTCCAGTCCACAGAAAGGTCCAAGTCACCTCCCAACCAGCATATTCAGGTGTCTCTGGCTACCAACTGCTGCCTTAAATTAAAATTCATCACCTGACAAATCCAGAAGTCCGAGCTGCAGGATTTAAATACATGTGGAACTGCTGCCTGTTTTCCTTACACAGGAAAAGGCCTCAGGACACTGAGTAGGATGAAGATGACTTTACACGTTCTTTCCCTTACAGGGTCCTTTCAGTTTCCACATTAAACAAAAAGGACCAGGCACAGAAGTCCCAGCTCATCACCACCTGCTCTTTCCCATGGTCCTTAAGGACAAGCTGGAGGACCAGGGTAGAACTGTTGTAGCAATAGGAATCACTGAGAAGCAACTTGGCAGCTCCTCTCTACCACTTCGAAATCAGGCTCTAGAAATATTCCACCTCCCACCAGGAAAGCACCGGCAAACACAACACATACAGTATGTTCTGTACTCTAAGTAAATAAACAGGGGTCTGCTCAAGGCCAAAAAAAAAATCCCAGAGGGCAGGAGGAAGCCCAAATCAAATTCGCATTGTTGATCATCAGAGAAGTTCAGGGGGAGCTTCTTAACCCCACAGAATAATCTGCAAAATGGGTCCACTTTGAGAAAAAAGAACATATTTCGAGTATTTCTCTGCCAACCTCCCCAGTTAGAGCTACATGCCCAGGTCTTGTTTCCAACGGTGTCACTGGACTGCAGGAAAGCAACAATGCATCAGTAGCAGAGATTATCCCTGGCCTTAATAAGCTGTTGTTGGCTTTCATAACAACTGCAGCCTAGGCCGAGTCACACCGAGCTCAAAGACAATCTTACCAATAGCCTGGAGCAAGGATTATAGAAACAAGAATCCAAGGGGGGGTGGGAGGGAGCAAAAATCCCAAGAAACAGGGGCTAATGTAAAATCGTTTACATATTAACCTTCTTCCCTTCTGACAGTGGTCAAGTTCTGATTCAAAATACAAATTATCTCCAATTACTTCAAAAGAGGCAGTCACAGAGCTGTCACTTAACCTTCACCATCTGTTTGGCTCAAAAGCAAGCTGTACAGCCTGCCACTTTGACCTCATCTTTCTCTTTCCACACTGGACAGGCACCAAAAGAAGAGAAGATGGTTTATTGTTCTCCCGAGAAAACTCCAGCCCGTGGGGAGCAGGGCTCAGGGTGCCGGAGGGGAGGGGAGGGCAGGCTCTGGAGGTGACTTCATTTAACTCTTCAGGGGGATTTCTTTGGGGAGGATGAGTTTGCAAACCTTCCTAACTCCTGCCAGCCCACCCCAGAGATGGGGTTTGTTTAAGTGGAGCCTCTCTGCAAAGAGAGCTGTGAAACAACAGGGTGGGGGAAAGTCAGGCGCTGATTCACAACGGATCTGGCTGAGGCACTTCTGTGAATCCAGTAGCCAGATGTACGCAGAAAAATATCAGCTATTTAAGATGTCAAAGGGAAAACAAATCCTGGAAATGAAACAGCTTTCTAGCAAAGACAGTAACACAAAATGTTTGGGGGAAAAAACAAAATCCCAAAAAACCCCAAACAAACCAACAGGAACCCCAAAGACCAGAACGTGAAAAGGTCTGGGAAAGCACAGCTTAAAAGTCATAAATATGACCTCACTGTGAGATAAATCAGAGTTACCACTACTTTAAGCTGCACAGATCTGACCAAGGCTTCTCCCAAGCTGCTCATTAACCGTTGCATATTCCAGCCCCTCTCCTGGCTCCAGGGAAAGGCAGGAGCTGAGCTCAAACTCACCCTCGAGCAGTGGCAGCATGAAGGACCCAGGACAAATCCCCCCTGTGGGGTGTCAGCAGCTCGGGGCGCAGAAGCACAGCCTACAGTGCAGAGGTGTTGGGAATAAAACAAATCTGTTGGAGAAAAGAGATTCCAGAGGGGCTGGAGGGCACAGTAATAGGGTGCAAATTTCTGAATGCCTCATGGTTTATGGGCAGCTTCTAATGCTTCTGCCGAGAAACATTACAGCATTTCCACTGGCTCTGATCTTTATTTTTAGTTTTATTACCCACTGCATAGCAGGTTTCTTCAAGAGAGAAAGAAAGAAAGCAGATCCCTCTGTAAACAGGAGCAACTCCTGAACGTTTCACATCACAGTGGTTTAGCATGAGGATAATTCCACACGTGAAAGCAGCTCCGAGAACAAACGTCTCTGTAGCTGTGCAGCTGCATGACCCTCCTGGCATCATTCGGCATGGGAAGGGAAGCCCCTTTTCTTGTCACACAGTATTTAACCCAAGAAACACACGCCACAATGCACATGAGCTGCAAAGTTCCTGTTTCCAGAGCAGATGGTAACAAGTCAATTAAACACGCAGCACTTGGGCACCACTAATAGCAGCGAGAAGCTCTGAGCGTTGCCGTCGGTGGGGGAAAGGAAAGGGCTGCAAAAGGTGCCGAACCAAATAATGATCTCAAGCAAACAGCTCTGACTTCCTAGAATCCAAATTCCTTTGCTACCTTTTCATGAAGGCAAACAGAATATTGAACTCGATTTGCAGTTCAGAGGGGGCAGGAACGTCCCTGCGCTCCCGTGCTGGATCCGCCTGACACCCGCCACAGCCACGCTGAAATGTTTAATTTTACTTAAAACATTCTCTCAGGCCTATGTATTATTTGAAGTATAATGTACAGAATTATCTAATGAATTCTCAAATCAAATACTCTCATTTTGCTGCAGGCCATTTCCCGAGAACAAACTAAAGGCACACAGGCTGCTCTGTGTGCCTGGCTGTTGAATTTAAACAGATGTCCAGTGGACATCAGCCTCGCTCAGATTACCTCTCCCATTCACTCCTCTCTATCTCTGGCCAGTGCAAACCCCCTTAAATTAAAAACAAACAAGAGAATCAAGATAACAAAAAAAATACAGCAAGACTTCCAGGCCCAGAAAGGCCCATGGTGGATCGTGGCCGTGCCCTTGCTGTGCTGAGGGCCCAGTGACACTGAGAGCGTCGCCGGGGAGCAGCATCTGGCTCTGATTAGGTAACAAGCTGTAGCATCTGCAAACTTGTCACTCCTCGGCCCACAACAAAGCCCAGCCAGCAGATCTGTGTTTAAAAAGGGAACTGGCTGTTGGGTTTTATAAGACAAACATTATCTGTTCCCGTTGCAGGGTGCCGTTTTATTAAACGCCGGCTAGAAGAGAAGAAATTAAATGCGCTTGTTACATTTTACTTTTCATCTCAAGGAAAAAAAACCATTTGGTTTTGTCTGTCAGAAACCTTTTTACTTGTCTTTCTCCCGTGGAAGGGCTGAGATAGCAGCAGAGCTTTCACAGCCTTCAGTGAGCAGCCGCTGTGACCCTGGGGTGCTCCAGCAGCATTTCGGTTTTCTCTAAGCAAGAAAAATAAAATAAAGTGTAACTGCCACGCAGAGAATCCAGGAGTGGTGAGGATCGACTCCCCCAACAGCTGAATTAAAATTCACTCATGTTTTTACTTAGACACTTCAGCAGTGTATTTGACTACGAAAGCTTCTATATTTCAACTTTTTTTTTTCTTCCACTTTTTTCTTGGTATGTTGGAGTTGGCCTTTTTCTCTGCTTCTGCCTCACTGAATGACAGTTACAGTCCTCAGCGCCTCTTCTGTACCCTGAAATGTATTTATACTTCTCTTTTGAAAAATGAAAAGAGAATACTCTGTGCCCCATATAAGACCGAAGTTCAACATAACTGAGGAAGAACTGAGGAATATTAAACCTGAAAAGTCAAATTTCTGTCCAACCTCACAGTTATTTTTGAACATGTAAGGGAAACCACCTATGAGCACCTCCACAAAACAGGGACCTGTAAAACTAAGCATTAGTCAAATCAGTAGTAGAGACGTAGCACAGATCTCTCTACGTAGTTCTGGGAATCAGTCGGAAATTCATGGAAATTAAGAATTCCTCCGTTTGAGCAGTTTGCTTCTGGAAGCACTTCCTGTGCTGCCCCAGTCCCTCTGGGGCCCAACCTGTGTGGATGTCAAACCTGGCTCCAGCTCTGCTGGTACCTGGCACAGCACACACAAAAATACACCAGTGGGCAGAAGGGACAAAACCCAGGCACAGCCCCCCCATGAAACACCAGCAGAAGGAGAAAACACTTTTTTTCCTGTACCCAAGGTAAAGCAGAACTCCAAAATAGGACTCTGAGGAAAAAATGTAGGCGTTACAAGAACTTGGGTGCAGGGCCTTTGGTTGGCCTTTTTCAAAACCTTGCTAAGAGATGTGGCCTATTTATTAGTTGTGAAATACAAACCACGTTATCAACCATCTTAAGGAAATGGATTGATGTTAAGTGATACTTGAGAATCTGCCCCGTAGCAAAACTCCTGCACCAGCACAGACAGATAAGCAGAAAATCCTTCCTGCAAACACAGCCCTAATACAACAGAAACCGGGCAGCAGAGCTTGGAAAGGCACTGACAGGACTTATGGGCCCGGAACACTTTGGTACGCGTTGGACTGATGAGGAAAGAACAATTCCTAATTAAGGTAATTATCCCAAATGCTGTTACATAAGCTGCAGCTCAAACTCTTTTTGTTAATAACCCAAATAAACCTCCAAGTCACCTGAGCCAGAAGATAAAGAGAATAAAATCCCCTACTTGCAAAATTAGGAATTGGTTTCTTCTGAAAAACGGTATGTGATATAAAAAGTAATTGATGTGTTTGGTGTTTTAGCAATCCTTGCTACTGTGAGATCACTGAAACGGCACGATGAGAACTGGAATGTGCTGGAGAAACCCCTGGGAATGGTCTGATGGGAGTCAAGGCCGCTCATGGAGGGCGGTTGTGTCCGGACACAGCCCCCCATCACCACCACCCCCACCGGGCACTGCCTGCCATGGAGAGAGAGCCCTTCTCACCCCGCACAAGGAGCCTCACAGCTCTGCAGTTGCTCTTTTCCTTCTGGTTTCAGAGCTTTTCGAACCCTGACAATCCTTGGGTCAGACTGCCCCGAGCCCCACCACACCCCGCTGCTGGTGCCTCCTCAGTTACAGGGGACCTGGGGGTACAGTTCAGGTATTTAATTTTGTTTCTATCCTGCTTCTCTATTCAAAACAAAACAGTGTCCCCCAAATGCCTCAGTTCTCTCAGTGTTACAGCCTTTTCCCCAAACTGCTGTGATTGCCATTACGGAACTGAAGACCGAAGCCGGCATTCCCCGACAACCATTTTAAGTGCTCAGCACAAGGCTGTGCATTCCAACAGCAACATGGTTTGTCCATTATTATGATTTATTATTTTTTGCATTACAGTGGTACCCAGAGGCCCCTGCCAGGATTCCTGTGCTGGGCATGTACAGAACACACAACACACTGATCAGAAAAACTTGAATTCAGTATAAAGGGTCCCAGACCCATCTCTCTGGGTATTGCCTCACTCACTGCACTCATAATTTTTATAATCCTAATAATAATAATTTTTTTTCACAGTACCAAAGATTTAGAAGTTTCCCAGCACCTCTTACTTCCACTTCGAGATACAACCCTATGATTAACACAGCAACAGGCTCCAAGAGCACCTGTGAAATCTTACAGCCAGGATTCAAAAAGTCCCTTGGATCCAAGGACATGCAAGGTACTTGTAAGCATCAAGATGACACTAACTGGTCTGCACCAAACAAAATAATCAAGCAAAGACATGATTTGATGTGATTCTCTCTCCTTTAGCTTAAAAAGAAAGCCCAAAGCAGCTGCTCTAAATGAGAAGTATTTAGAAGCACAGCAAACAAAAAGAGCAACATGGCCATGGATGCACAATGTTGCACAGAAACAAAGGAAAGGTGAGGAGATGGCAAATATCACCCTGGGAAGCAGGACTGGAAAAGCCTCCCCTATCTCTATAAGCAGCTGGGGATGATTCGCAGTAGATTTTTCTGTAAGAAAATTCCCTCACGTTTCTTTACTTGGAAAACTCAGTTTATAGGTCAGTTAACAAGTATTAAAACCACAAGAGAACATGAAACGCACCACCTTTTCTTTTTGATCCTTTTCCCTTTTGGATGAAAGTTTTGAAGTTGGGAATATAAAATCCCTGAATTTTTGTTATGTTTTATGCCTCCACGAAGGCATTAAAACACCAGTTTGTGGGCTGAAGAAATATCCCCTAACTCGGGGGGAATTAAAGCAAGCTGTCCTCAGCACAGCCCTGGTCGCCAGGTGTGCTTGCTCCCCAAATGGAACACCTCATTTACAAAACAAATCTGCCTCCAAAATTACCTGCCCCTCTTGATTGCTGCAAATGGTTTTCATCAACCTGCACCGGTCTCTCCAAATTTACAGCATCGGCTACAGGAGTCGTTGTAGGAGGAAGAGGAACAGCAGCAACGTTTAAAAGCCATTAAACAAGCCAAGGGTCCCCACTGAGAGTGGCTGGGCCTTGGGTGTCCCTTCGTTAAGGCCGCGTCCCGCTGGGCACACGACACAACCCACCACCAGCACGGAATTGCCTTGGCTTAAAGGTTTTAAAGGCCCCGTTCTCTTGCAGGATGCTTCGGTTTTGAAATCTATCAAAGGAATCTCAAAACAAATTACATGGTAAATTATTATCTGTGTTCTGGCCTCCTCTCTACACCCCACTGTTCGGCATGAATGGCGATGGGAGAGCCCTTGTGAAAGCCGGCCAGATAAGCAGATTACAGAGTGTCAGGTGCCTCGGGCTACTCGGAATTTCACAGCCAAACTTCCCGGCCGAATCCGTTCATCTCCCGAACGTGGGTCACAGGCTATTTCAATTAATGCACCTCTAATGACCAGCGTTTGTTCCTTAATGGGAAAGGAATAAATACAGAACACACAAACAGCCACAGAGAGCAGAATGCTCTCCCCTCGCTCTCACCGGCGTCACTGCCTTTGGCTTCTCCAACCAACTCGCAGAGAGGGGAAACGGGCTTGTGAGGAATAGAGAATTTCTATCAGAAAGAAACCTTTTATGTAGCTTTCCTATCATTACCCACGCCTTTCTGGCAGCTCTCAGTGTCCTCTAGATCCCAGCGCGCTGCCTAACAAGACCTGCTATGAAAACAGAATGCAGAAAACAAATTAGCATTTTGGAAATAAAAAGCCTGGCTTTTAATCCTATTAAGATCATGGCTTTTTTTTTTTTTTTTTTTTTTTTTAAGTTCTCTGAAAGATATACTGATGTTTCCATTACCATAACTGCTGAAATCAGCATTTCCTTTGAAAGAAGTTGTTAATATTTGGAAATGGTCGGATTTCCGATCCCGGATTCGATTGTTATTCTGTGCTACCCCGCGAGTGCCAAGGTCACGGGGAGATTCACCTGCACACCGAGCGAAATGAATGCGCTCGGCCACAATCCATGTATAATTTAACATTCTCCTCTCCAGTACCACCATACATTCCGAAAAATATTTTATTACAATAACAAATTGGTTTCAAAATCATGCATTATGTATCCTGAAATTAGGTCTGCCAATGAAACCTGGATATACAAACACACCAGCAGCCATGCAGGGCAGCGCGAACACAGGAATTATGGGTTCTAGAGGGGCTGAAAGGAACAATTAATTCTTCCCCTAACTCTAAAAAGTCCTTTTTTATTACTTTAATCTGCATAGCTAAAAAGAACAAAACAATCAATTGCTGTGAAATGCATTTAGAAATCCAATAGCATGTCTTTTTCTAGATGTCTTTATAGAAAGGAAATGTTTAAGTGCAAAGTGCCCAGTATATCAAAACATCCATTGGGGACTTCAGTTCTCAAGGGCAGGGCTGGGAAAAATAACACAAAGCTCCTCAAATTATTTAAAAGAGTATTAGTTATTTTTCAAAACGTTACCATTATAACATTTTAAATGTGGGGGGTTTTGTGCAGACCAAGCTCCTCCAAATATTTCAGATCAATTTATCAAAAAATTCCTGTTAAATTCTTGCTAAATAGAAAGAGTCCTTTGCCATTTCCTTTTTAGTTAGTTAGAGTTAAAAATTTCATAATATTGCTGAATTTTCAGCAGCAAACACTGTAATGTTAATGCACTTTCATGATAGATGGTTGGTTCTGATTTGCAGGTTTCATTTTAGGTTAAATTTACATTGATAAATCCTCCTTTTACAGTCCAAATATCCTTTTCTCTCATGCAAAATAAGCATGTTTCTTGGTCAACTGACATTTTGTTCAAATGGACTTGAGGTAGCTATTTATGAATAATTAAGATTAAAATGTTTCTGTGATTCCCTCAATGCTTTTTTATTTTAAAACATTTATATCATGTCAAAATGGACTTATTCTTCCAAAGGTAACTTTCCATTAAAATAATGGAGAAAATGACATTTCTAATTTTGATAATAGCCCTGAGTTCAGAACGAAAGTCGGAGCTTCCTGCTGCAGAGCATGCGGGGGTTTAGGATTGAAACCATGATGGGAATTCTTTGTAATGGTGTTAAAATCCTGGATTTGAACTATTTACAACATGACAAATAAAATCAACTACATTTCCATTTTAAAACAGCAGCCCTGACAAAACCTTTATTTTGGACTCTGTTTCACTCGGTTAAAATGATTTGCCTTTCTGTTCTTTATGATAAGAGAGTCTGGCAGATATTGCTATTAATTAGACTGGGTTCAATTTTAAACTTTAGGAACTATTTTCATGAATAGCTTACAAACATCTATTCAACCTGGACGTTTGTAATTTCATTTTTATTTCAAGAAGCAAAAATGAAAAATACCCTAAACCCAGTGTTTTGCCACAAGAAAGGCAGAAGAGATCGAAGCCTTTACATTTGTAAGATATTTTAATTCAGTAAATATTGCATAAAACAAGAACCTTTACTCTGCCCTGTTTGAATCCAAGTGCAACCGTTGCCCTCAGCCGCTGTTTGTCTGTAATTTCGTTGAGCTGCTCTGATCTGACCAGACACAGCTCGCTCGGGAGCAAAATCAGGAGAAATAATTTAATCTAATCAGGATATCTGAGAATGGGAAACGTTTGCAGCTTAATTTGGGATCTCTTAAAAAGCCTTTTGTAGTGCTATTTACTGACACGCTGAAGCTTTGCCCTTAAAGCAATAATTAACAAATTGTTGACAGAAATTAAATGTCCCTATTTTAAACAATTTCACTGTTCTTCCCCCTTTCTTTCCCGAGGGTGAGCCTGACAAACAGGGAAACCGAGCCCACCATTAACAGGGGAACGCCACTTTCCGGGGTGGTTTTTGCAGTAAAGAGACGTGATTCATATAAGTAATAAGCAAACCCCACGCTCTGGATTTTTAAACATCCTGCCTTGTAATCCCGAGGTTAAATGATTAAACCCATCCCTGCCTCTTCGCTCTGGCTGCAGATACGTTCCCTTGAATTTAGCTGTGGGCAATTTGAAGCTGAATGGGAACTGTTCTTTTATTTGTTATTAAAGTCCCTTGCTATCTTTCAGAACTGTTTGTTACACAAATCTGAGCACATCCATGTATTAAGAAAATACACTGAATAAGGACAAGGTTATAAAAACCGGATGAAAATCACTCGCTGTTCATTTTCATGTGGCAATTTGCTTAACGAAAATTATCAGCAGCAATACCTTGAATCAGTAAATACCGTCATTATCTGTCTTGTACAAATTCAAGCACAAAACAAAACTATTTCCCAAACATTGCATGTAATCCTGAGGGAAAAGGATGTGCAGAGGCAGTGACTGGGGGTCCGGGGCTCTGGCCAGGGACATCACCGCTGGGCATTGCTCGCTAGGGAGGGTTTGCTGCTGAATCCATCATGTAGGTTAAAGGCAGCAGCCACTGCAGAACCTCTGCACAGCTCTGACTGGCAACAAACACATCTGGAAGCTAAAATGGAAGCAGGTTTCTCCATATTTTTCCCACTCAGGATGCTGGAAGTGGCTGGCGAGCGGCACAACACCGGAGAAACGCAGGCTCCTAACAGGATTAGAGGCAGAGGGAGAAAAGCCAGCCCCAAAGCACAGCGGTGTTTGCCAGTGCAGTTGTGTTTTGTTCATGAAATAACCCCCGTATGATTTAGTGCTGTGAGCACAAAGAGCTGAGTGCAGCTCGGGGGAGGCTGGGGCTGCCTGGGAGGGAGCAGCCCCTGCTCCATGTCCTGGTGTGACACTGCCCCAGGGTCCCCCACAGATGTGGGCATCAGGCTTTAGTGTGGACATGAGTCTGGGCTTGGTCCATTCCTCAGTTTCTCCTTTAAAATAGCTTTCTGTTAAATGCAGCTGTATTAATTAATGATTCCTTTGGGGTGCTGGAAGTCAACCAATGAATAGTTGTGAATTCAATGGAAAAGTCACAAACCCCAAGAACTTTATTTTACCGGGCAGAGACTCCCAAAGCTGTTTAATTCACATCACTTAAGTGTTTCCTTAAGAAATCCTAAAATCCATGACCACATTTATCTGCTACATGATGTCACAGGGCAGGAAGCGAAACCTGCCCTTCCTGCACTTGGTAACCCAAATCCACTTCCCTGAGGCCAACCCACAGTAACACACCCTCAGAGAAGCTGCTGGATCATGGTTGGGATGACACTGTTCATAAAACACCGAGTGTCCAAAGTCTCCTCCACACACACACACACACACTTCACCATGAAAACACCCAAATCTGACCCAAAGGCAATTCAGATGAAGATCCCCACCAAGGAAGAACATCCAATATATAACCAAATCAAGAATAATTTGTGTTTTGGGATATTAAGAGTAGCAGGAAGGTACAGTTCTACCCACACAGTTCATTACCCCCAGGATGTCACCAGAAATGATATTAAGTGGCATTTTTGTAGGCAGAGTTCTAAAATAAAATAAGCAAATATATTCATTTGATATCCCCTTATTTTTTGTAGCAGCATTTGAAAATAAATTAAAAAAATTTAAAGCATGTTTGCAAGAAATAAGACACACTAAGGTACAGTGGGACAATTTGCTGCCCAAAGAAGTTCTAGGAAGATAGTGGGTACAAAAAGGCTTCACCCTATGTTCAAAACAGAGTTTGTAATTTCCTTGAAAAGTAAATCAAAGGTTTTTCTTCTCCCTCTCATTCCTGCCTTACCTTTCCCCCTCCCCTACTACTAGAAAACAAGCTTTTGTTTGACTTCGCTCTATCAGTCTTCAGTTCTTCTATACTTCGATATTTATTTACAGCTTCCATGATTTTGGTAAAAGTTTTCTTTCCACAAATGTTGTTCTTCCAGCAAGCAGAACCAGGAAATGAGATTTATTGTTTGTTTACCAACAGTCATGAGCATTCAGGAAGGTTTCTTCCAATACACCACTTTTACATCCCAGTTTACACAATGACACTTAGGCAAAACTAAACCTGGAAGCAGCTGGAGTCCCTTCCAGTCCAGCAGGAATTTTCTGTGGCTTGCTGTGGTTTTTATCTCCAGATCATCTCTGGAAACTTCTTTCTCAGGGTAACAGCTGAGGAAAACTTGTTACCTCTCTTCACTTCCGAATCACCAGCTCTTGTGTGTGATGAATTTGGGGTGAGAAGTCAGGCAATGATGGTGATGGAGTCACCTTTATCTTACTGCTCTCTTCCCTTGGAGGCTTTAACCTCCCACGTCCCTCTGTCTCCACAGGTGCTGTGTGGGCACACCCCACCACCCTCTGCTCCCACAGACACTCCCTGGCTGCAGCAAATCCAACGAGAGGGATTCAGGAAATGATCACCTGTATTTTAAGCAGCAGTTCCAAGTGTCCTGCCACATCCCCCAGCAGGGCCCAGGCCAAATGATTTTCATTTTCCTGGTTCTGTGTTTATTGGGCCTGATCAGTCACAGAGTCCATAGGAACAAGCCATTTTTCAGCATAACAGGTTTACAGTAAAATGAGATTATAGCTTTCTAAATCCCTCAGATAACCCCCCTACATCCCATATGTGCATAAGGGGACATTGCCTGTCGTGTCCTTCTGTAAGGAATAGCTACTCTGCATCTCCCCCTTCTCTAACAGTTAAAGGGCTTTTTGCCATCAAACTATTGGCATGTGATTGTCACTCCATCTCCCTTTATCCTCCTCAGTGCATTTATTGACTCCCCTGAGGTCCCTTCCCCTCTATAAAGGAAAGCCTAAGAGACTGGGTAGATGTTCCTGCTATTGTCCAGGAGAATCCAGAGGCCAGAAGCAGATGCTCCTGCAAGTTGTGATCTGGGTCCCCTTTGAGCCTGGCACCCAGACACTCCTTTCCTGGGGGCAGGGAGCAGGAGAGCAGAGCTGGAGCAGAAGGGAAGCACAGGTCTAGCCTGAAAAGATTATTTTTAGATTGAATGAAATACACCGCCCACAAAGACAGGGAGAGCAAGACCTTGGGAAACCATGGGACTGCTTTCTTTCTCTGATTTAAAGGAAAACACTGTTTCCTCTTGGCGTTGTTAAAAAACAATTCCCATTTAAGCAGTGACAGGCAGGACTCTGTAATCTGTACATACAATTTAATCCTTTCAAGAATCAGCAGAACCCACATCAATCAAGCCTTCATCAACTTGTAAAAACAATATTTTGATTCAATCAGATTCAAAGCCCTGAAATTCCCAACTAATTAATGCAGGGTCACTCAGAGGCAGTGAGGCAATGGCGAGCAGAGTGGTCAAATATTTACCCCTCACCACAGTAGACATTAGGACAACCAAAGGACCTGGAGAGTGGGCAGGAATAGATAATGTGACTCTCGCTGCAGCAGGTTTCATTCACTGAGAGTATTTGGATAAAGAATTATTACAAAGGAGAGGAAAAAAGCAACTGAAGCCTCTGCCGTGAGCAGCGTTCTCACATCCTGCTCAGGGGCTGTGAAATGGGCAGTGACCCAGGCAACATCCTTCCCATTTTTGGATTTTTAACATGCATGTCTCCAGACAGTTGAGTTACTTTGGTTCCAGTCTTGCCTTATAACATTCACAATAAATTATATTGTAAGAACGTAGGCAGCAAGAAATTACAGAAGAGTGCAAAGCACTGAGACCTTCTGCCCTGCCTGTATTCCTAGAAATTATACTGGACTTCAGCTTTTTCCTTTAAATATCTTTAAAATCCATGCCCAGCATGCAGGATATTCTCTGCACAGAGGGTGTTTTCCCAGTGTGGAGGCGCCTGCATGTGCTGCCGACACTGCCGAGCCTCTTGTCTCCACGTGATTCTGGGCAGTTCATTTAGGCAGCTTTAAACTTTGCTTTTGGAGGACGTATTTTGGGTATGTTCCCTTCCAAAGCCACAATCTTTTAAAATGCAGTCAGTAAAGAGTCAGAGCCGGTTACTGCAGAATATGGAATCCTATACACGTGTCCATGGGGCCTGTGTGCAGCTGAGGGTGTTCTTTGAGCTCCCGTGTATGGAACAGGCCGCCCAGAGAAGCTGTGGCTGCCCCATCCCTGGAAGTGTCCAAGGTCAGGTTGGATGGGGCTTGGAGCAACCTGGGATAGTGGAAGTGTCCCTGCCCACGTGGAAAAAGATCCTTCCAACCCAAACCATTCTGTGATTCCGTGATGCTCTGGATAAAGAGACTTTAGATTAACGATGATGCATTTAATACGTGCTCTTCCTTGCACAAAAAAGTTTTCAAAAAGTTTAAGAGCAACCACTTAATAATTCCCAATTTTTACACCGCCTGTGTTCTGAGACAGCTTGGGAAGGAAATATATGCCCAGAAGAATTTTTAAAAAGCCATTTTGCAGAGCCTGTGCTGATGGTATTTCACTGCAACAACAGTCAGTGGATGGTTACACCAAATGGGTTTCAGAAGGATGCCCTGATCACACGCCTATGGATATGGTAAAAACCTGGATGAAAGCATCTCCTCTTTAACTTACATTACTACCACTAGTCAGCATCACAAAACAATACATGGAATCCTATTTGCTTTCCCAGACTCCTGGGATTTCCTTGTGTTTGCACTTCACAACCCCCCATCAAAGAAGCTGCCTTGGTCGATTTTGGGACAGTTTCCCATTCTTACTCCAAGTGCTGGTACAGTCCTGAGGTGTGGGGGATCCTAAAATTATTCCAGCCTTAAAAATCGCAATCACAAATGTCATTTAGGCCCCAGGTTGACCTTTCCAGCAGACTCTGACACATAAAGGAAAGGCAGCAGAGGCACCTGCTCCAGAAGAGGCACCGGGGCTGTGTGAGGGCTGCTGCAGTTGCTGAAATGACGTGTAAATGAATTCTCTGGTACAAACCCACGCCCTTTCCAGCCTCCTCTACACTCCAGCTACTACAGATAGAAAAACTCTGGCATGGAAGCGCTATCCCTTCCATTGTTTAAGAAAGACAAGTCCCCTCTGGAATGCCTCCTGGTCCCAGAGGTGGCACCAATGGGTGCTCCCAGCCTGGGGGTCCCTCGGTAGCCCCCAAGCAGGGCACAGCTTTTACTCCTGTCCCTGACTGACAGGAATTCTCAGAGGAGATGCCAGTGGTTGACAGGCAAGCATGGGACCAGCATTCTTGCCATATATTCTTCATCTTTCCAATGTACATTCTCCAGGTTTCCATTCAGCCAGGCAATCAACACCTATAGTAGAAAATTTTCATGTTGAAATTACAGCTCTTTTTGAAAGTGTCAGTGTTTCAGTTTCACCTTAGACATTAATCCAGCATCTAAGAAGCATTTAACTGTTTGTAAATATGCACATTTGGGAGTTATTCTGACCCTAACCCAAAGATCTTCCCCTTGGTAGCACTCCTTCCATGACTCTGCAAAACAGCCTGAACTGCTCCCTGAAGCAGCATAATGGGATGAGGCTGCTTTTAAGTTCTAAAATATAACAGAAAAATTTTAACTATAAATCATGGATCATTGTACTAAGCGCCCTGGATATTAACAGAAATGTACCTCACACACTGAAGTACTAACACTTTTGCCACTTCAACACAGTAAGGAACAGAAATTAAGGAAGTCTGGAACCTCAACTGGCAATGGACACTCCGAGGAGGAAATGCTTTTTACGTCATACTTCACTGCAAAGTGTGCTCCTAATATCAAATCCTTCCCATTATTTTTTTTCCCAGAACTTCTCACAAAGAGCAGGATGATTGATTCAGCACCAGAATCTCTCATCATGATGCCTCTGAACCATTTTGGCTCCTGATCCTTCTGTGTCCGTGTCCCTCCTCAGCCACCACAACTGTCCCCAGGCTTTGGGGCTCTCCATTTTCTCCCCTGGATCCTGCAGGCCACCAAATCCACCCTCCCCCTTGCATTTGGACATGAAGGCATTACCCTGGCACACTGCCCTGCTTCCCCAAGTTAGGAGACGTGTCACCTGGCACTGTTACCTTCTGTCAGCTGGTGCCACTGCTATGACAGGTGTCACCTTGCCCTCCGAGCCCTCCACACGGCACCTCTCACCTCACTCGCCTCTGCAACCAGCGTTTCCCTTCATCTTTACTCCACTAACATCCACCGTGGCGTTAGGATCAGAAATTCTAGAAATTAATTTTTGTCCCACTGTCTAAAAGAATTGTTTTATTTAATTTTTCCCCCATCAGAAATAAGCAGCTTAAATAGCAGCAAGATGGGCACATGCCAAGAGCAGGCAACTGTCACTGCTCCATGGGATGCCTCGTTTTTCTCTCCATGATCCTCGCTATATATCTCAAATCAGACTGTAAGCTCTCCAAAGTAGAGCTTGGTTTTTCTATATGTTCCAGTAAAACAAATCACATAATAAAAATAACTGATGTTTGAAATGTAATTGGTCACTAGAATTTGCAAATCAGTAAGATAAAAGTAGAACAGCTCTGGAAATCAGAGGGTGACGAATTGGCCCCGAGTGAACCAAGCTGAGCAGCCCCTGTCAGTGTCCCTTGTATGTGTATTTACAGGCCAGAGGCACTTGCCTTCGGAAGAGAATTTGCGGATTCCCGATTCTAATCTCCAAAAGCAAAAGACTCTACGTGGAACACATGGATCATCAGCACAGGGTGTGTAGGCAGTGCCCAACCATTCAGAATCACAGAAGGATCTAAGTTGAGAGGATCCTTAAAGCTCATCTCGTCCCACCCTCTGCTAAGGGCAGGGACACCTTCCACTAGACCAGGTTGCTCCAAGCCCTGTCCAATCTGGCCTTGAGCACTCCCAGGGATTTCTCTATTTTACAGTCAGCTTTGACTGAAGGAATCCATACATGACATTAATTCCTAGTTCTCAATGTTACCTTTACAGGTGCAACTACAAACAAGTAATTAATCGTTCAAAGCAAGTAAGAAACAAGCTAAATACTACTGCCGTGATTAAAATGAAAAAGCAAAATCAAATAACTGCAGCAAAATAATTCTATCAAAGTAAAATAACTCTATCAACTGGTACTGAGGAATGCAAAAGGACAGATGGTGTCAGAGCAACCTGGTCTAGTGGAAGGTTCCACAGCAGGGGGTAGAACGAGATGGGCTTTAAGGTCCCTTCCCACCCAAACCAGTCTGTGATTCTGTGATCACTAATTCCAACTTTTGTCCAACTCAAGGCCATCAGACCCTCGAGAGCCACACTCGCACTGTCCCAGCCATGTGTCATGTCCCAGATCACAGGTTTTCCAGAACTTTCAGCAATGTGGGTTTCTGTGTGCTGGGACATTGCTCCACGAAGACAGATACAAAGGCTGTTGCAGTGAAGAAATTCCCTGGCGCTGCTGTTGCTGTGCAGCCCACAGGCTTCCATGGAGCTAAAAAGAGAGAAAACAGCTTCTGTTTATCTCATCTCTTTGTATGAAGTAAGCGAGAAATCTATAAAGGATTAATTAGGACAAAATGTGTTAAATCAAACATGTCTTTCCACAGTTGAGGATCATATCCCAGCATTTTGTCACAGTCTGAGGAAGGGCAGATTCTCGTGCTGGGGAGGGGGAGAAGGGGAGGGCACAGGCAGTGCTGAGGTGGCTCTAGCCCTTGCGTGGCTGTCACTGCACGGCAGTGCAGCCCTCCCACCTCTGCCCAGCCCTGCTGCCAGCTGGGCTCTGGAGTGGAGGAAAAGCCCCACAGCTCGATCCCAGCTGCAGCCCTGTCTGCTGTGCCAAGAGCAGCTTATTTACCTAATAGACTCTAAAAGGTATCAAGGGAGTCATTCCCTTCAATTGGGTCAATCTGACGTATGTAAATATGTATTTAAATTTGGTAAATATGTACAGTATTTAGAGTATGCTGAGAATGACTCTTCTGTGGAATGGGGCACCTCTTTCCAAAGGGTTTGTGCTACTCCAGGTAAATTAAACTCCATTCCATGCCAATCTTGAGAGCTGGAATCTACTGGAGAAGGGATGCTCTCCTTGTGAGTTGGTGTGAGCAAACTGTGCGGAATCCAGCAGCATCCTGACTGCAGCTGGGAATTAAATGTACTGCAATAAATGAACCAAGAGCATTTGATATGATATCTCATTTTAAGGGTAGAAATAACCATTTGGTTTCACACGGGAAATTATTCATTCATGAAAAAAAAAATCCATTATTTAAGGACTGGATGTATATATGTATCAGTGTGTGTGTATATATATATATATATATATATATATATATATATATATATATATATATATATATATATATATATATATATATATATATATATATATATATATATATATATATATATATATATATGGCAGCTGGGGACGTGGTTTAGGGGGGATTATGGTGGTGCTGGGTTGACAGCTGGACTCGATGATCTTGAAAATGTCTCTTCCAACTGTGATAATTCTGTGACTCTGTTTGCCTACGTGCATGAACCCCAGCTACAGAAAAAGCCTTACAGACGTCTCTGTATTTCTCTTCTCTGCACTAAAAACGCAAATATTTCCCCCAAATAATTTCCCCATTATCCTTCTAGCTGGAATTCCTCATAGGAGAATAAATCTGTGGATTCTACACCACTATTCCCACTGCTCTGCAACCCTGAGTTCTTTTGGGCTGCTGGGCTAAGCATCCCTGTGCTAGAGAAATAGTTTATTGAAGAGTTCTCTAAGTAAAACCACCAGCCCACTTGACGCACATGGGTTAGGACTCTTAACAGTTCTGAAGTAAATATATTTTTGAGGTACTTATGTCAGGACTCATTTTTGTAGGAGAAATTTGTCCACCATTCCAATGGCTTGTTAAAGAATATTGGAGGGTGGGAGGGGGAGGCACAGGAAATCAGAATATTTCAAGGCTTAGAGAGAAGAGGTTTTGAGCCACAGCAAAAGCTCTGGAGGTTTCATTTCACAGAAAATTCCTCTCTAGTCCAAGCTCACACCTCACACAGTTGGTATCGAATGAGAAACACATTAGACCACACTTATTTATATTACACTCCAAACAGCAAGTCTAAATAATTTAGGATTTCTACAGCTTGAAGGGAAAAAAAACCACAACAGTTCCCATTTTGAAATGGTAATTCCTTTTTTGGAGTTTCTGGATATAGCTTTTCAGACAAGGGGTATTTATGTGTTTGTGTATATTATATACACACAGTGTGTATCTGTGCACACCCAGTCATTGATAAAAGGAGGTATAAAAACATGCAAAACCCCAATAACGTGTTTACATTTTCTTAAATGTAAACAGTGCTGACACGTTTCTACAAACAGTCATTGAAATATCTTAATTTCTGTCTTCAAAAAGGTTTGTGAGAACTAATTTAACCTGGATTTCCATATGCCCCAACCAAACAACTACATCCTTGCAACATTCAGGGAACTTACAGGTGACGAAGGGAAACATGGGGAAAGTGAGATGGTCCATAGGAATTACAGAACTGACCTAACAACCAGAAGTGTCCAAAAGGAGGAATAATTTTCATAACCGTAATAAAATCAGCTTTTGCAGCCAGTGCCGACACCTTTGGCTGACGGCTGTTTGCCATTAAAGCCTTCCCTTAGATCAGGTTATACAATGAAATTCAGCTTTCTGCCGCCTCCGTTTTCAGCAGATTATAATGAACAACATCTTAGGTGTGCATAATACCTTTAGTAGTGTGTCAGAAAAGAAGAAAGTGCTCTTTCCAACACAAGCCTGGTTAGGGTAGGAGACACAGAGAAATCACGCAAAAAACCTCCTATGAACTAGTATTGAATTTCAACATTCTACTTGCTTATCATACAGTATAAATAATTCACACTTGAAAATCTTCTTTTCAGAAATGTTTACTGACACAGCAAAAATCCATGTGAGGGGTTACAGACATGGCATGTAAATGCACACCTGAAGAGACGGGAGGGATCACCAAAAGGAGCAGAGAAGAATTAATCCAAGGAGAACGTCAGCCAAGAAAATACATCCTGAGTAAAAGCAGGTAATTAACAGCTCAGGCCCCCAGGTCTCCTTCGGCTCAGATCTGGCCAATGGTACATGAGTTCCAAAATACCACCTTGCAGTACAGACTTCTTCTGCCCAGGTGGGTGTCCCGGGCTGCCCTTCCCACCCACTGTGGCCACCTCCACAGCCTCAGTGACCATCACACCTTTCCCAGGGAGAAAAGCGTTGAGGTGAAAAAGTGGTTCAGGGAAAGGCAGAAAAGCTACACAAAATTTTAACTGCAATTATCTTAGATTAGAATATTTGGCTTGAAAGATCTGGAGGGTATTGTTTTTGATAAGGCAGAGCCACTTGACAAGGCCTGTCACCACTCCAGGTCTCTCTGTTGTCAACTCAAGATGAAAGGACATCACAAAGAATTAACTTCAGCTTTTAAACATTTTGAAAATGTCAAAGAGGTCATAGCTGATCTATTTCCTTATACAGCATATTCACTTGATGAAATTTGTGGTAACAATGTGTTTTTACTTTTCATTCAAATTGGTCTCAAATCCTGGTAATTGATCCCAGACTAATGAGAGCTGACAGGGCCCCGGCGCGATTGGCTGAGCTTTGTATCAATCACAGCTGCTGCCGGGCCACGCTGGGCACATTAGACTTTGTAATGGCACTAATTGGGGACTACAGAAAAACCTGCTCAAGCTCCTCCTGGAGTTTCCAGCACCATTTATTTGGTTTCCAGTTACACTAAAGCCAATTTAAGCCCTTTTATAACCAACACCTTCCTGCATGTCGGACCTATTGTTCCTGCCTTCCCACAAGCCGTCTAAATAGTCCTTAAAATATTCAGTGACATGACTCTAGATTAAAAATGGGTCCAATCTGTGAAACAGCACAAGTAAAAGTAGAAGCTAAATATTTGTATTGACCTCTTAGGAGTATTAGCCAAGTCAGTAAAATATCTTAAAGGCATCTTGTTATGCAGAAAGAGGTGAAATTCTTAAATCTCATTTAAACGAACATGTGATCACATTTGCTAGAAAGTGATTTTATATTTCCAGAACAGATCAGAGTCTCTAAATATGAAAGTTATCAGTCAAAAACAGTTGAAACGCGGTTGGATGGTGCTAATTCTGCCCCCACCCCCGTACGGTTTGGAGAGAAAGGTCAAGGCTGCTGTCACGTCCCTCCCAGTGATGCTCAGAGCCCGTGTGCACCGAGCATGAGACGCTCAGAGAGCCCAAGAATCCGGCCATTTTCTGCATCAACTGGATTAATCATAACCCTCCATCTTGAGCTGAAACAAGGGATAAACACACGTGTGTGTTCATGTACAGAGAGAGAGAGAGAGAATACCTGACACAGGAACACAAGGGACAGAACGTGGCACTAACAATCTGAAACACTTTGTATTTCAAGACATAATCTAAAAAAAAAAAAAAGAACAAGACAGAGACAGAGGTAAAGTTTAGAACAAGCAAGCACTAAGGTTTAGAACAAACAGACCTAATTATGCTGTTTGTTCTCCAACCTGAGATAAAAATAATCCTTAACACATTAACAGGACTCTTCAGTGATACTTCAGATATTCCTCAAAGTGATTTGTATTTGCTTAGTGGAAGTAGCTTAGGAGCAACAACTGTCTCCTAGGTTTCCTCATACATTTAAATGGAGAGGACATGCAGGAAAACATATTTTAATAAACTTTCATCTGCATTTGCGATTATACGCCAAAAAAGGGAAATAATTTACTGTAATTTTTTAAAAATATATTTCCTTACAACATTTAGCGGACAGCATGAGGTCACATCTCCTGGACAAGCATGGCTGGCTGAAGGTTTAGTAAGTGACCTGTCCCGCGAAGGTGAGTCAGGTTCTGAATGGGAACGGGAACAATTCCCAGCAGGATCTACAGACGTCACCCAAGGTGACTGTTCCAAAGTCTTTCCATTCAGAATTGTCTCGCTTGTATTTTGAAGTGTTTCACTTTCGTGAGCCACTGCTCTGCCACGGGTAAGTGTGAACCCAATTCAATTAGTCACTGGCAGCAGCAGCACTTCAGCACATAATTACCCGAGTGTCACCTCTCCTTTCCCAAACACAGGGATCCAGCCACGTCTCATCGCTGGGCTCACCCTGCTCATCAACAAGCCCCTTCAAGAACAGGCTGTCCGAAGAGAAATGCATAAATGAAATAGTGATCCTAAAGATACCCATATTTTGCTGAAAAATACTGCAAAAGCCTTAATTTGGCAATTTCCCTGTACAGAGAGCTCAGCGGGACGGGTCATGGAACAGTCCCTGCCCTCCAATGCTCGGCTGCTGGAGAGCCAAAGCAAACAAAACAGGGAGGGGCTCGCACCCTTCTCTCTCAGCAGCTGTGTAAGAAGCAAAGATCACCAAGTCCAACCGTCCCAGCAGCACCACATTCGCCACTAAACCCTGTCCCACGTGCACGTGTGACTAGAAATGAGATGAGCCCTTTCCCCAGAGTCTCCCAGAGCAGTGAGGAGCTCTTCACAAATCTTATCAGAAACAGTCTTAAGCGATCCTTCCAAAATTTTCTAACAGGCTCTCAAAAAAAAAAAAAAAAAAAAA
>VXAY01005813.1:464652-564348 GCA_013399855.1 Oxyruncus cristatus
CCCTTTTAAAACTCAATCCAAATGAAAAAACCTGCAGGAAGCAGCAAGGTCCCCTTTGCTTCCTCACCTTCTTTTTAGGCCAAAACATATTGTACTGACATTGAATTTTGGCACAGCAGCATCTAAAAATGGAGGAGGAAAGTCCTTGAAGAATATAATTTCCTCATCAAATTATATTTGATGGCAATAATACATATTTTCTATTTTCAGTCCTAGGATAAAAAATCAGCAAACTAACATAAAGGCGTTTCACATCCCCTGTTCTCTGCAGCCCCCACTTTCTTATTAAGAGGGTTTGAGGTTAATCAGTTTAAAATTGCATTGATTTATATAATCATTTTGATTCGGAGAGGGAATAAACTGAAATGAATTATGAGGTACATCTTAAGTATATGCTCCATTTTGCTGCTTGTTCAAGATTTGGATATAATACACAGGAAAGCAACACTCATCCCATGGAATTCTCATGGATCTGTGGCAGTCCCAGTGCCAAAGAGGCCAAGCAGAGTCTCTGAAATAATACTTTGAGCAAGGGAAGATGTGATAGAAAAATTTAGTTTATCAGCAGTTAATAAACAGAAATGAAAGAGATTAAGAATTAATATAATTTCTGTTAGTGCATTTCTTACTCCTGTTCTATTCACAACTGAAACTGAATTACTCTGGCACTACCATCATCTTCCTCCTACAGTCTTTCTACGCAGACATCTTCTTTCTCTCCTAGAAATTATTCTGGGGTAACTGAAGTCCCATTTAAAAGCCCATCTTGATCAACTGCTTTGCTAAATTGAGAGGAATTTGATTGTAGCTTTCTAACCTACTCTACATTGGTACCTCCACAACTCATTTTCACCTCCTCAAGATTTCCGGACAGAACTCCCAGAAATCTGATGCTCCAGCACAAGAAATCCCAACTGCTGGAAGCTTGACGCTGAATTTATGACTACCAACACGATCCTTCCTTGTTCGCAATGCGACACGCAAAGGGCTGTGACAGAACCCAGTCCATGAGGCAGTGAATGACACACAAGGAAATGAAGCCACAGGGCAGATCATCTGCTGCTGCACAGCACTGTTGCCTCTCTGGCTTCAGTTTGCTGGCCCAGAATCTCTCCCAGAACAACACCATGGTAATAATTGTGCTCGCCCAGCTCTGCCCATGTGAATCCTCACACACGTTTCGAGGCATTCGTTAATTAGAACTTTTAAAGCTCTGAGTTAGTGACATCCCGTCGTGTCCAATAAAATGCAGATGACTCGAATACTGGCGATCAGTATTTTAAAGAACAAAATACTGGCATAGTCTATAGGAATATTATTTGCTGAAGCACCAAAGTATTCCCCAGAAATCTCTGACCTGAACTGCACGGAACTAGAATCCCACTCCTTTTGAGGATTGGAGCCGATTCCAACAGCAGGTGGGACAGCGCTGCTCATCCCTCAGCCGTGTCAGGGGATTACAGCACCCAGAGTCCCTTCCCTAAGGGAAACCTGCACTCCTGCACTCCATGGGAATAAAGCCGCATCCCTGGAAGCGCCCAAGACCAAGCTGGATGAGGCTTTGAGCAACCTGGTCCAGGGGAAGGTGCCCCTGCCCCTGGCAGGCAGCAAGTGACCCTCGCTGCCAGCACGCTGGGACCGCTCAAAAAAACGCCAATCATTTTCCACGTGCCTCGTAGCTGTGTCTCCTTATGCAACTGGAAGATATTTGAATTTTGTCGAATTTAAATCTCAGCCTGACTTTTTTTTCCATCTGCTTTTATTTTGGCATCAGACTGGATTCTCGAACAGACACAAACACAAGCAAAATCTGGTAATTTCCCCAACCCCAGACGCACCAGACCAGGGTTGTTTAAGTGCTTCCTGGTGAAAACAACTTTGCGCTGCCAAACCAGCATCTCCTCTGCCCTTCTGACTGACTTCGCTCTCTAAACAAGAGCCAGCAGACACTAAAAGGACTTCTTGGAGAAGCAGATTATATTTTGAAAGTGCAACTTACTTTTTCCCTTAATTCAAAACAGCGAATGTTAAACTTAAAGACTCTTCCTAGTGCATGTTAGTGACAGGCAAAGCTCCCAGAGGGGTGACTGCCTTCAAAGACAGGTAAATGAGGGCCCATATAAAACAGCCAAGTATTGATGTTGTAGTAAAATTCAAGAAAAACACATTGGCAGACAAGTAAATTTGTCACTAATAATTTAATGTAATTTCCCTAAAATGGAGGTAATAGGTACTCAGGGAATACACCTCCAGGGTTTACATCAAATGTGCCTGTGGAAAATTGTGAAATAATATTTTTTTTTAAATGTAGATGCTTGGGCTGATATGTTGGTTTATGATGAAAATCACTCTCCTGAAATGATAAAGGGGAGGGAAAAATATCAGCTCCCAAATACACCCACCCTGTATCTTCCCAGTATGTCCCCAAAATGCCAGTGCTGAGATCACTTCCCTGGGGTTTTGTTTCCCCTCTGTGCACAGGTGGGCTGCATAGTGAATTAATATCTAAAATTACAAATTATTCTAATGAAAGTTAAAATATAAGTGGATATTTAACTTCCGAACTTAGGGTTTGGTAGAAAATGAAATAACAACAAGTATGTTCCCAGCTACTTGGTAACATTTGGATCTTATTTGCCACCTTCTGAAACAGCAATTGAGCTGAAGCTTTTCCTAGCTGAACAGCAATATTTGATCCTAAATTTTGGCAAATGCAGAAAAAAGCAATGGAAAAGATAAGGGGGGACAAGTCTTGGTGTTTGCAGGGACAGAAGAATTAGGCTGTGAATTGCTTAGACTGTTTTTTCCTCAGTTTTATTATAAAATGACTGAAGAAGGGTTCAAATTTTGAAGTAAAATCTGTGAATATAATTATAAAGAACAGATTTATAGTTGTAGAAAGCGATAAGAAAAACAAGCAAGAAAAACCAGTTTCCCCACAAACTGCACCTTTCTCAGCATAACAAAGAGCACAGAAAAGGTCCCAAATTATCCCCCAGCAGTGCTGTCCCTGGGCAGTAACAATCCCCCTGGAATGAGGAGCAGAGGCTCTTGCTGTCCCTGCGAAGCTCTGTGGACAGGGATCTGTTCCCTGACTTCCCAGGCAGCAAACACAGCACAGAGAGAATCAGTGCCATGAAAATCAATGGCTGTTTAAATCTTTCTCTCCCATTTGTTGTCACTGACTGTGTTTGTTGTGTTGGTCTGGGCACGTGTTTCAGGCACACAGGGGACTCGGGCACCTCTCAAACAAAAAAACATCCACAAATTTTTAAGCAGCCAGGAAAAAACTGCCTCTTTCCTCCTCCATTTCTGTTTATCTTTGCAGTATTAAAACAACAAACAGGATGGAGAAAATTCCCAGCTCCTTTGGTGAGAGCAGGGAAACCAGACATCCAGATTCAAGGATTTTTTTTCTTCTGTGAGAAAACGTCTCTTTAAAATTGCATTACTGGCATTTATGATTCATTTTGCAAATAGTGAGACTTCCCTGTATAAATCTGAAATTCATTTCAGATATTTTGAGTTTAATAAGAATAAAGGCGCCCCATTTTTCACAGCAGTAAAGAAAGATTCACCTGCCAGGAGCCTGACCACAGAACAGACCGGGAAGATACTCACTTGGTGAAGGTAAAAGCAGAAAAGAATAAGAACTGATACAAAAAACCCAGAGCTCATCTATCACTTTGTACTGAAAGGTGCATGATGAATTTAAAATAATAAAAAAAAGCTGCTGTTTTTCTCTTCTTCAGATTGGGAGAATTTGTGGAGCAGCAACAGAGAAGGGACTTTGTAGGGTGTGACTGGCACTGAGGTGCAGCTTGGGAGTGAACGGGCCCTACCAAGGCTCTGTTGGCCAACAACCTTTATCTAGTCAGAAAGTGAAGCTGAAGCGTTTCCTAAGCGTTCACAAAATATTTAATTACACTTTTGCAGCAACGTAATAATTACTCTTAAATCCGACCTGTGCTTTGTGCCTTTTCCCTGCTTATTTTCTCCACTATTTCTCAGCGCTCCTGAACAGTCTCTCCGTTCAGGAACTCCCTGGAGCATCTCTCTGGCACTGACATCCTTCCCAGCTCTAGGAATCATCGGGAATCTCTCTTCTGTCATCCCCCCTGCCCCATCAGGGCCAGTTGAGCACTGCAAGTTCAGGTTATGTCAGTTCTGGTCTTCAAGGAGGCTGAGAGGGGAACACACCGTGATGATACGAGTCCTTAACTACACAAAGGCAAACCATCCAGGTAGAAGAAATTACAAGTTCTAATTTAAAGTAATCCCTTTGTAAGTGATGAGCATTTTACTAATAACACTTTAGGATCTAAAATTTGTCACTTACTCAACAAAACATTGAGGTAATTTAGGTTAATATGAACCTTTACAGAATGTTTCATTTCTCCTCTGGCTATTCTCTAGTTTTCCATAATATTTTGTGTATGAATCCTTCCCAAACACGAAGATTGTGTAACGGTGGCATTTGATACACACGGACACCAGCCAGGAAATTGTAAGTCCAGGCTGAGCTTCATCCTTCATTTACACCCCTGCTGAGAAGGGGAAAGCAGAGACATCAAGGTACGGACAGGGAAGGGCTTAACCTTTAATTTCCTGGATGTTATCATTTTAAATAGAAGCCTTGCTGTTATTTAAATCTGTCAGAAGGAGGCAAAGGCAGGGAAGAAAATGGAAATAATATGATTTCTTTGAGAAACAGGAGCTGGATGGTCAAAGCCATTTGCTCCAGAAGAAAAAAACAACCCCCAACTCAACAACCCTCAAAGCAAAGCACCCGAGGGGCACCGATTTTCTGGAGTTTTGCTGGATAATGGCAGATGGTGTCAAACAGCAGCTGCAGCCTCCCAGGAGTGAACCTGTGAGCCAGGTTACACACACACAGACATTCAGAGCCTGGAATGCTCAAGCTCTGCTCTCATGGAACCAGGAGTTGGATTCTGAGTCCTGCCCAGACAGGTGACAGTCCCTGATCCTGGAATCAGCACATGGAACACCTCCAGTTCAAATTTTTAAGCAATGCAAAAGTTAAATACTGTGCAAATATCCCAGACGGCACCCGGACCTTGGGAACAACAAAGTCTTGCCATGACTAAGTAGATCTTCATGCTCTTGTAAGAACTACAGAAATGTTGCTGTTTGCTCGGCAGGTCACCCCCAGCTAAGATGCTCTGGTGTCTGCACACCAATAAGTGTCTGCACACTCAATGCCCAGCAACTTTTGGTGTTCTGGTTTGGAGCAGAGCTGAAGGTTCTCACGTGCAAACATCAGCAACAGAGGTTGTATTTTAAAACTCTGAACACTCACTACTCATTGTTTCAATACCCAGGTCTCACGTGAGAATGAATGACGTTCATTTCCACACTTAACAGTTACCAAAACTGGTTCTGAAAAAAGTATAAAAGATTTTCAAGGGACGGGTTTGCACTTGATCACTTTACTTACAAAGTTACTTAACAAAAGTAGGAAAAAGCAGAAGGAAGCCCTGACAAAAAAAGAAGGAAGCTTTAACAGTTTTTCATGGACTTCAGAGTAGCTGCAGGAGCTGAAATGGGACATCGAAGTGCCAGCACAAGGAGGTAGTTCAGGCTTGGCTCTGATTTATTTCCCTCTCCTGCACAAAAGTGCTGACATACATCTAGAAGCACATTTTGACATATGAATGTACACTAGACCATTTACTCCATAGGTAATTGTACAATTTCCACTGGAAGACAATTCTCAGGTCTTGGTGAAAGAATAGTTTTAGTAATGGATGACACCTGAATAATTAATTATCCCTCCCCATTCTACCCATCTCGAATCCAGGAGTCGGTTCCTCCAAGCACTGCCTGGTATTTTTCAGAGCTCATCTTTGTTATTAACTTGAATTTCTGGGTGCTAAAGCTTATATTTTGTATCTTTCAAAGGCCAGGAATGGTTTCTGTCCTGAATCATGTGAACATGGAATAGTCTGTAGTTCCTGTTCAATTAAATGGATAAGGAGGATGCCAGAATCTTGTGGCAATAAAAGCTCGTCAGCACAGCTCTGAACTGTCCACACCAACTCAGCCGAAGGAGAAGTTTATCGGGAAGATTTATGTCAAGAAAATTAACAAAGAAATCATCATCCCACTTTGCCACGTGGTTCTTGATATTGCATTTTATTCTTTATTTATCAGCAGCAATGGGCTTATATAAAAATCGACTGTGGAAAGTAAGGCAGTGTGTTGTGTTAGGAAAACACATAGGGACTGTGGTGACACCATCGTGGTGTCACTATTGCTGACAAAATTCACAAGGAGATATAGGAAAAATGTCCTTCCTTGCTTTGTATGTACAGAGGAGAGACAGGGACAGAAGGGATGAGAACAGATAACAGGCAGATACGTGGGAGCATCTGACAGAACATATGCCAGGAGCACTGATCACTTTAGGACTCCAGTGAGTTAAAATCTCTCAGTATCCATGTTGTAAACCAAAGCTCTCCTACCACTGTCTTGCTGAATACAGAAAAAATTGTTTCCTTTTCAGCTACAAGGAGGATGGTGCCATCAAACCCTCCTGTGCCACTTCCCAAACCACCCTGGTGTTCCTGGCTCTTCAGCAGAGCTGGCTGGTGACTACAAAAAACAAAAACTGCTGGACCCTTTGTTGAAAGTGACGCCTCTGAGGACAATGTGGGATGGACAGAAAGAGCAAGGGCCATGGACGGGGCGATGGGAGAGTCACTGGAAGGACCAGCAGGGAACACCAACTGATGAGCAGGAGACCCACACAACAGACATGACACACGACACGGAGCCCCGGGAGCTCCTCTGGTGACAGTCTCCAGGCAGCTGTTGCACAAGCACGTTGCCCCACCCGTGCTGTCACCTGCACTGTCACCTGCGCCAGCTCTTTCCAGTGCTCTACACACTCCCAGGACACTGACATTAATGTTCCATTAACGTGCTCGTACGATCCAGAGCAAGTAGAACCAGCAGTAGGATTTGTGAATGAGCACGATGACAAGTACCGGAACGTTGGTCCCTAACAGAAGGCGAACGCCCCCACACAATTAATTCTACCAGGGTAATTTTAACTGGCATTTCAAGAGGCACAGACAGATTTAGTTCCTGGCTTTGCACTGAGAAATGTACTGTGCAGAGGAATTGGCTTCTACATTCACCCGAGAGCAAAGACAAACCATGGAGTCTGTTTGGAAGACCTACACTCGGGAGCAGAGGCCAGAGACTCCACAGCCTGAGAGCTCAAAAGGATCCTGAGGTACTTGGCCTTGTGGAGAAGGTTTCTCTTATTGGGCACAATCTATTCAATCAGTACTTTTTACTTTTAATTAAGTCCAGTACATTTTTCAGCACCAATTTTACGATAAACATCTATATATTATTTGCAAAGAGGTATTCTTTGCACTTACTAGGAAGCCCAACTGCTGTTGGTGACGTTCCCAGAAATTTCCTTTTTTTTGTATTCTGAGGCTCCCCACCAGCACTAACCCCATGTTCACCAGCAGCATTTTCCCTGTTCTCTGCTTTCACTTTAAAAGACACAAGAAATTAAAGACTGCTGGCACCCAGGAAAAGAATCAACCCTTACAATATTGTGTTCCACAGAATTCTGAACAAAGAAACTCATGTAATAATCTCTGCACCAAGCCCGTATTTCTACTTCAGCCGTTACAGTTACAGGGGGAAAAGCCTTAAAAATATCCAGCCCTGAAATTCCAGGAATTCAGTGACAGGGATCACACGATCCCTAGTGATGCTGTTTTAGCAGACGAGGACACTTGCTGCTAAAAACACACATCTTTTATTTATTTACATTAGACACAGATCAGGTTCCTGCTCATCCCCTACTTCCCTGTTTTCACAACCTGCAGTTCTTTATTTTTTTAAACAAAGGCACACCTTTGCATTATCCAATATTTAAATGTACATTCATGATAAAAGATGGCCTTAAAGATTATTTGGATTGGTCACTAAAACAGACTTGCACCCATCAATACTTATACAATATGATTTTTTTTAATTACCTGCACATTTGCACAACTGTTTTACACCTTTACGACTAATGTGTTGACTGTTGTGACTCCAACTAGACCATGAGCTTGCATTATGTTTCTTTTCTTTTCCTAGCTATTTGTGCTTTCCATGTCCTCTATGAATTTTAGAAACAAAGAATTAGTTCCAAAATCAACACTAAGAAGATAAAGTTTACCAAGAAGAGTAATCCCATTTGGAGAATGAAGAAATAAAGGAAAGATCATAAGGTAAAATCCCAATCCTATCAAAATCAGTGGCAGAACTTGTATTCACTCCATCAAGGTGACAGAATCACCCCAGAATTCGTCCCCTCCATGTCCTTGGCAGAGCCCAAAGGCAGGATAGGCACTCGAAGGCTTTGCTGAGATCTGCTCACATTTAACCCTGACAGTTATAGTGATTTTCCATTCTTTAATTTAAATATTTCCAATTTTTTCACCCATATCAAGCAAATAAATTACTTCTCTCTCAGGACTCTGTACAAGCCAACTCTCAAGTGCGAAAGTTCAGCTCGTTCTGTCTGCATCAGTCCTTTAAATTGATTTTTAGACTTTAATGAAAAAACTCCCTCCCTGCGCTTGCTTCTGGATGTCGGTTGGGCTCCGACATGAAAGGAGCAGCCCCGTGCACCCAGTAAGGGTCCGTGTCATCCTCGGAGGGAAACTCTGGACAAGGAACAGAAAACCTTTCTGATGTACCAGCAATCTGCAAAAACATCACAAAGGAGATTCTTGTGCAACTGTAAATTCACAGGTAACTCAAAAGAACTGGGCTCATTTTCTCAGCTTATCTGTGGGCAAAATAAGACCTTTTCATGAAATAATAAATTCTCCAGATGGTTCTTGTACACTGGTTTGCAGCGCAGGAAATACCAGAATATGCACATCCTCAATGCAGGTCGCTGACAAATTCTGAAGAGACTTCACCGGGTTTGCCAGCAATGATAAATAGATGTGATTTTCACAGGATTTTTTATATTTCTATATGTATGTGTATCACAGAGCACGCCCACCTACCAGTGTTCTCTCCATGGATAAAAGCAGGACTGCTTAAAAAAAAAAAAAAAAAAAAAAGCTGTTTTTTCTTCCTGACAAACGGGCATGAAATAAGAGGCCGACATCTGCCTCTGCAGGTCATTCCAGTCAGGCTGCTGCGTGTCAGAATTCCAACTGCTCCATCCATCAATGGCAGCCCAAAAATTAACGTAGCTTGGAAACTCTGCAGCAAGACAGTAACAGCCCAATTGAAAGGCTGACCTTCGGAGAACGGCGGGGTAAGATGGAAAAATTATTTCATGCCCTGAACCAAAGCCAACACCACAGTTCACAGGGATTTGCAGTTAATTTTTTTAGATATAAAATCAGGTTTGCTGGTGTACAGTGGGGAAACTGCAGTGACAGGGAAACTGTTATAAAGGCTTTTCATTTCTAAGGCGTTATCAATGACAACCACAGAGATACATTTTCATGGTATTTAGGATTTTAATTTCCCTGAATTACTGATTAATATATTTTTCTAAAGTATAATCTATTCAGTGTTATAAACAACGCTATTTTCTTACTGACTGACTCAGTAAAAACTGTGGTTCATCAGCCTGAAAAATTTGATTGAAACAGGTCATGATTTTTAGCAAATACACATTTCAGGTCCAATTAAAGAAACAGGACAATCTATTTTAAAATAAATTCTCAAAATTCCAGTATTAACTTATTTTATAAGGAAGTCAATCACAGAGTTATTTAATCACCAGACAAACACGTCACCCCTGTGCACAGCCCAGAGCAGAGGGGCCTTCACCCTCCCAGGCTCTATACCAGGCGAGAGCAGTGACTAATCCCTTCGTTAAATCACCTGCTGACACCCTGTTAATAGCTCCATAAGCTAATTGAAGTGGAAGCTTAATAACACACAAATAGCAGAAATACCATATAGCTTAAAACTTGAAGTAGTTCAATAAAATTGAACCAATTAAAAAGAAAATTCAAATAATCCAATAAATTGCCAGATCATGTTTTACATATACATCCCAAACTTTAGAAAGTAGTTTATGTTTCCCAGGTCTTTCCCTGGAGATCACTGAAAAAGCTCACTAAGTGTTTTCTTCCCTCACACACTTTTTTGGAAGTTACAAAACATTTCCCTTTTTACTCAGGGAGTTAATTCAGCAACAAAGACACAAAGAAATCTGGATGATGTAATTAAATAATTAGGAGAGAAGAGAGAATCTCAGTGTCAGAGTTTGCCAAAACAATAACATGTGGATATTCACTCGTGTGGACGAGCTGTCTGACAAGTCTGAGCAGGTCTTGGCCTGAGAAGATTGTCCTGCCTGGAAATATCAACGCAAGTAGAACCAGCACAATAAAGACTCTATTCAAAGCCAAGTTTAAGGCTTAATGCAGAATTAACTGGGCTCATTTTAATGGTACATGTTATCTAGGATGTCAGATCAGATGATTTAACACTCCCTTCTGGCCTTAAAATCTATAATCAATGAAATAGTCCATTAGCTGCACTTTAGAGAGTTTCTTTCATGTTCTTGTGAAGGATCTGGGGTGGCCAAAGCTTCACTCCCAGACTCTGCTCCCTGCTCAGCTGGAGTAGGGAACTGGGATACTCCCACCTTAATTACCACTGAGAGAACAGAGCGGGCAGCTGAGCTGAACTGTAGGAATTTCATGACCAAACACATACATCAGCAAAGCTGCTGCACGACACTAAGAAATTGGAAAAGTTCAAGTTATTCCCGGTCATCAGACCAGGATAAGCAATTATTTTCACATTTTCTCTTCAGTTGCAAATCATTGGTTTAAGATAATAAATAGATAGATAGATAGATAGATAAATAAATAAATAAGTCAGGTGTCTCATGCAAGAGTTTTAACACTTTCTGGTGACTACTTAGACCTGGAAAAAAAAATTATTGTAATAAACATGATTGTTTACAGTAGTAGTAACCATATGGAGTTCTTTATAGTATCCTAGTATTTTATTCTTCAAATAAACTATGCAATTATAACACACCAGAGAAGCTGTGCCATTATCTCATTATTTACATTAAACTAATGGAAATTATTTATTCTTTTTTTGTTTGATTCCCACAGAATTACCACATGTGATGAATTATTTTTAACTAGTCCCGAGACTTTACCAGTTTACAGTCAGTTCACAGACTTCTTGCCAATGAATTGGACTTACTGAATCCCCGTTATTTTAAGGGGAAAAAAGTCTTTCTTAACAATAATCCTTATACTAAGTGAAGGTATGAGGAATATTCTCTGCTTATTCTGAAGTAATGAAAGCCGCAGTCAGTGTCCTTTAAAGGAAACTCTCCCAAGATTGATCTGTAACTGAGTAGGACTATTCTGAAAAATAAGTTTTCACTCCTCTCTGTTGGACTCTCCCAAAAGGGTCCCGTGGGAGAAGCTGTTTAACTGAGAGGAGCGACATTGATTCCCAGACAAGAGAAAGCCACAAATTTGCTCTATGATCAACATTTTTTGATTCAGGGTAAAGCAGGATGTTCATCTACTACACAGATATGGGAGACATAACTAAGGGCGACCTCCAGAAGAGGTTATTTCCAGATACGAAGATGAGCTGATTTATTTTCAAGGAGAGCAATAGAGCCCCTGTTTGTCTCTCCCTCCCAGTCACAACCTGTACGATGCAACAAACCCCTGCAACAGCAAACGGAGCCACCCGAGCCTTTAAGATCAATTCCACTTCTGCACTCTTGTAACAGATCTCATTGTTCACTTCCCATCTGTCCCCATCACACCTTTATTTCACCCTGTAAGAGAGGGAATAGCCTACCTGTTCAACTGGCAAATTATTTTAACAATACAGGGCAACGATTACAATTACACTAAAATGGCTTAGAACAGGATTTGATGCTACTTGGAGAATAGTCAAATAACACGAGTCAGGATGGGGTTAGGAGAACACAGCCCAGCCCAGCCTAGTTACAGGAGGAGGCTCAGCTCTCCCTAGAACACAATGCAAGGAACTCCAACCAACATCCCAATGGAAAACCGACTCCACGCCACCGAAACCTCCTACGGCACCGCAGAGAGGCTGGGAAAGTGCTGGGGTTCCAATCGGCCGTGTGGACACAAGGAGACACCCAAAGCTAAGGGGAAGTTGATCCATCTGCTCTGTCCAGATGTGTTCCCAGCTGGAAGCCTGCACACCTGCGGAGTGACCAGAGGTGTTGGTGGCTGTGGGGATGGAGTAGCCAGGCCTGAGCCATGGGATGTGCCAACTGGATTTACGCACACTGAAATATTGCAGCATTTGATTCTTCTTCTTGACAGAGAGCAGGGCTTCCACTGAAAGCTCATTTAATAAAAATAATGCAATGCAAATGAACCTGAATCAGAAAAATTAGATTGATGGAAGTAGCTCGGTCGCTGTAATTACACAAGGTATATTATTTCCTAAATTCTCTTTGCATTATATATATACCATACATTTATCAAACATAATTAGCAGTTTAGGTGACAAGGATTTGATTTTTCTCCTGCAATAAAAAATCCCTCTACACGGGTATGTACATGTAAAATGTAATATGAACATTTTCATACTATCATTGTTTACTCCTTAAAGAAAAATTCTGTAAGATCAAAGAATCAGAGGGGAAATACCATGTGAGACTTACAAAGCAGCAGATGAGGCAGACAGCCAGGTCAGCCTTCTGTGGATTTCATGAGCATAAAATAAAATTAAATCAGTCCAAGCTTTTAAGGTTGTTAGTCAAATAAATCGTATTTGAAAGCAAAATAATTGATGATACCCCAGACTTCCCTTATAATCAACCTTTCGTTTTTTCAAGCATAGAAACAAATTGATGAACAAACACCAAGAGAAACAGAAGATGCAAAAGAAAGTTGACAAAGTTGAATGTGGTCAACAGGCATTATGCTAAAAGAAAAGGGATTTCAGAAAAAGACAAAGTAGGCACTTTTCGTTTTAACTTAATATTACTGTGCCACGTTTTCTAAGTGATCCTTGTGTTTTAAAACAGAGGTTACTCCCTTTTTTTGCCCAGGATTGTAACAGTCAATAGTGTGGGGCAGACCTTCAAAAGCATTGCAAAGATGAGATCAACATTCAAGCCATGGTGTACAACCTGTGTTTGTTTTTTGTGGGAGATCTCAGGGCATTTCCAGTCTCACAGCCCTCCCCCCCCAGAGCCAGGATTTACAGGTTGTGATGCAATTCACCAAACACAGAGACATTAAAAGCTATCAGAGAGGTTTAAAAAATTTCATTAGCACACAGCGGCAATCACGAAGCCAAAATTCTCCCAGATGCAACATCAGACTCACCAACCTCCTCCTGATGGAACGAGAACATTTCCAACACAACTAAGTTAACCAAGTTTTTTCTCCTCTCAGTGGGGTTTTTGGACTCATGGGGGGGTTTGTTTAGGTTTTGGATAGTGTTTTTTTTTTTTTTTAAACACTTTCACAGAAAATAACTATATCAAAATAATGACAGAAAGCACTTTCGTTTTTTCTCCCCAAATCCCCATGGATTATATGGGGACCTCAAGTCAAAAACCTTCACTTTAGAACAATAAATAAATAAACTCGCTAAAGCCTTCCCAAGGCTGGCCAACTGTAGCATAAGTAATGCAAGAGGCTGAGAGATGCCAGATAAATTTGATTACTATAAAAGATGGGAATATGTTTCTTTCCTCGGAGAATTCACAAAAAGGGGTCAAAAACAAAGCAGCACTGAAAGCCAACAACTTCATTTTGCCGGCAACTCAAGGCGAAAATACAATACAGTTCCGTGGGAACGTTTTATCACATCGGTGCAGACACCTCCTAATCTTCTATTTCTGAAAGAGGGAAATAGCAAAGATAGAGTCCAGGCAAAATGGGGCTCTTCTTTCTTTTCTGGAAAAGGCACTCCGATAAGTATATCAATTTAGCAAAGAGTTCAAGAACTGTTTTCTTCCACCTGCTACCAGTGTCATGGTGGCTCTAACACATTTCAGGAGGGGGAAAAAAGTCATCTTACACTTCATGTTATTCTTCCTATTTGTCAGCTTACCAAATCATTTATCTCAAATGTATTCAGGAGCATCATTAGGAGAAATGAGCCATCATCCTTCCCCCGTTAAAGAAAAACAAAGTCCTGACTCGGTGTTAATTGTTCCAGCCCTGAGTAATGATGAGATCTAGAGATGCCCCGACTGAGAGACAGTCCTGATTTCACATTTTTCTTCTGTGAATAGATGAGCTCCTGCCAGTTACTGTTACAGAGGCACCAGGATCTAGAAAACCTCTCTGGCATTACTTTCCCTTTGCACGTCTAAGGGCTGCACTTGGCTTTTCCAGAGCACATGGTGTTGGTGGCACTGCTGGACCGGTGTCAGCCCGTGCCCCCTCCCCCTGATCAGAAAACACTACACTTGCAGCAGCAGCAGCAAAGCTGTTCTTACCAGCACCTTATTTTCATCACTCCTTCAAAGCCATCCAGTTCTCCCTGTTTAACATCCCAAACTCTCTCTCCATCAACAGCATGTCTCAGTCCTGGCTCTTCAGCTCCATTTCAGTTAACGACAGGTGACATTTACAGAAGAGTTACAAATAAGAGGTGTAAAAAAAGGGTGAACTTCGAGGAACAAGTAGCTTCCAGACAGCATGATAAATTCATTTTCAGCATACGAACACTCTTTTATTTGCTCAACAGTTCTTACAAACAATCTGCTGCAAACAGTATTTTCCACGGGCTGCCAGTGTCAGTGTCTCTGCAGGACTCGGGAAAGGACTGAGCTATCCACACCCAAATTTGGTCAAAACCAGTTCAGATTCAGTAGCAAATGCTGTTCAGTAACCAAGCAGAACCTTTTTTTGTGTCAAACAATTTTGGTAAAAAATTGGTTGATTACCTGGTTAATTCACACCATTGCTTCCTATTTTATCACAACTATCTCAACTATCACTGTACCCCTTATTCCCTTTTTTTCCAGAGTATATGCATTGCAAAACCATCCATTTCCAGTAAAGCAAAGTCTAATAATATTACAATATTACATAATAATATTACAATATTTAATCTTGTAATATCAAATATTTGTAATAACACATTAAACATACTACCTCTACAGTAAATGACCTTAAAGGCCAAAAGACAACTATAGTCTGGAATGAAGAGCAGTTTCCTCAGAAGAACAAAACATGTTTTAGCACATTAACAAACACTTGAAACACTAATCAATACTTTTAAAAGAGTGATTTCTCTCTACAGATTTCAAAACATTTTAAGACAAAGAATGAAACCAAGACACAAAGACATTCAGTAATTTGACCCAAGACAACTTGAAAAAAAGAGAACAAAGGAGAAAACCAGAAATGTTCTCTGGCTGAAGTTCTGGTTTATCCCACTGTATCACCAGAGCCAGGTTTACTGAGAAGCTGAGGTGACTATGGTGGCCTCCGACTCATGTGAGGGCTCCCTGTGGGGCTCTGGGAACAAGAACTCCTTCAGGGGATGACCCAAGGAGTTGGAGAAGAGGCAGGTCTGAGCAGAAGAGTGTTATCACACCGGGAGCTGTAAAGCACTGCACCAGAGGAAGGAGGGCAAGAGATGGAGAGATTGAAGGAATCAGGCTCAGGGAGGAGCAGCTCTTGCTCCCCCATCACTAAACCACGAGCAGTGGCCACTCCCGCGAGTGCTTCCCCTGAGCCAAGCAGACAGGACAGAGCAGACACTGGAACCAGCTGTCAGGCACTGCAGGCCCCAGCGAAATGTGGGCTGGGATACCATGGACATGGACTGGGATCCTGGGTTGGGAAACCTGGAGACAGGAGGGCACAAAGAGCTCGGGTAATGCTGCTACAAGCCAGCATGAGTGAATTTAGGGGTCTGTTCATCACTCCACTGCTTTTGCACTTCTGCTCTGACAGGACGGCTCAGAAGCTGGGAAATTCCACCAGATGGATCAGACAGGCAATTCAGAAGCCCCAGATACTGAATGAAGGCAACAATATTGAGGAACTAAGAAAAGGGCAATACTGACTATCATGACAACAAACAAATCAGCTGCTGGCTTTTAAAGCCATCTATACCCTATACCCTGTTCTCTTATCTTTTTTCTTTCTAAGCACTGAAAAGCTTGCTTGGATCAGCACAGTAGAGCTGGAAGGAAGTACATGCTTTTAGAAAACAGAAACACAGCATGAAAATGCTAAAAAAAATAAAAATAAATAATGAAGTAGGATTTGTGAGTGTTCACAATTTCTTCAGACACATTTTCTCCTTTCTAAGAAAGTTGATAGCACAATATAAACATAACTTCCCTTCCAGTATTGTTTTCCGTAGTAATGTAAAAAAATCCTGACCACCAGCAATTTAAAAACACAACAAAATTCTATGATAAGAGACTTGGAGAATCACATATGCAAAGACTATGCAGAAAGGGTGCTGAAAGGTACATCCTGTGCTTGAGAGATCCCTTCTAGGACATCTATAACTAAAATGCAAAAGTCTTTTAGAGAGTCAATAATCTGTGTACTTCACTGGTACACTTCACTGGTTACTTTTTTTTACACCACGGAATTACTGAAAAAACAGGTGAAACCTGCTGAAGGATGATGCATAATTCTGTATATTTTACACTTAATGCAGTTACCTATACACACATTCCTTAAATAAACTTTCAGAACTACATTTTCAGACTGACACAGGTGTATCGGATTCGACTGCTAGGAAATACAGATGTTTAACTAACCAGGATAATGTTACTTTGGATTCTTGTATGTCTGTTTTAACTGAAATAACTTCATTTTTCCCCACATGAGCCACGTCATGAAATGCAGGAAAACCGTCTGACTAAGATGGAAAACTGGAGCATGTCCTGTCTCTGGAGTTCCTGCTCTGTATCAACCATCCATCTCTATACCACAAACCCTGCACCCTTGGTTCTCTGCTGGGTATCACTCTCATCTCCACTCCAGTTCCTAAACCCACTCTGCCTCTCCAACCATGGAACTCCTGAATTTGAATCCCATCATTCAGCCTTTAGGATGGTTCAAAGCATTTTCACCACCACCATCACACCCACGTAGTGCTCTGTAAAGTAAAGCTGCCCAGGCTCAAAAACACACACACAAGCCCAGAAAACTGCCTTAGGATATTTATTGATGCAGCACCTTAAAAGATTTTTCTAATGAATTTTTGTTGCTGTGAAAGAGTTCAGTCTTTCACATAAAAGCAGAAGAGTTCTATAAAAAATTAAAAGTTGGCATTTCTGAAATAGTATTAGAAGAACTTGAGTAACCTGGTCTGGTGGAAGGTGTCCCTGTCCCTGGCAGGGAGGTGGAACGAGATGGTTTTTAAGGTCCCTCTAACCCAACCAGCCTGTGACTCTCTGAAATAGCCTCTCGCAGCAGCGATTGCACAGACATCAATGGTTCTGCTCGCCCTGTGCATCAGACAGGAATTTTTCATTTCATACATCATTTAAAACTTGCTGCAGTGATTCCACAAACCTGTCTACAAGCACCTTCTTCTTTCCCAACCCTGCTGCAATTCGGGTTGTTTGGGCCAAAATTCAACGCACAAGCAGAGCACTGATGACAGAGAAGCAAAGCACACTTATCACTGGATAATGCAGGAAAAACATCTGACACTCTCAAATAATATTGCATCGTGGTTCTGAATACATCAGAATAAAATTACACCGGCGACATCATCAGCAAACTTACCCTGGAAACATCACCTCACAGCAAGGAACCAGCATTACCACATAGGTGTTTCAATATTTCTAAACACAGATTTGCATTTATATCCTATTTTCAAGAATTTCTCTCCCAGGACACTGTGAGAGTGTGGCACAAGGCTTGTCCTTGCAAAAGCACGTGTTCAGACAGAGATCACCTTCATATTCTGGGGCCATTAACATGGGCACATCACTGACTGCTGCAACTGCTGCAGATAAAATTGTAAAGATCATAATTATTGCTGCATTAATTACTGCTGGAATAGTTCCTAAATGCTCGGACACAGAGCTAAGTTATGAAAATACAGGATTCCTATCCTATGTGCAAAGTCTTCAACTCACAGTGCGGCCACAACTCGCACACCTCCACGCTGAGAGCTGGAAAACCAACAACTTTGACCTGAACCTCATTGAAAAAACACTAAAAGTTCAGCGAGGAAATCCAAAGCAAGAGGTTTACTCACCATTTATGAAGGACTTCTGGACTGCAGCGTGTAACACAGGACACTCCCTTCCTGGGCATTAATTCAGTAATTCCACTTCTCGTTCAGGATAAATCCAGAAAGTAGCTGGCACAAAGAAGTGAAAACCACAGATTTAGCTGGGGTTGGATGTGAACAAACAGAATTTCTTTCTGTCCATATGACTAACAAAAAATCTTCCCTAACTGCTGAGCCTATATACTGATACACCCTTCTCTTCAGTCAACACCAAACACATTTCTATAAGTGTTGTGACCCTGAAAAACTTTGATTTTTAAGTAAATTAAAGGACAAGGTACAATGATAACTTGGAAAATTCCTAGCATTTTTAACACATTGGAACACATGAGAGTATCAAAATGTGGCAAGCCATATGAATCAAATGGGTTTGAGTTATGAGAACATTTGTTAGTAGCACAGTACTGGAAAACAAGGGAGGTTGTAAAAGCAAAGACCATTCAACAACAGCTTTTGGAAAGCTTCCCAAATTACTTGTCCACGTGCCACGGAACAACCAGCCACGCAATGAAGGATTCTACTAAACATGAAATAAATACAAACAGTTATCTAGTTCCCTTTATGCAGCAAGTACGTAAAAGTGCTTGCTATGCTCACAGCTCAGGACCTGGAGGAACACACCAGTCTCAGGCACAAGCCAGTGCCGCCACAGGAGCAGCAGCTGGAAACTCCAAGGGAACTCCAGGTACTGACTAATGCTGGAATTAAAAGAGTGAGGACAGAAAACAGGAGACAGTTGTTGCTGCAGATTCCTCTGTTAGAGGTTCCCCAGGTTCTCCTGCATCCACGAACCAAAGGCTCTGCTCCCCACAATGTCCTGTGTCAGAGAGTAGAGATCTGTAGCTCTGAACTGTTCCACCTCCACCGTGAACTTCTCCACTCACAAATCAATAGAACACTGAGCAATAATGAGCCAGAAATATTCTTGAACAAAAAAACTAAACCCACCTTTATTCAGAATTGTGAATCGTGCAGCTCACACATTTTCCAACATAAGTTCAGGAAATAAAAATCTCATTAAAGCTTTAGCCAAAATTTCTAATTCATCAAAGGGGCATGTTCTGAATACCAATGAATTTCATGAAAAAGCAGCGCTTTTTTTTTTCTTGTCTGCATGTCTGTAAAATCTCTCTCAGGTTACAAAACCAAATCTGATGACACTGAAAAGTCTTTCAGGAACAAAGACAGATGAGTAAAACAACCACCAGATCTCTTTAATTCCATGCAAAAGTGTCAACAGCAAAATCACTGCATCTCTGCCACAGCAGAATATTAAATAGTTCATTAATATCCATTTTCCCTTCTTCTCTGTTCAGAGGCTACTAAAATTGTTTCTGTTTGATTTTACATGAGTGAAACTCCTCCCAAATGAAACAGGTACAAGGATCTTGAAAGAACACTCAAGTGCACATCACTCAAGCCCTTGGCAGGCCCTATCTCTGCGAAACAACAATAGCATCCCACCAATAACAATGACTTGCTTAACTATTCATTTTGGTAAATAATGGAACTGAAAATTATCTAGTGATGGATTTACACTTTTACAATGCATCTCAGGGATGAAAATGAATAGGGACGGAGAAATTATGTGTGTTACAATGGGTGACGCACAGAACTTCAGATCCTGCCTCGCTCCACGGAAGAGCATGAGCTGGAAAATGTGGCACTACAATTTTTAGCATTTTACCTTTGTCTGAGTCTACTGAAAGACATCCCATATGTATTATTTGTCTTACAGAAGCACTTAAAGATGCCAATTAAAACTCAAACACCGCTATATTAGTCAGATACTGTAAGAAAATTACAATAGGTGTCACAGTCATTTTAATTCCAAACAACCACAATAAATTACCTGTTTCTCAGATATTCCTTCCTTTGTCTTGCAGTTACCCACAGAGTTCAACATATTTGGGTTTATATTTGGGGGAGCACTAACAGAACTGCCTGGGCCGTCCCTGCAGCCTTTTTTTATTTGGAAACCATATTAATATTTCCAGAGGAGGCCCAGGGCCCAGAGAGCCAAAGCCTAAGGACACAAGGCTCTCTTTCCTACACCACCTTCCTTGAGCAGCCAGTGGAGCCCCAAGACCACGCGGACCATGAAGTGAAAAGTCAGATTATTTGGAGGCAGGAAGCTGGCAAAGGTGACAACTTTTCTGGTAGCAATGGAAAACACTAAGTTTCTATTTAAAAAGTTGGAGATTACTCTGTGTTTAAGTAACAAATGGCAAGTGTTTACCTGTGACTTTAGTTCTCTCATAGGGAGTTTATTATAAACAGTATTTCAAACACAGGACTTTAAGAGACAAAGTATAAATATTTTAAATGGTAAAATATAGGTGTGGGCTTTTTTTTGTACTGTGTCCAGAAAATTTGCACAAACACATCAAATTCTCCACCTGGGGAATTTACTTTATTGTTAAGTTTGCATTTAAAACAAATGTACATGACCTATTTTGGGGCTAATATAACTAAAAGGAACCTATTTGTTGTTTATTATTTATAGAAGATTCACTTCAGATTAGGCCTTTTGCAGACGTGTGTATCTGTGTGGCATCACAAAGCATCTCCAGATCTCCCCCAGCACTAAAACATACGAGGAAATGACAAGTTAGGATGCATCCAGTACACACACTGTTTTATAAAAGCCAAGATTAAAAGCTGGTTTTTCCCTCCTCAGAAAGGCCACATGAAAGAGCCGCTACCCTGGGTAATGCATTGACCTTCTGGGGCTGATAATGACAAGTTCAAGTTCCTGGAGTTGGGGAAGATGAGGAACTAAAGTAAGTGCACTCAAGCAACGAGTCCTTCTGCTCTGTTAGAATCCCACTCACAAAACCAGACCTACAGAAAGAAAGAGGAAAACAGTTTAATTTTTTTTATACATAACCCAGGAGTTTTTCTACACCATCAGCATGGCTCAAATCTGCTTTCTCAGAGGCTTCAATCCAAGGCACTGGTGGTTTCTTTCAATTTTAACAGAAAACTTGAAATTATTTCATATGAAAGGTGTCAAATCTATGAATACAGAGATGCAAAATTGCTGCTTGTGTCTAAAATTTTGCATTTTCAGCTTTTTTTCTTGTAAAGAGAGAAAGAGTAAAACATGCTAAAATGGTATCCGTCGTGTAAGGGATAAAACACCTCTTTCCAAATTTCTGGGAAATCAGAAATGCACTTTTATACAACAACTAAATAAAACCAGGGTTGACCCAAAGCTTTCATTCCTATCAGTCATTAGTTCTGTACAGTTTTGCAAGTCATGATGTCTGGAGCTCTTCAGGGGAAGAGTAAAGCTCCTTCACGATGCTGCTGGCAGGACTGAGGCACAGAAAAGAAAGCTAAAAAGCTGAAGTAACTACATCACTAGTACTACTAATAGTACATATTAGGATGTACTACTACTACATACATATTACTGTGTGGTAGCACATTTTGCATTTTCAAATATTTATATTTCAAATTACACAGTGATACCATAACCTTTACATCTTTGTTTAAGTTATAGAAGACAAAAAAATAAAGGCTTAAAAAAAAAAGCTCCGACTCCAGTTGGTGTAAATCAACATGTAGATCATCAGGTTTTAATCATCAGCTCATACCTAATGGTTTACATTTAAAGATTCTTGCCAGGACAGGCTGTGATCACAAAGGGAATAATATCATTCAAAAAAGAAAAAAAAAATCCCTTTTAAGTTTGGCTTTAAAACAGTATTTCTAATTTCCTTCTCCTTGCTCCCAATTTGAGTTCATCTCAGAAACAATAATTTATTTAGGAATTAATTGTGGCATCTCCAAAGTCCTGGGTTATTCCACTCCAGTCAATTTTTGTAGATTTTTGCTTTTCCTTAGAAAACACAGTGATATTAAATACAAAACCCCACACATTCAACGAACACTAACATTTCTAAAACCAGAGCTTGAGCTGAAGTTAAGAAATTGCTATAATTAAACTTGTCCAGGAAGACAGATTAAGGTCAAATATGTCTATTAATTTTGGGTATCCACTCTAAGCCACCTAAGACTTGATTTTTTTTCTTCGAAGCATAGCATTTCACAGCATTTAATATGTTCCTAGAATGGTTTTCACGGCAGTGATTTTTCACCTCCGCTCGCGGGCTGTGCCCAGCAGTGGGAGCAGCTCAGGACCAGGGCTCACTGACCTGCCCAGCACCGTCTGCAGCCGGCGGCACAGTAGGAAAATTGCTGGGTTCTGCAGAGGCATTTATGTGCTTCGTCATGGAGCACATGCTCCTCTTCCTCAGTACTATCTCAGTCCCAGCCTCTCCCGCTCACACGGGAGCCCTCACAGCAGGGAATGCCTGCTTTACTACACCAAACACCCCTTTGGCTCTGTCCCTGCCCACCCTGGGTTAAATGCTTTGGGCTCTGGCGTTCCCCCAGTTCTCCATGAGGATGGAGCTGCCCTCCCACGGCCCTCAGAGACCCCTGGTACCACGACTGTTCCTCGGGGTCCTTTGTCCCCTGTACCCACCCAACCTTCCTCGGGGCTCTGAGAGAGCCAGGCTGGCCCCTCTTGTAGCCGGGGCCCAGGCAGAGCCCACAATGGCACAGACTCACCTGTCACATGTTCGTGTGCTCTTAATTAACATCATGGCTGGGGCTGAGGGGACAACAGCAGCAGGAAAGCAGCATTAGAATGGCCTCATGTGGTGGTGGGAGTCATGGGAGTCAAAATACAAATCACAGAATTCCAGATTGTTTGGGCTGGAAGGGATCTTAAAGATCATCTTGTTCCACCCCCTGCCATGGGCAGGGACACCTTCCACTATCCAAGGTTGCTCCAAGCCCCCGTTCAACCTCGCCTTGGACACTTCCAGGCATGGGGCAGCCACAGCTTCTCTGGGCAACCTGTGCCAGGGCTGCATCACCCTCGCAGGGAAGCATTTCTTCCCAATATCTTATCTAAACCTACTCTCTTTCGGTTTAAAGCCATTCGCCCTCATCCTGTCACTTCAGACCCTTGTAAACTGTGGCAGCGGGTAAAAAGCAAAATGTAAAAAGTTGTAAATAGTAAAAGTGAAGGGCAACAGCTTCTAGCTGAGGTGCCCAGGGAAGGGAAGCACAGACTGACACAGGAGCCCTCAGGCTGTCACAGGGACACAGCCTGTCCTGGCCCCTCACGGCCCCCGGTCAGCGCGGGGCTGGGCAGAGCCCGGCCGGGCACAGCCTCACCCGGGGCTTTGCCGTGAGGGAAATGACGCCCTGTGAAATATAAGACCCGTTCGCACCTTGTAACACGCTTTCTGGGGTGTTTGTTACACCCCTCACTATTTCTAAGTACCAAAGCGACTTTCCCTAAACAAAGGGGCCGCTCCTCCGTGCCGCGGTCACTGAGGGCGATCGCGGCGCTGCCACACAAAGAGGACAGCCCTGGGCTCCGGGAGTGCTCCGGGGAGCAGGGACCGGGACCGGGACCGCGACCGTTCACGGGCAGGAGGGACCGAGGAGAAAGCCGGGACTTCAAACAAATGTTTCCATAATCAACAGTTACCGCGAGCAACGCTCACAAAATTACACGGAAAAAAAAAATAATTTTCTGTAAATAAATTGTTTTCCTCTTTAGGGTGAAATATCCCTTTTTTCAGGTATCGTTCTTAACCTTTTCTTTTCCAGGTTAACTTGGAAAAACGAAAGAAAAAAAAGGTTATCCTGGATTTTATTTTTAATCTGACACAATAAAATAAGAAATAGCTCTTACAGAAATTCTAGAGCCTGTGACATAACTTCTTTATTTAGATAAATTCTAAAATATCCACTATTTACACAGAAGCTACAGAATAATCAGTGCTATTAAGATTTTTTTTTTTTTCAACACACAACATTATTTGTTAACATTCCTAAATATTCATTATGGGAACACAAAGTCTTTAAAAAGCCGATTGTTTTCTCATTAAATTTGGATATTTGGGAGGATTCTGTGCACTGTGTTAAATAAACAGATATTTGGATAATTTTCAAGTGAACGTTTAAAACGAGTATTATCAATGGTTAGAAAAGCAGTTACTGCCCATCTCAGCTCCGCTGCCTCTTCAGCCTCTCAGGGTTTGTGTCCCCCCGGTCATCCCCTGCCCCTTACAGCCTCTTCTGGCACATGCAGTGAGTTCCTGTGCCCTCAGCAAGCCCGTCAGAGGGAACACAAGAGAATTTCGCTAATTCAGGATCCTTCTCTTCTTCCCTTTTCAAGTTCCAGACATGGTATTTTTAAGTCACATCCTCTTTCCCATCCTCCTGTGACGTGGAGAATGTCACACTTTGTCGAGACACAATTTCAACAGTTTCATTTGTCAGAAGCTGCTTAAGTAAATTTATTTTAATCGGGTTCTCATTTGCATTCAAAGTTACTACAAAAAATTTAAGTATTAGAAGGCTTGATACAGTGCCTTAATCTGAGTGTAGTAAAATCCAGGAGGAGATCTTGAAACCCACACACTCAACTTGCCCATTGACTTTCTACAATTTCACACAAAATTCAAGCAATTGTAGGGAAAAGAAAAAGGATATTTTTATAACTTGGACCAGTGAATAAACAATTTGTCGGAACAACTGCTGAGTTTGCACAAGCAAATGGTGTTTAAAAAGCAATGTCTGAGCCTAGATCCCTTTCTTAAAGTCGTTTTTAATGAAGCCTGAATGTGGTTTAACCCGCCTCAGTGTTGGCCACCGCGCAAACCAGTCCAGCAGAGTTTTACTGCCCGACAAGTCGGGTCAGAGATGGTTCCTGGGGTCAGATCAGGCACTCACTGCCTCAATGGCCTTTGGCAAATCACTTAACCTTTCTCTATTAATGTTTTCCTGACAGTAGAATCGTTCTTCATCATGGTAGGGAGGAGTTTAGCTCGTTAATTAATAAAAATAACTATAAAAATGCTCCTTCTTTACTTCTGCTCTTCAGAGTAATACTGAACTCGAAACCACCCTGTACATTAGGCAGAAATGAGCTATTTCTAGATAAGTGGGTGCTATTTCAGAGGTTTCCAGCACCCACACTCTAATGGACTTTACACATTATGAAGAAGAACAAGGCTCACAGTTTTCTTGCATCTCATGACTAACAACAACAAATAGAACCAGCAGTTTGTCCTGAACTGACACCTTGTATGGTTTAGAACACTTCCCTAAATTTTGATGAGCTAAACGAGTTAAAAATATGTATATATTGTGAAAATCACCTTGATCTGAAACCCTCCATGCTATGTTTCAGCCTAAACCACACTTTATTGCCTAGAAATAAGCTCCTTGGAAAAGAGTTTCTCAGGGAAGCAGCGACAGCACAGCAGCTCCACTGCAGCATCCAAACGGGGATCACTGCAATACAGTCTATTCCAGAATCATTTTTCTTTTTATTATTTCATTAAGTTGTATCTCACTAAAGTTCCTCCTAGGATCTCTCTCCAGCACCAAATTTTTCATTGAGAAAACTATAAATCATAGGCCTAAATTACAATTTAATTATAAACGCCTTCCCTTCTAATGCTGCCTGGGACCTTTTACCCTCCTACATAATTCTAAAAAATGACCCCTGTCATAATTTCCTTCACTAGAATAATATGCAGAGATCTAATCCTGAATCCTGCTGTCTTATAATTTAATATAAGAGGTAATTATTATTCAAAAGATAATGTTGCAGATATTGAAAATATTCTGAAGTTTAAGTCTAAAAAAACCTTCCCTTGGTATGTAAAAGCCTCTTACTTGACTCTTGCAGGAAAGGAAATAAATAAAAAGGTTTTAAGACTTTATGCAAAATGCTAGAAGTGTTATTTGTAGCTGGGATTTGTCGACTATAATTTCTATAACCCTTGAACTACAGAGAAAACATTCACACACACGGCAAAACCAGGAAGGCAGCAGATCATTTATTATTGATTTCTGCTTTTTGCCACAGGTTAGACAGACAGTTCTAGATTGCTGTTATCTACATGAAAAATATGTTTTAGGTGGTTCATATTTTGGAATACAAGGGAGTTTAAGGTGAGCCAAAGTCAAAAGGAAACCAAACCAACCAAAACAAACCAAACCCCTGTCACGAAACCTTTTTACTCCTCCAATTTTATTTTAAAGGGACCACATCAAAGACACAGTTGTGTGTTTATCCAAAACACTCCTGTAAAGAAGTTAAATTACAATAAAACTTCAGGGAATTAGTACATTTTTCCCTAAGTCAGAAAAGCAAGGAATAGCACCATTGTGTCAATTCATCCTGCACAAGAGACGGTGGGTTTATCTCAGCCCAGGAACACAGCTATTACTGCCTGGCTATTCCCTCTACAAAGGAAGGCTTTGACCTTAAGAGTCCTTTTTTCTAAAACTGGGATTCATCAATTAAAGCCTGTTTTCTTTTTAGTTAACTCTTACAGAATGCAGTAATATCTGCCAAAGAAGGGAACTGATAGTGCAGCTGGAGCAGGAGAAGGTGAAGATGAACGTAAGGAGAGAGAATTAACAGAAAGAATTGCTGAAGCACAGCAGAATAAAATCCACAGAACAGGAATGCTTTTCCTGTTTCAAATTCAGGGAGCAAGCCCCATTTTTTCAGGTAAATGAGATATCAAATGAGCTTCATTGCTTCTAACCATATCCAGCTCCATCAGTGAGAACAAATAAAATGCCCTAACTGACAGATTCAACACCCTGAAGAGGGAGAGGCCAGGGAGGTTATCAGAAAATGGGGTTCACAAGAGGTAATTATAACCCGTGCTCACCCTGCTTAGGTGAGGCACAACATCACGATACAGCTCCATAAAAATCAAACTATATAGTGCAGAGGCACCAGTTTACTGCCCTCTTTGTTTTTGCTTTGGGAGCAGTTCATTTAAGATGTAATAAATCGAAGTTTTTTTCTCTGTCCCTCCATAAATTCAGGGACAGTGCAAATGAGGAGCTCCTCATTATGGACAATGGAAAGGGACTCCCCAGACAGTGACATGAGCTGGGAGCATTCAGGCTCTCATTAAAGGGAGCCCTGTGCTTTTTGTAATAAGGAATATTACTTAATAACACTCCGAGCATGGTTCACTTCATACTGCTGAAGTGAGTTTTTGGAGGGCAGTGAAGGGGAAAAGAGGGAACGTCCACAGTGCCACAAACATCATAAAAACAGAGATGGAATTTTGCCTGTAACAAATTAATAAGGAAGTGTTGTTGACTGTCTCTAACTGAATGGCTTCATGCAACACACAGATTTAAGGATCTCAAGGGGATTTGTGGAAGATGTTAGACTTTACTCTTAAATGAACAAACAAAACCAGACTGGAGGGACACAGGTAGAAATAATTTCAGTTCTTACAGCAGAAGGATGACATGAGATTTGAATCCACCATCAGGGCAGTTGGCCAAGAAACTACTACTATTAACACAATACATTTTTTGTGCACATCCCAAACTTTCCCTAAGAAGATCCTGGAGTTGTCCCCACAGAATTTAATTCAGTTTTTGCCAAGTCATCACCACCATCTGTCAGATTACTTGGAGTTGTGCTCCTATCCCCAAATGTACTCCCTAGCTCAGCTTTCTGGTGTCCGAAAGCTCAGTAAATACATTTCCTACTTTGTGATTCAGCTCATTAAAGCAAATACTGCAGTGACCCAGGGTCAGGCAGACCCCTGCCAAACCTCAGGTCATACCTCCTTCCACTCTGACAGTGATAAGTTTGTCCTAAAAATGATTCTTCAGTCCATTGTACACTTACACTCATCTCACCCAAATTTCCTCAGCTTGCTTAGAACTGAAGTCATGTGAGGAGTGTCAAAACTCTCCCTAAATTCACGATATGTGACAGCGATTGCTCCCTCCCTGCCCACACCTGTTATGCTGCTCTACAAGTTGTTGTGTTGCTGAGAAAATATTTTTTCTGGCAAGTCCATGTTTGTTATTCATTTCCTTGTCGTCCTCCAAGCGCTCACAAATAGCTTGGTTCTTTTTTCCAGAGTTTTTGCAGGAACTGGAGGTTACCTGACTGGTCTACAATTCCTGTCTAAACTCGGGACACTGCCCTGTCTTCCAGGATTTCATCTTCCCTGCACGAGTTTTCAAAACAAGCCACTGCTAGTTCTGAGTTTATTTTGGCTCTAAGTGTTCTTTTAATGAGTTTTGAGAGCAATGGTTCTGACAGCAGCTGTCTTGGACACTTTAACCTGCTTCTTCTCTCTTCAGGACTCAGATCTCACCCATTTGGCAATGGCATTAATTAATAATTGCTGTCCTACAGGCCACCTTCAGGAGAGGAAGATACAGAAACATTTGGCTGTCTCAAAATGCTCTTTGCTCTCCACTGAATGGTGATCCTACATAGCTTTTATTTTCCCATTCTTGTTGTTCTCTAGTAATGTTATTTTTGCTATTTCGATACATCTTGCTTCGTACTTGATGACTTGGCCTCTCTCGTTTTATCACAGTGTGCTCTGCTGTATTTTTATACTCATTCATGGCAATCTGCAAGGTGGTCTCTTACATCTGACACCCACCCTCTGCACTAGGATAGTTTGCACTCGATAAAAAGATTCCATTTATGTAATTATCCAGGTTTCAGGTCTAAATAATTCCCATTAATTGCCACGACTTTCACTGTCACTGATTATTCTTAGCTTTTAATTGCTCACTGAGCTCAAACTTCACTGCTCTTTTGGCCTGTGACAGCCCAAGCAGTTTTGGCTTGGCCTTCTGTGTTCCCTTCACAGCCTCACTCTATATGGCAACAAGGATTTGAGATTTTTACACTATTGCTATGTGGGGGACTAACAATGTTTTCACTTCGCTCCTGTCTGCAAGTGCAAGCTTGCACTCGCTGCTGATGGCAGTGCTTACTTATGGGTCCAAGAACATCCGTCCTTCCAACTTTTCAGAACTACTTTTGCAGAGGGAGCCCAGCCCAGCACGTTTCCTCTCCCGTTTAATGGCCACTGTAAGAGCTCGTTCACTTAGTCCTCATCAAACCCCGGGAACTGACAGCTTTCCACCCCCAGCATCCCCACTCCGAGAGGGCCTTTCCCCAGGAGCCGCCTTGTACAACCTCAAACACTTTATTACTGGCCAATTTGGGTTTCCTGCCCACTGTAAGTGGCAGTGCTGAGGGTCTCTAACTCTCTCTTGTCTTGCTAATCAATATAAGCAGTCACTTCCACGGCATTTCCCTACTACTCAGCAAGAAGGACGAGAGACAGCCACGGGCTGTAAATAATGGTACAGCTTCAGCGGTACCTCAGAAAGTTAAACTTCAGAAACAGGAGGCTGCTGTCATTTTGGACTTTCAGGCTTCTTTTGATACTTCCCTCTTTTAATTCTTTCCAGGCAGAGCAAAGAACTGCAGTTGGTTGATGCCATTCCCACTGAGAGCCTCCTCAGGGGGAGGGGGACGGTCCCCCTGCGCGGGGGCACAAAACGTCCCTGTGAGCAGCACGTGGCACCACGTCCACTGCAGAGAGCACAGGGAAATTCTATAAAGTGCCAACCACAGCTTTACAGTCACCGTGTTACGGGGATGAGAAAGTCAGGATTAAACAATTATTGCCTGGAACTAAGGCAGTAAAATTTGTTTATGAGGTAAATTTTAACAAGAAACAAACAGTTAGTGTTGTTTATAAGCAAACTCAAGCTGTAAAATCCAGGGAATGCTTTGTAAATGCCCGTCCATGGGCCAGGTGAGGTCCTGGAGGGAAGCTCCCTGCTGCTTGCAGCTGGCTCACACACACAGTGTGACCAGCTCCAGCTGCCAGGTGACATCAGAGCCAGTGGCTTTGCCCAAGGATGGCAGTGGCAAACCCTTCATTTGGTTGTAAAGGTGTTCATTCTCAAAGGGCTTCTTCATCTCCACTGCATGAAATGACCTCCTTGTTGTGTTCATACCCAAAATGGCCACAATGACTAATCATAAAATTGTGGAACCATTTAGGTTAGAAAAGGCTTCCAAGCTCCTCAGGTCCAGCCATTAATACAGCACTGCCAAGGCCACCACAAACCCATGTCCCAAAGTGCCACATCCACTTCTGCAAGATGCAAAGACATAAAAGAGAAGTCTCTGATCTAACAGCACGTAGTCAAAAAGGCTCTGCCAAACACACCTCCAGTGCACAGCAGAGTGGTGTGATCCAAACACTCCTAAATTCAATATAGTTTAGTTTCCCACTGTCATCTTGTTTAATAGGAATTGCCCATATTCTCACTCAGCACTGCAACATACTCTCTCTTTTAATGAAATTAATTCATTAGATTGAGCCCCAGGAAGACTTGGGGTGTCCCTACAGTGTGGTGGGATCACACCGTTAACACCAGCACAACAACAACGAGCAGTGACTCAAAGTTGATTCCCAAAAGAGAGTGGTGTGAGGTGGACCATCTACCCTTCCACACCCTGAGGACAGAATAATCCAGGGATGGTACAGACGTGGAGACTAAAGACCAAGCTCTGAAAAGCCAGAGTCAAAGGCAGATGTGTAGTAGAGGGCACACACTGGAACATCAGGGACAGGGATGTGGGGCCAAGCCTGGCCCGGTGCCAGCTGTCCCTGGCTCTGCAGGACAGGCCATCCTTCCATCCTCACGATCACCCAATGTGCACACTAGTTGAGGAGGAACCATGAATGCTACAACTTTCATTAAAATCCTTGCATTAAAATCACTTGGCATTCCGTGAGGAAGGGAATCCACCCTCACTGATCCCGCTTTACTCATCCGTAACAACAAAGAAATAAAAAACCTGGGGAAAAAAAATGTAACATTATTCTTTTTATTGCACATACACACACACACAAAAAAACCCCTTTAAAAGTGAGTATCTGCCTACTGCAAAGTACTGAGGTGAAAAGGGAGGTGTTATCATCCCCGTTCCCCCAGGATCTCTTAGAGCGTGTGTGTTTCTGTGGTGGTTGGCTTGTGGTTTCGTTGTTCACTACAGTTTCCCAGAGCCCTATATTTTACTGAAACATAAGTACAGGCCCACCAATTTGCTGACAAGCTGATCTATTGGCTCTAGGACACTGAGGGGAATTATGCTCCTGCCGCCCTGATGCTCTCCTTTGTTTAGAAAAAGAAGAGAGAAAGAGAGAGAGTGAAAAAAAAAATCCTCAATCGTTTAGTACAAGTCATTTTACATGCTGGGATAATGAAGTATAAAAATGCCTTCAAAGGACTGATTTCCTACTTTTAACTCACTACCAGCCGAGCTCTTTGTGAGGCCCTCTGGAACATGCATTCCCAGCCCCACTCAAACAAAAGAGCTGCGAATTCATTAAACTATTTAATTATGCCTTTTTATTTTTCTCCATTAGCAAGCCCTGCCAGTACAAAGTAAATAAAGCCACCATGGTCTTTCCCCAGCAGACACACTGACTGTTTTTATTCTTTATTCAGTTTACAATATAAAGGGCTATTTTTCCCCCCTCCTCCTATTCTTGGCGAGTTTCCTAATACAAGCCCTACAAACAGAAGCATCCAACTGTACATGCGACGCATGGAAGCAGTGGGAGCAGGGAGCAGCACTCAGCATTGCGAGCACATACCCCAGACAGCTTTCAAAGTACCAGCAGCCAACGGCAGCCAAACAGCACTTTACAGCCAGCACGGAAAAGATATTAGGGTTTTTTTTTTTATACTCTAGTAAATTTGCTTTTTACATCTATTTCTTTTCAGAAGGGCTTGTTATTGAGCTTACTGTCCACAAATTCCATTGATCTCAGGCTGTGACTCAATCCATATGCTCACGCTTTGACACCAGCACAGCAAGCAAGCGATACAAATCCTGTTCAGGCTACAAACTTATTGATTTTATAGATTTCCCCCAAAGTTGTGATAATGATATATCATTGTTAAATTTGGTAGAACAAACTGCTTTCCCAATCTGTCAATGCGAGCATGAAAACCAATTCACAGCCTTGTTTAGAAGGCTTTCCCTTCAGAAGAATAAGTACTGCTAGCGGAGGCAGATCCCCGGCACCCGCCGCTGGCAGCGGGTGATGGATGTCACCTTTCCAGTTGCCCTTTCCTGACCTGTAGCCCGCTGCGTTCCCAGACTTGCCTCCTGGTTATGAGAACCACCCTTCTTTTCCAGGAGCATTTCTCAAATTCATTATTTAAAACTTGCAGTAGATGTAAACCGTAATAATAGCTTTTAAACATATTTCCTTTAAATATTTTAGATGCATTAAGATGACATGAGAATTATTGATTTTAGCAAATCATTTTTGCTTGTTCTGTTCCTGCGCTCACATAAGTGGCAAAGCCGTGCTTTTCCCTTCCATGAGAGGGAGACAGAACACTGGCTTAAAGAGGAGTGGCCTCACTCCCTGCTTCCATCACAGTTCCTCAACCTCCCAACAGTGGGAACAACGCAACGTGTCCCTTCACAGCGACTGGCTGCCCCGCCAAACCCACTCGGGCATTTCCCTCATGGCTTTTCTCTGCCAAGGCAGAAACCTGATCTGACACATCTCCCAACCAGCAAACACGAGTCCATGCCAGAGGTATTAGGAAGAAGAAACTCAAGCTGTTTCTCAGGTTCTGAGAACACGATGTGAGAAGCTCATCAGTCCTTCTGTGCCGGTCAAAGGACAGAAAGGCTCCCACCAACACCACGTCTGTGGGGTGCAGGAGATGCACACAAACTGTAAACAGCTGTTGTGTTTTTAACAAACCATGAAATAGCTCCAACAAAACCGTTTGCTGGAATGACAATGTCGGCTTTCATTCCCACATTCTCCTCCAGCTCTGAAGCAACTATTAGCCCTCCGAAGACAGACTTAGAAATCATGAACATAACACTTGCCAAAGAAACTGAAATTAATAAAAAGGAAAGGCTTACAAATTTAGAAAACTAAATTTAGGAAATCCACGTGAATAAATAATTTCTCCCTTGAACAACCTCCTTTTTTCCATCATGGCCTTTCTGCCTGCTATTTATCCATCTTCACTCAGCATCCACCTCCTTAGCACAGGAAAAGCAGCTTAACTCCTCCGACATGATGTCACTAGTTCAACATACCCCACACAGTGAGAGCTTTACTGTGCTCTCCCAAGTCCTGCTGTTGATAACTCCTCACATCTGGCAACACATCCCTGAGCATTTGACTGCGTTCCTGGGACAACAGCTCTGAGACACATTTGGAAGGGTTGAACATCTCCCACCAGCGCCTCTCCTTTCGCTCCTGATTTAATTCAAGGTGATAGGTGCTGAACTCGGTTACCTACCGTGGCTTTTTTTGAACTTGCTGAATGCCCTTTCTGAATATGTCTTTGTGAAAAGTCTTTCTGAACTTCAGGGCACTTGAAATTCGAGCACCTGCCTGCAGTCTCTCTTCTGTGTCTTCCACCTCTGTTAAAAAACAACTCTGACATACTCCTCATTCATCTGTGCTATTTTCACTGTTTTTCTCACTGAAACAGCAATGTCAGCCTAAGAGAAAGGTGATAGAACAGTATAAATTCTAGTATTTTACTGTCACGTTGCTGAGGAGCTTCCCTCTCAGAGGCAGGAAGGGTCTCAACTTGTCCTCACAACAAGAGGTGGTCTGTTTGCTGGGCAGAGGGGGCTCTACCAGTAACAGAGTCAGCACTCAACTGGTCTGGTTTGAAGAGGTGAAGACCTTAACACAGACAAGTGTCATTATGAACTCACTTCTGTGATGGGAGAGCTGAGACTTGGTGAAACTGCAGGACTTGCCAAAGGCCTCACAGGACACCAGTGATAACGTAATTCCCCAGCGATGAAGGCCCTCAGTCCCAATGTACATTACATCCATTCTGGATAACCTTAGCTTGTGTCTTCTTTAAGAAAAGATATTCACAAAGGGAATGTACCCTCATATCCCTGTTATTCCTCGTTTACTGGGCAAATAATGACTTTACCCCAGCCAGTCCTCACAGCAGCAAAGGCATCACATGCTCCTCTATTGGGATCCTGAGGACCTTTTATACCAGTTGATATAGAATTTATATGATTCCACAACAGGAAAAATGTGTTCTTGGTGTTCTGTGGAATTCCCACTCAGGGTAACAGAACGTGGGTGAGGATTAACAGAACCTTGTGGTTCCAGATGATGAGAAAAGAGAACGGCTGTCTTAGAAAACTGAAGTCTGAATGTATTACAGGAAGGTAAAAACATCCCAAGAGTACAAGTACTTCCAAAAAAATTATCAGACTTCCTTCCTTGCCCCACAAAGCAATCTGCTTGGACAAACCACAGAACCTCTGCCTTCAATTTACACCTCTGGAAAAATAAGTCTTTCCTTTCTCGCATCCCACTCTTTCTCACTTTCCACCACCCCCCCTCCAAAAAAAAAAGAGAGAGAAAAGGGGGAAAAAAAGCCCTTCCTGATAATTGCACTGGTCCAAATGTGCAGGGCTTTCATACAGAATGATGGCTTCCCTTGTCTCCTGCATTTGTTCATCTCCTTTGGGAGGAGCAATTTACAGAAAGCATTATCGATTTTTGCCATAATAGGTACAGAGATGCCTCACTGTCCCCGCTCAGCCAGCTCACTCTCTGCATCACAACTGTCAGGCCAGTTTGTGAAGCCCGTCATTATTTTTTTTCAAGTAAATCCATCACAGGAGTGGGGGAAAAGTGATGAAAATAAAATTATTTTCACCTTGCCATAAAAAAGAATGGCCGTGTTCCCTAACAGAAATAAGTGCAAATGCTGTCAACTAAGAGAGTAGAAGGGAAATTCAAAGCAAATAAAAGTGGGCTGGGGGGAGGAGGACGGAAAGGGGGGTGAAGGAGGCATGGCAGGAGCTAATTTACTTTGAACACATTCTGGAATTTTCCTGTTAAAGCCGCTATTTACAACTCTTCCAGTTGTTCTCAAAGTTCTCATTTCCCAGGAAGCACTGAAATCCATACCTTATACAGATATTTGCTTTGGCTTTTAGGGTGTAGAGGAGATTGCGGATTCTGGGTTGCAATTACGAAATATTCTTGGCCTGCAGGATGAAATGTGCCGTCCAAGCTGCCCCTGAGCGCAGACCACCCACCAGCACCCCGGGATTACCGGCCCACTCCCTCCTTTGTGCACGGAGCCCGTTTGGGGGCTTCTCCCGCTCCCCTCCACCAGGGCAGGCTGAGGCCACCAAACTCATTCTTGCCCCTGATCAGCATGTGAATGTTGAGGGACACTTACTTCAAATATTTCTGAAACTCAAAAAGCCTTTTAGAAATCACATCTAAAAACAAACAATTCCCCCCTGCCCCTCGCCTGCCTTGCTGACTCTCCGACAAGCCCTTTGGTATTCAGCCCTCCTCCTTGATTAGTTTTTCCTGTACCCTTCATGTTGGTCACTTATCTCACAATCTTGAAGGTCACACTCTGCAGTGCCCTATTCCGGCGGCCCTGCCTTGTTTTTTATTCCTGAAGACAGCCTTGTTTTGGGCTCAGAAGGTTTAATCCAAGAATTGGCTCTGGATCTAATTCCCAGATCCTCAGTTCATTAGCCATGAAAAGTGATAGCTGCTTAAGATTTTTATGAGCCATTGTTCCAAAGCGGGCCACAGAAACGGCACAATTACCCAGCGCAGAGCACAAAGCCCGGCTGCCTCTGGCACTGACACGAGGAGCTCGATAGCAATCAAACAGCTTAATGAAAAGCAGCAAGTTTGCTCTTGGTAAGGAGCGAGGGGATCTGTGAAGTTTGTTTCCAAGTGGTGCTTTCTGTAAGGACACTTGTTAGGACAAAATTTAAATCACTGTACCCGCCCTTCAGGAGCACTGGCACTAAAGGAGATACAACTTGGCTTTTTGACCCTCCACACAAGCACTTGTGAACATCACTGAATCCTTTGGGTTGGAAAAGGACTTTAAAATCATCCCACCTGCCCATGTTCCCCCAGCACTGCCAAGGCCACCACTAATCCATGTCCCCAAGTGCCACATCCACATGGCTGTTAAATCCTCCAGGGATGGGGAGTCCACCACTGCCCTGGGTAGCCTGTGAGAGTGCCTGGACACCCTTTCCATGAAGAAATTTTCCCAACATCCCATCTAAACCTCCCCTGGTGCAACCTGAGGCCGTTTCCTCTCATCCTGTCCCTTGTTCCCTGGGAGCAGAGGCCGACCCCCACCTGGCTTCACCCTCCTGTCAGGGAGTTGCAGAGAGCCAGAAGGTTCACCCGAGCCTCCTTTTCTCCAGGCTGAGCCCCTCCAGCTCCCTCAGCTGCTCCTGGTGCTCCAGACCCTTCCCCAGTTCCATTCTCTTCCCTGGACACGCTCCAGCCCCTCAATGTCTGTCTTGGAGTGAGGGGCCCAGAACTGACCCCAGGATTGGAGGTGCCTCAGCAGTGCCCAGCACAGGGGACAGGCACTGCCCTGGTCCTGTTGCCACACTGTGGCTGGTACAATCCAGGCACCACTGGCTTTCTTGTCCACCTGGGCTCATGTTCAGCTACGGTCACCAGCACCCCCAGGGCCTTCCCCACTGGGTATCTTCTCATGGAGGGAGATTAGGCTGGTCAGGCAGGATTTGTGTTTCACAAACTCATGTTGTCTGGCCCGGATCACCTGGCTGTCCTGCATGTGCCATGTGATGGAACTCCAGATGACCTGTTCCATGACCTTTCCTGGCACTGAGGTCAGGCTGACAGGCCTGGAATTCCCCGGATACTCCCTCTGACCCTTCTGGTAGATGAGCACCACATCTGCTCACCTCCAGTCACCTGCGACCTCCCCAGTGAGCCAGGATGTCTGGTAAAATATGGGAAGTGGTTTGTGAGCACTTGCGCCAGCTCCCTCAGTACCCTTGGGTGAATCCATCCAGCCCCATGGACTTGTGTTTGTCTAAGTGGCATAGCAGGTCACTGACCATTTCTCCTTGGATTCTGGGGCTTCACTCTGCTCCCCATTCCTCTCTCCCAGCTCAGGGGGCTGGGAATTCCAAGAACAATCAGTCTTACTATTACATCCAGCATTTAAAGCTCATCTGTCACGTCCCTCTGGACTTTCAAGCTGATCTAGACAGTAATGCTGAAGCTGGAATTCACTGCTCTTAGGCCAGGCAAATTGTGAGAAAACCAGCAAGGCGGCTGGACAGAAACATCACAGCATTGCTCTCAGGCAAGTGCAGCAAAACCACAGGAACAGTCCCATGTCCAAGTAATTACAAGGATGTGATGCAGGCCAGCAAAATCTAAGAGGTTTAGAAGTAAAGTGGATACTCTACTGAGCGGTGGATTAAGAATAAATGGAGCCAGATCCAGTGCAGCTCAAGTGCTTTCAACAGCTCTTGGGCTCCAACCGCCACCGAGTCGACAGAAATCCCACCTGCCCATGCTCCCACTGCCAGACCACCACAAGCTGGGCTGATGGGGGCCCTCCAGGATCAGGTCCCAGGTCTTTAAATCCTGCCTAAATCCATCCTCTTGGTCTGTCCCATAGCTGGCTGCACTGTCTGAGCTCCACAGCATGTCCTGGAACAAATCGCTGTCCCTGTGCCTGGATCCGCTGCCTCCGCGCCCCAAGGACAGCCCCAGGGCCTTCAGCACATCCCACCTCGCTGCAAACCAGAGCGAGCTGCCTCTCACAGAGGATGTCCCTGTCCAGAGACTGTCCACACAGAGCATCAGCACCGAGCCAGCTGAGACTCACACCTCAAATTACTCCACAGCAACTGCCTCATGTGAGTGTTTTGGAATTGGAGGACAAGCAGTAGAGCCTTTGCTCCATGTGCCTGTTGTGTGTCCTTGGACCTGCAGCCACCGCAGTGACAAGTCTGTGTTCTGCAAATATTTCCAATCTGTTCCTCACTGGATGTATTTACATAAAAAACTGTACGTTAAAAAGAAAAGTAGACACAAAGCAATAGCTGGGTCTTTCTGGGTACACAGATATGAACATGAGGTAACACTGCCGCTCACAGTAAAGAGCCAGTACCTTTCATGGTGCAGTGGGACCGCACGATCCTTATGGGTACCTTCCAGCTCAGGATATTCTGTGAGGCCTCAAGGGCAGCTAGTGGGAGCTGGGAATGAGGGCAGCAGTGATGGGGCCAGCAGGCACAGAGCGGCAGTGCTGCACCCACCCTTCAGTGCTCCATCACCTCCAGGTCCTCTGATCAACACCCCACCCACGAGCTTTGTGTGCCTCAGGTACCCACAGAAAAGCAAAGACATCCTGGTTTCTCACTAGAAAGCAAAAAATAAACTTTGTCATATAGATCAAACATATCAGGAAAATGTTGCTAGTTTATTAATTATATAGAATTACTATTAAAGCTATTTATCTCACACGCTCCGCTGTGCAAACAGGGCAATCCCGCCAATGCATTCCCATCCCAAGGGAAAAATCAGTTGAAATTACTTTAGTTTGTTCTTTTGCTCTACCAAGTCCGTGTGAGATGGTAATTGTTTTCCAGGCTCTCCTCCTCAGCCCGTACACACCGAGCATCGTGTCAGAGCAGGTGGCCCCCTCATGGCTCCCTCACCTCGCCCATATGGAACTGCACTTCGTTCCTACACGTGTTCAGACACTGCATCCCCGCCCGAACAGATGTACACACACACACACACGTGGCTGCTGGTTTATAGAACAAGTACAGTAAAAACAGGAGGACTGGCAAAATTTGGAAAACAGCCTGCAGAAAAACAGCTTTCATTTAACTTTTTAATTTTAAACTATATTAAATTAACCGTGATCACAAGAGGAGAATGTGCTGAAACCAGACGAGTTCAAGGGTTTGACGCCCCAATGTTTACATTTGGGAACAAATGGGATTTCATTCCGGACGTGTAACACGTGCAGACCACCCCCCTTCCTTCCAGTCTGAGCATTAAGTGTGGCTTCACTCTGAAAAATCACTAGAGAAATGGCAACTGCGTACTCAAAGATTCTCTCCCCATGTGCAAACAGGGTCAGGTGCGTTGACTTTAGTGACAAAACAGCTATTTACCAAATTTCTGTGGTCCCGTGTCAGTGCAGGTAACAGTAAGTGTGTGGTATTGCTTCCCATCAAACACTCCACAGCTTACCGAGCTCTGTCAGTTCTAACTGAAGGGGCAAAGAAAAGGGGGAAAAGAGCAGGGGGGAATCCTAAGGGAGAAAGAGAAAAGTCCAATTCTAAGGACACACTTCCATGAGCTGACCTGGGTCTTACCAGAGGTGATCCACCTGCACACCAACGCTCTGCTGCTGGCAGACAGTATTTGCTGGGATCTCCCAAGGCCTTCTTTAATATCCTTTTTTTGAAAGCGACAGCAAGACCCATTTCTCGCATGTCCCTCCTACACTCCTTGGGCTTGTCACCACTAGGAATTCAACTGTTGTCAAACCTGTATTTTAACAACCTCATTTCTTTTCGTGTTTGTTGAAGCCTGACAATGTCAGCCCCGGTTCTTACCTACACTTCAAGCACACTGTTGCCATTAAACAAACAAAATATAAAGAGAAATTAAGAGTACTGCTCATCTTAGAAGATATAAACAGAACTCAAAGTGTAATTTAAATGGATATTTAAATAGGCAAATGGGGCAAGTGATGCATCCTCCTCACAGACAAAAACCTGTGTATTGAATTTCCATGGTTTTCATGACACACAGAGTAAAAGTTGGAGGAAAGAAACATCTCTATTTTTTGGGTGGAATTAAACTAGGAAGGGAGTATATGAGAAAGTGGGTTATTTGTGGAAAAACACTCTGGCTGAACACTAGGGCAGAAATTGAGTCTGCTGTGCTGCTTTGTGCTCAGCCTCTGGCTGTCCAGCTGGTAACCAGATCATGTGGAACACAGGCCTCCAAAGGGTGGAAAAAGATCTGAAATATGAAGCACTGCTGTTTTACTGCTAATTCAATAGGGAAAAAACCCTATAAAATATTAAAGAAAGTATTTAAAAATATATTAAACACAATTTGTACCATAATAGCTTAACCTGACATCAAAACGCAGCTTACAGCTTGTTTGTCCCGAGTTTCAGAGTGTGGCTTAACGGAATCACGGGCAGAATGTTCCACACAGCCTCCAGCGTTCGGCAAAATAGGATTTGGGCTTCGTTAAAACAAATTCCAGGTGGAAAATTGGGCATGCTGATAAAAGCAGTGCAGGAAAGAGTGTTAGCTCTGATAGGGTAGGATGGGTATTGAATTCACTCTTAACATTACAAGACTTAATTAAAGAGGTTGACCTGAGGACCCCAAGCGGCGCCGAGCTGAGAGAGCCATTCCTGCTCCAACGTGGTGTTACCAAAGTTAATTCTCTTTAATAGGACTCAAACTGGAATGTATAGAGAGCACCTAATTCAGGGGCAAAGCACGGGGCGCTTACCAGGTGAAATAAAGAACACACAAATGCAGATAACGCACAAACATCAGAGTATTTAAATGTAGTTCTCATCCAATGAAGGCTAATTTTTATTTATGGATCAGAATGGTTTTAAGTAATTTCCTATGGACATGCACAACATTGTTTCTCCAATAACCCTTCTTAAAGAGAAGGGGTCAAAAGGACAAGGGCTTAAGAACACCCTTAGTCCTTGAATCTGTGCTCCCATTGGGCTGTGGTTTGGTGCTGTCAACTCCCAGCCAGCTACGCTTGCAACCACAGCATTAATACTATTCTTAAACAAAAAAAAGCTTAAATTGATGGATATTTTTAAGACAAATTCTTTTGTGATTGGTTTTTTGGCCTTTCAGTCATGCCAACAGTGACGCCTGTGCTCGACGTTGATACCTGCTGTCCCTCCCCTACTATCGCCGACCACAGTTCTCAGGTGAACCACCAAGAAGCTGCAAAGTCAACTTTGTCACCTCTAAATTACAGATGGAATGTTCCTTCAGGAAGATATATGGAGAGGAAGAGACCTGCGTGAGGAGAGAAAGTCCTGATGACAGGAGGGCAGCCCTGCCAGTGCCCGAGCTCCATCCCCAGGGAAGATGAACGGTCACAGCTCCGTGTTTGAAGGCCACCAGTGTTAGACTGTACCGGGTTCCTAATTCACTCCCAAACAGGATGTTTTGCCCTCGGTTGTACAACACTTGCCTGGAGCTGGGACAGGAGGACATGGGATGAGAGCACACCCGTAGCTGTGTCTCGGCTCCTTTCCCACATGGATGGACTTACAGCTACGGATGAGGTTTCCTGCCAGGCAGGAGATGTTTGGCTGAGAACATTCAGCTCATCACCCTTCACCTCTGCCCAGGATATTTTATTTCACCAAACTAAGGCAAAGATGTGCTGAAAATGTTGGAAATCATAGAACTTACAACATCTGCAAAAGTTAAGGTGCAACAAAAAATAAAAAAATTATTTCCCCCTTTGATAGGTTCCTCATTCACCAAACCAGGCCCCTGTCAAAATCTACAAAAAGAATTTTTGAACAAAACCACAGTGAGCCTAAATAACATCTGGCCAATCAAATTTACAACAATAGAAAAAGCGCAATAAAAGTTTACTTCTTTTGAAGAAGAAAGATGTATTTTTAAAAGCCTTATATACAACCCTGAAATTAAGGTTTCTAAACTAAACCTCCCTTCAGCTGCAGGACTGAATGGAGACAAGGAGCAGATGAGAATCAGCCTCTAACTGTGCAATGCCCTCAGCATTAAAATGTTCCTCTGATAATCCCTGGAAGGACCAATATGAAGAACAGTGTGAGCAAATTCAAGGCCATTTGTTGTCACGTGCCCATCCCTAGTACTGCTCCAAGAGCCTCCTGGATGTCCTACAACCACCACTCTGATGGGCCACCCCAATACCTGGTTGGGCTGGAGCCTAAGGACATGCGAGGTTAACAGCCTGGCCAGATCTCTCCCACGGCCCTTCCCACCCACAGCACAAACCCCACTGAACTGCAGCTCTGCTCTCTCTGAATTACTGCAGAAAATGAGAACAAACAGCCGTGCTGGGTCCCACCAAATGTCCACTTAGGCCTGTGTCCAGCATCCAAGAGCCATCAAAAGCAGGTACCCAGGGAGAAGTGTACAGTGCTTCCTTCGAACACCCACCGCCTCCTGCAGTGAGTGCTCAGGGCCCGCCCGAGGGCACGGTCGTGTTGAATATCTCTTCATGGATTTCTCTTTCCGCGCATTTGCTCAGTCTCCCCTTGCACCTACACAAACCTACAGTATCCAGGACATTGGAGGGGCGTAAAGAGGATACTTTGATCACGCTGCCCATACTCGCCCTCGTTCTCAGCACCACTGAACAGGCTTTGCTTCCAAAGGATGGAGCAGGTCATGCTGATGGTGACTCATCAATGCTCTACCTCCAAGTGCCAGCAGACTGTAAATCCACACCAACACAGTCAGTGCAGTGAGAATCACTCTCCTGCAAGACACTTGGGCACTGCTGAAGTGACTGTCCTTTGTGGTCTCTTTCTAAGGGTTTGTTCTCTGTTTAGTGAATTTTGTGCATAGTTTAGCCTTTATGAGTTTTCCAGTGCCTCTCCTCAGGAAGCCTGTGTGATTTCAGCCACACTCCAGGATTAACTCTATGGTTTCCCCTCTTTGCTCTTAGAAAAGTTATTGGAAACTTGTTTTTTTGAAAAAGCTGGAATAAATAGCAAGGAGGCAAGGCAAGGGCTGGCAGCATCTTCCCGTGTGTGAATCCCACAAAAAAGGAAACCTAATCTATTCTCTCCATCAGTTTCCAGTTCTCCACTGCTTCATCACACTAAAAATGAAATGAAGGGCTCTTCAGGACTCTGGGCTGTTGGCTAAAGAATCCAGAGTGATCCATGTACTCACCTCCCCTAACAATGGGTAGAACCAATAACCCTGATTATGCAAAGCTTACTAAAAACCGTAAAAACTGTTTAAAAACCCAACAAACTTGCAATCTATGTACGTTCACCACTGCTGGCAAGGATAGAAATACTTTTTGGAACTACAGAGAATGAATTCTGTTCCTCTCTAACACTTACTACCCAAACTTATCCTGTTTGATACTGAGCCTTTATCGTTATTCCATATTTATATTGTGGCATCAAGTTTTGTTCCAATGGAAGAAACGACAGCAACTGCCTTAGGAGCTGCCAAGTTAAATGTCAAGCTGCAGAAGTGGGTAAAATTCTGATGGGGGCTGGACAGGTGATGGCAGACTCCGGGCAATCCAAATACGAGCAACTCCCAGCAAAGGAGCCACATGCTCCCAGCTCGCTGGAGCCTCGGCTACTGCCCAGCTCGGGCCTTAGTGGGCACAGACGGATTCAGGAGATGTGAAAGAAGGGAGGGCGGTGGCTTCGGGGACTCTGAGTGCTTTTCTCACTCTTTAGTGACAGTATGGGAGAAAGTGCAAAAGTACTCATCAGAAAAGCGAGTAATTGGAGAGGATGAGGGGGAGCATCCACCCTGAACCGTGACAGGGAAATGAGCCCCTGGCACAGCTGTGAGGGGACTGAAAGGAGCACAGAGGTTTTGCTGGGCCAGCAAAGGGCCTTAAGCAGAGCACTGAAACATCTATTGAGGCTATTTGCAGCAGATCCAGGAAGCCAGGACGGGGGCTGGGGGGCAGGGGTTCCCTGCCGGGATGGAGCCGGTGCTGTGGGAGCACACGGCAGGCGCCAGTGACACCGAGTGTACAGGCCTGGCACAAACCAGAGCAGGCTGCGTGTCACAGGTGGAGCCAGGATTAGGATAAAGCCTCTGGGTGTCTTGAGAGCAGATACAACAAAATACCAGTAACAGTGTGCGAAGAGCCATTTGGTGTAAAATTACTACCTCAGCTTTACAAGGAACATGTCCTCTCCTCACCTCCTGTGCCAATCACCTGATGGTTTCCATTTGTCCCTGGGTCTAAAGGTATGGGAATTTTCTGCCCAGAGTCCTTGATCCCTTTGTTATCTGTAGAAACACGGCTATTAACCACACACATCAACCAAGGCATCAGATCACACATTTTCCATACAGATTTGGATCTGCTTTTGTGGTTTGGATGAATACACATGTGTTCTGGGAGCAAGACTGCTCCAAAAAAAATTCAGTAGCAGCTTAATTCTGAAATGTGACTCCCACTATAAAGATGTTAAATTTCATTCTTAAGTTCAGTTGGTTTTATAGAAGGTTCAACAGCATAAATTCCCTAATCCCCAGTTTTGGTCTCCCGTTTCTTCTGTCAATCCTCTCTGTTGCTACTGACTGCCAATCCAGGATTTTCCAAACAATACAGGTAACTGTCTAATCATCTTTCTCCCAAACCTGTGTGAAAATGTCTACAGACCCCAGATTCCATCATGGAACCTCACAACACACGGTGCACCAGCCCCCTTCTTGTAGCAGCCTGAACCGCCTGCCTTGGGGCGTTAGAGAGTCTCCAAATCCTGAGACAGGTACAAAACACACATCAGGCTGTTCACTCTTTCCAAGGAACCAACTGGTGCAAGGAGAAGGATTGGTCCAACCACCATCACTGCCGGTGCACCCACTGCCAGGCTTCACTCCTGTGCTTCAAACAGATGGGATGAGGTTAAGAACAAGCTTTTTCCCGTCTCTTGCCTCTCTGATGTTCAGGCCCCTGAAGTCCAAGGGTATAAACTTTTATTCAGTGCTACTTTGAAAGCAATTCCTTTTCCAGAAATGCTGCCACTACCCCAGAAGCACCAACCTCCCACAGGCAAGGGGCAGCCAACACACCCTATGGGTACAGATATTTACACAACTGCTTCAGGAAGTAACTAGGAAAATATTGAACAACTTGGGCTTTTCAGCCTCGGATACATAAATCAAGATGAACTTGCAAGTTCTCCAAAGAGCCTCGTGCAGGTCAGACTGCCACAGGGGTCACAGAACGGTCTGGCCTGGAAGGAACCTTCAAGTTCATCTCATTCCACCCCCTGCCACGGGCAGGGACACCTTCCACTATCCCAGGTTGCTCCGAGTCCCGTCCAACCTGGCCTTGGACACTTCCAGGGATGGGGAGTTCACAAACTCCTCACATCCAGCTTAGCAAGCCCAAGGGAGAGCAGATCCGACGGGATCTCACCATCAGACCACTGGATTGTCTTTCTCCTCTAAAAGAAACCCAAACTCAGTGCCCCACAAAGGCCCCAGGGAAGAGGACGAGCAGGTCTCACCTGTGAGCCAACCCACACCCCCGCAAGGGACCAGCCTGGCCACAATCCAGCTCTCGCTTTAGGTGTCGCTGTGGACCCATCCAGCACACCTGGAACACGCACATCCGTGTGCCACGGGAGCGAGGGAAGAAGAACGAACGCTTGAAAATTAATGATGTCAGCCTGTCTTCATATATCAAGCTAATTTGAAAGGGCTTTAATTTTCTTAAAGGATAAAAAAAGGTTTCTTTGCTAGATTAAACTTGCAATTGTCATTCATATATTGTTTATAAGGTACTCATCTCCTCACTCGCTATTTTTTTGTTTTTGATTTTGTATACTAGTTAGCAGTGAAGACTTGTCTGCGTGTATCAGAAGGAATAAAGAGAGAAATGTCCTTAACTGTCAGTTTTAATAAGAGGAGTCAACATGCCTCTATTCAGGTTAAATATTGCCCTGTCACATTTCAATAGAGTCAACAGATTTTTTAAAGAAAAGTCAAAAGCACTGTGTTTGCAAAAAATAATAATAAAAAACCCTACCCCCCACCTCCTTGTCATAGAGTGTCAAAGCCCTTCTTTATTTGGGGGGGCGTGGAGGCAGGACAGAAAATTCTTTTGTAAAATGTGAAAAATTACTACTCATAATTGGCACTGACATGAAAAAGGTTGGGGTTTTTTTGTTCAAAAAACAAAGAAAATCTCTAATTTAATAATCACCTGCAAAGTGTTATTGTGATGGGAACAAAAAACACACAATCAAAGTCATCTCTTTTAAGTAACTATAGTGTTTTTAAGCAATCACTGCGCTTTGCTGCAGCTCACACACATAAACCAATGATGTGCAAAGTATAACACGACACTCCAAATTCCTCAAGTAAAGTTTCTCAAATAACAAGTGACAAGCTACACAGAGGAAAAGCAAGAAAGGATCTGTCAGGTAAAAGGCAATCACCAAAAAGGATGTAAAAGGAGGAAATTCCACAGTGATTGATTCCATAAGAAAATTTGCAAGAGTTGACTCAATCCCCTGGGCAGAGCCTGCAGCCCGCGGGGAGGGTCTTCGTGACCTTCAGATGCAAACTCACGTGGGCTCGTCCTGCCTAGTCGAGACTGGCCTAACTCTATGGAGAAAGATGAGACACAAAGGAGGTGCCTTACAGAACGAAACACAATTTCAGAGTTCCTAATTTACTTCCAGTGACAGCGTTTGAAGCCCAAGATCATTAGTTGGAGTTATTTGTGCTTTACTTCCTTTGTTGAGAAGAAACAACGTTCAGAAGCCAGTTCTAGGTCGATTTTCAATCACTATCTAATAACATTTAATAAATCGGGAGAGCACATGGTCCTGGGCAGCCCCTACACAGCCCCAGAACTGCACCAGGGGAGGGTGAGCACAGAACCACTTCTCAGGAGAGGAGTGTGAATCAATCCATAATCAGCATCTGTCTTTGTGCTCATCCTGGGCCCAGGGGCTGTGGAGGGATGGACGGAGGGCTGCCATTCCAAGCACCCTGTTCCCCCTCCCCTCGGCCTCCCGTGGTCGTGACCAGGACAGCTGTTTGGATGAGCTACGAGAGCCCCATAAATCCTCAAGCAAGATGTGAGGCTCCTTTTTCATGGGGCAATCACTGGGGTGACACAACTCCTGCACTGAGGGAACACAAGGTATTTCACAGAAATCCCAACATCTGTAAAACTGGTTTCACGTGAAAAGCAAAGCTCACACAGGTCAGCGATGCCAGAAAACCTCCTCTCGGTTCAGGTAACCCACATCCCTAAAATCCAGGTGGTTCCCAAGATTTTGTTTTACAAGCCATCTGCCAGATGCTTACATTTCATTTCACAGACTGTCTAATTTTCATGAAACGGCCTTAAGATTTATTCAGTGAAACCAAATCCTGCTGCGTGCAGAGCTGGGAGAGGCTGAGCGGAAAAGCAGAGCTCCACTGCTCCGTGTGCTCCTGCACAGGCCGGGGACCTGCTCCGGATGGCTTTTCCATCCTCTCGGAGAGCACTTCCTCTGGTACCTGCTCCCTTGTTTGCAAATCCCGTAACCAGCACGTTCCCCTCCAACTCCTGCCAAGAGAGAGACCCTGCAGGGACCCGGTCGGTTACCACAGCTGGGACAAAAGGCTCATCCAGCCTGTCCCTCCTGCTGGATTCCAGCCCCACATGGCCTTGGCAATAGTGGGACAGTGGTCCCGTGTCCTCTGGACCCCGGGAGCGCAGGGCACTCTGAAATACCCATCCTGGCCACCAAGATCCAAATATGACGGGGCAAATTGCAGTTGTATCAGACTGCTGCAAGAAAAACCCAAATACTCCTCAAAAGAAGGATTTCATTAAAAAGAAATAAATTTAAAAAATGAATGGAAATTGATCTGTCAAATGTCACACGTAAAGATCATCAATGGAAAACCCTCCACCAGATTGCTGAACAATAGAATTTTATGAAAATTACGGGGTTTTAGCTGTCCCTAAACTTACAGAAACACACACTAAAAAAGCACTAGAATTTTCTGTGAAAACAGCATTTTACTTGAAAATGGGGCACAGTTCAAATAAAGCCATTGGAAAGTCAACAGATCCATCTATTGACATCCAGAGCTATGATGAGGTTGGTGGTCCCAGAGTTCAGAATGAGTTCTTCATTAGAACACTCATTGAAATTAGATTTTATTGCTTTACAGCAACTTGTAGAGAAATCAAACCCAACTCTTTATCCCAGAATCACAGAGTGGTTTGTGTTGGAAGGGACATTAAAGCTCACCCCATTCAATCCCCTGCCATGGGCAGGGACACCTTCCACTATCCCAGGTTGCTCCAAGCCCCATCCAACCTGGCCTTGGACACTTCAGGGATGGGGCAGCCACAACTTCTATTTTTTATTGTTTATTTACATATTCTACTCACTGCCAAGCTCCTCCTATTTGCTGTTTTCAGCTTTGTATTTCCTGCAAATGAAGTAAATTTGGTAGAGCTGGCAAGGGTTTCATCCTCCTGCTTGTTACTTAACGTCTCCCAGCAGTGGAGGATGTTTCACGTCAGAACGTTTCCCATTCCTGCAGGATGCTCTGTCATTCCTGCAACCATGAGCTGATGTCACAGGAAGTTAATTTTCCTTGGCGTTTCACGTTTAAATTCAGCCATCCACACACACACTGTGCTCGAGCAGACGGTGCCAATGTGACTTCATAGAAACAGACAACAAATATTTCATAAATTAATCTTTGCAAGACAGGGTTCATTAATCTGTAAAAGACTCTGGTTGTGTGTGAACCCAAAGGGCATAACACTGGAATTCGGTGATGCCTTCTGACGTACAAAAGTAGTTCCAAATTTGCAGTCATTATCCAAATAAGCCTCTTGATAAGTCACAGCAATCAGACACTGGGTTTGGGAAAAAAAAAAAAAAATGCAAGAAATGCCACTAAATCCTTACCTCCAGAGGTTACACACATTTAACTGTACAGCTCATAAAGTGGGGTTTAATCACAGTTTGGGGTATTTTTGCTCAATGTACATGGGCATTCCAACATCTCTGGCAAAGCCCACAGTGACAGTTGCAGGATAGAAAAATATGGAGTACCTGGTTCAGAATATCTTCCAAAACTATTCTGCGACACTTAAAAGAAGACACAATGGATATCCAAGTCTTTCTGCTTGTTTGGAGAAGTTTGTTGGGTTTTTTCTTTGTTTTGGTTTGGTTTTGTTTGTTTGTTTTGGTTGGGATTTTTTCTGGGGTTTTTTCTTTGTTTTTTAACTTTGGCAATTTGTATCTTTTCCCCCCACACGCACAAGGAACATTCTGGAATTTGCACAGAGATGAGTTGTCGGGGAGGGGGGGTTGGGGCTGTTTTTTCAGTACTAAAACGAAAATTGGCAGAAAACAGCCCAGAATTTATCTAAATATTGATTAAAACCCTTCTTTCAGAGGTGCAGGGTTGAGCTTGCCCACAGATATGTTTGGCAGCCAGGGGACCTGTGTCAGCAGTTTCCTCTTTGCCTCTGTAGCCATGTGTGGGGATGCAGGAGAGCCCGGATGTTCTTTCTCCAGGTTCCCTCAGAACTCCCATGAAAATCTGGACCCATATACCTAAAACTTCCCCATCTCATAAAGCCTGAGACCTTTCCCTTCCCGTGCCAGTACTGTTTTCATTTACATCACTGTTTTTCCCTTTTTCTTCCCCACATATACAACATTTCCAGCTCTGGAGCAGTACTTGGGACTCTAGCTGGAACCTAAAATGCTTGAGCAGGAACAAAACTCTTCAGTGATTGCTGCCCAGCACAGCCCGGATTAAATCTCACAATTAGGAACTCAATTTGCATTCTAAAAGTGAAATCCATTGTTACAGCACAACTGCAGTTGACAGAGTAGAATAAGCCATTGTTGAAGTAATTCCCGCAAAAGGTCACATACTCAAAGCCTTCAATTTTTCTTGACAACCTCTCAGAAAAGAACAGCACAGCTGCCCCGTGTCCAAATGAGCCACACTGACCACCCTGCTTCCTTTGACATGGGCTGTTCTCAGCCATCACAGACCTTCCTGGCCGTGGAATGGGCTTTGGGATATTTGGGACACCCCAGCACCCACGCATCTGGGAAGATTTCATTCTCTCAAGGACCAGCACAGAGCAGTCCTGGCTCTACACTGCTGAGGGCTGGGGAAGGGGTGCAGAGTTCCCACCTTTGTGCCAGAGCATGGTTGGACTCGATGACTTCAGAGGCCCTTTACAACCTAAACCACTCTAGGATCTTCTCAGTGAAAAAATAAAAGCTTTATTGTCCCAACACTCGTCCATCCCTGGAAGTGTCCAAGGCCAAGTTGGACAGGGTTTGGAGCAACCTGGGATAGTGGAAGGTGTCCCAGCCCATGGCAGGGGCTGAGACCAAATGAGCTTTAAGGTCCCTTCCCACCCAAACCATTCTGGGATTCTGTGATATTTATGAGTTAACTCCTGTGTGAGGAGTTTCCCTTAAACAAATCCTTGTATCCCATCTCCATGTGGAAGGGGTGATCCACCTGCAGTGAGGGTTCTCAACACTGTCCTGCAGCAGATGTGTTCAGACATCCTCCCTCCAAAGTAACTGTGTAGTTTCACTACACCAAGTTGCTGATGTTCTTGCACACCCTGACAAACTCCAGGAGTGCAGTGCAGAGTTGAACCCTCAGTTAGTGCTCTGCTATCCAGGGTGGGATTGGCTCATTCATCCATTATTCTCTCATTGCACAGCAAAAGAGGGGAACCTCCTAGTTATCATTTTACTATAAATATCTCTGGTGGAGAAGATGCAGCCTCAACAGAATTCAGCTCCTAAATTGCTCCTGAGAATTCCCTACAATTCTTCCCCAGTGCTGGAGCGAGGAGCACGCGGCCGGCGCAGGAGCGAGCTGCCTGCTCTGCTGGGCCTTGTGCCACGTGGAAGGTGTGCAATGTCTTATTGATGAGCTGGTATTAAGAGATTTTTACAGTGTCAGAACACAGGATCTCCTTCTCAGAGACGTTTCTGGGCAATTTTGTCCAAGAAAATCTCTCTGTGAAGGAGAACTCACCGTGTGACACGGTGTCACTACGAGGACGGTGGGGACACACAACAGGCTGGCTGTGCACGGAGCACTCAGGGTCTGTGGCTGAATTCGTCCAAAACAAGAAATCGCTGTATGTGCTGGACGCTTGCCTTTAATCCCACCCGAAGCCCCTGTCTCAGTCAAAGGTTTACTTCTTAACAGTTTTTAAACTATATATTCTGTATTTTATGCCCATTTTAAATGACCATTTCTGACTGCTTGGTTGGGTTTGGCTGACGGGCTCACTTAAAACTCCCTTTGGTGGCAAATGCCAATATATTTGTGAGTATCCTTGTGATTCATACAACTAATCTTCTTATTTAGTGTAGTTGCCTTAGTGAATAGAGCAGAGCAGAATTTAGTAGAGCATCTTTAGTGCTGTTACCATGATTAAATCATCATATCTCAGTATCTTGGAATGTAAAAGTATTTTTTTGTAACGAATATTGCCTCGCCCTCCCCAAAAAATTCTGGCTCAGCTTGCGAATTCTGCTGTTTGGTGAAGAGCTGCTCAGTTTAAGGCTGCACATGCTGGTGTTACACCTGAACTGCCCTATGCCACCCCCGTGTATCCCTGCTCACACCTCGGCCTGGCGTCACTACTGAGCTGGGAATCTGAAGGATTTATAATCACGCTCAGCTCCAATGAGACACAAACCCCATCTCACACCCGTGTGCAAATCAGAAACTAGAGAAAAGGTTTGAGAACAAAACGCAGCCAAACCTGACTGGTGTGAGCCAGTTTGTGATGGAGTTAAATTTGGGGATAGGGCGGTCGCAAGAGACAAAGCTCCCTGAAGATTCCAGGAACTATAATCCCCCCAACTAATGCAGCTTTAATTATATCAATAAGCACATGGGGGACCAGACTAGTTTTCAGGATAGAATATAATCTATGCATAATTTCTCATGCTATTTCTAGTCTGCTTTTAAAGAACATCCAGAAATTATCAGCGTGAGCAAATCTACAAGGAAAAATTTTAATAATGTAGCAGCATCATATAAGATTTAATGTTTCTGTTTCCTCAGTGGCCAAGCATTGGGTGTTTCTTCAAAACAATTTCCTAGTTGTGAAAAATTGCCCCATTTGGATTTTACATGTGTTTCTAGGTACAAACTTCCCGGAATGTTTAAATTAAATATTACCATCGTTTTTAAAGTGTGAAGAAATCCACAAAACAAGTGCAATTAAAACACAGATAGTGTAACTAATAGGTCTGAGTTAGGTATGTAATTATAAATAAATTCTAATTAATTTTCTACCGCAACTTGGTTATTATCCCTGTTTCCCATGAACCCATTTACGTTCATTTGCAAACAAGAAAGGGAAAACAGATGATGCTCTACAAGTGTGTTTGTTTTATTGTCTCGGTAGCTCTTCCTCTGCTCAGTTACCTCCCAGGAACCTGCACCCAGGAAGGGGAGGTCCCAATATTTGGTACCAAAATCCACTTTCTCTGCCAAAATGAGAAGAACAAATCAATCAAACCTCAGCCACAGATTTTCTCATTGGTCTTGCTCTGAGTTGTCCTAAAAATTCAACGCAAACTTTCTTTGGCAGCTCTGCCCCATGGGTGTCTCATTTTTAACATAATTAGCTGTATAAACAGCTCTGCCTTAAAGCCTCACAGCAATTAAAACCCCACTGAACCCTCAGATATGTCACACACCAAGTACTAACTAAAACTTTGCTGCTCCTCCATAGAAAAGAGGAAGAATCACAGGAACCTACAGGCTGGATGGACTCAGGGAGCACCAGGTGAGGTACCTGACACCTCAGGGAGATACCCAGAGACGTTCTTCACACTCCAAAGAAAAATACAGATGCAACCTCTGGAGCAGCCACACTATGACCAGCCTGGCAGCCTCCACAAGTTCTAAGAACCCTCTCACTTCTATTTATTACACTGAAAACAGATTTATTTTTTTAAAGCCTCGGTGGATGAGCACACAGGATTTATTTTCATTTATCTTCTCAGGTGATCAAAAAGTAACAGATTATTCACTCAGTGCACATGGGGAATATATTTTCTAGTGGATTAAATGAAACCATAAAGTGTATTAACCATTTCTTAGCTGCCCCATGTTTCAGACAGTTGAGGCCAAGTGCACATCCCTCTCAGGGCAAGGGAACTGCTCCTGCCCCACCACAGGTCTGGCCTGAGCACCTCCAACTGAGGGAGGAACCCCAGCCTCTTTCCCTCTCCCAAGGCAGCTCAGCCCTTCCCAGAGCTCTCACGCAGGGAAAAGTCTCTCACGCACTGTCTCACACTCGGGAATTTCTCCACACGCTCCCTGACAGGGGTTGGACAGAAGCACAGCCCAGGGTATTCACGTATGAAAAAACTATTGACCTTTGGATTGCAGTGGGAGGGTTTGATTGAAACCCACCACAGGTCCTGTTCTCAGTCTCCTTCAGTCTTTACTTCAGCCTTGTGCTGCTTTTCCACCTGTCCAGGTTTGAGGCCATATTCCTTTGGGTTGAACACCACTGCTGTACCTGAAATACATATTTCTCATTTCTCCAGGTTCCTAAAGTCGGCTTCTGCCCCACTGATTTTGAGGTCAATCTCAATTAGTCCCATTTGATTTTGTGCCTTTTACTAGACTCACAGAATAGTTTGCGCGGGAAGGGACCTTAAAGTTCATCTGGCTCAACCCCCTGCCATGGGCAGGGACACCTTCCACTATCCCAGGTTGCTCCAAGACCAGGTGGGGTAACACCCCTGGTAACTCCAAAGGGAGAGCACAAGTGGGTTGTGGTATTCCTTTATTTTTATTCGTCGTGTCCCCTGCACTGTTACCAACAGACCTGGCTGCTGTTAGAGCTGCTGAAATTGTTCTTCACCTGCAGACCAACCCCTGCGCCAGCTCCTGGATGAGCTGTGAACTCATTTCTTCTCACCCCTAATACTCAGAACAGGAAAACAAATAAAAATCGGGATGGAACAGTCTGTCTCCAGTATTATCAACAACACAAGAGTTTATCAGCTATTTACATTTTAGCTTATTCCATTTCCATTCCACACCAGGAAACCCCAAACCCAGTTGTCTCACAACCCCCCTCGGTCCTGCTGCACCTGCTGCTCCCGCTCTGTGGGAACAGGGTGGATTTACCTCAGGATGTGCAAACTGATCCCAATTCTCAGCTCAGGAAAATCAGATCCTCTGCCTCCAAACAAAATAAATAATTGCACTGCAAACGGTACGACGGTTCCTGTGCAACCAGGAGGGTTAAGATAAAAGCACTCAGCTTAAAAAAAAAAAGGCAGTAAAGCGGTAAATAAAAGGCATCGCTCCCAAAGACACCCGAACCCAGCCCCATCTTCAGGGGGGAAATAAAAATCTGTAAGTACAACTGAGGCTTCTTTATTGCTGTCAAGAGGCAGGAGGCGGCTTTTTGGACTGGAATATCATCAAGATAAAGAGCAGCCTAGAACAAAAGCTCTCTGCAGCAAAGGGCAGCGCTCACTCTCCAGGCTGAGCCCGCGCTGTCTGAGGCCATCGCCCCTCACACATTAACACTTCTGTGCACCTCAGAAGGGTGTTTTTAAGGACACTGAAGCCTCTCTGCTCTGTTGGACATGTGGGTGCCACTGCGATGGGCAGGATAAGCCAAAGAGGCAGGATAAGGTTATACCCCTAGTGCTTGTTTCACCCATATTCACTCCTTGTCCTTTTTAGCCAGATAAAACAAGAAATGCTCTGCAGAAGTCCCAGATCCACATTCTGCCAGGACAACAGGGCCCCTTCTGCCTGGGCCATGGACCCTCAGGAGCTCCAGCATGGAGCTGGGCTCACTGGAGATGCTGTCACTGCCTCGGCTACCTGGGCTGAGCCTGTGCTAAACCCCCATTGTGTTCAGGCAGTAGAGGAGAAAAACAGGGATATTAACCTCTAACACTGATGAAAATAATAGCCACAATAAAACCAGGATGAAAACCACGGCGGCAGTAATTATTCTGCTCTCATTTACCCGGGAGCAAGCAGAGCCCATAGGAATTCCAGTCCCTCCAGCCAGTCCATGGGGCAGAGCAGGGCCAGGGAATGTCAGGGCAGTGGGACCCCTCTCTGCCCTCCATGGGGTCAACACCTCCAGCCAACCCGTCTGGCAGGAGCCCACTGTGGAAAATCTCCTGGGCTGGAAGTGGGAAAACCAACCAACCAAGGGGCCGAGTGCACTGAATTCCTGCTTTTGAGCCCGGCTCTTAAATTCCTACACACCCGACTTACGGAGAAGGGGGGGCCATAAAAGCCAACCTGCGAAACCAGAATAGACCTTTTGGGATTTCTTGTGTGCACATGGCGGGAAAACCAAAACTCCTTTTATTTGTTCACTCCCTCTTCCTTGGTATTCCCGGCATTCCCGCATCCGGCTGCTGGCTAAGGGCATAGAACCAAACACCAGGGCTAAATCACCCAAGGTTTTGTGTGTGCAGAGCAATGAACATTGCTATTTAAAAAGAAACTGTTTCTTCTCTCCCCCCCCCTTTTCTTTTTTTGAGATTCTCCATGTCTGTAATTAATTTTTGACATAAATAGCACAATTCCCTTCCATGAGTGATCTTAGTTCTTCTCAGGTTTAAATGTCACTCTTCTTTGAAATCTTCTCATTCAATAATCAAGTTGGAGCTAATAAAAAATTCAAAGGTGCATCTAATAATAATGAAAGAATAGCAGCAAAAACCATGCACCTGCATTTATGCCAAAGAACAAGGGATAGAAGAGACAAAAATGTAGGGAAAAAAGAAATTAGAGGGAAAATCATGATATTGCTGAAGTGCTGCTCTCACACTAAGACCAGGGGGATTGGGATAAGGCTAAAGTTAATTGCATTTCCAGATGACAAACCTCTCACCTCTGAACTGAATGGCTCTTTATAAAAGCTATCAGTAATAAACTGTAAATCTCAGCTATGATTGCAAATAAAGGTCATCCCTTTCATGCTGCCACTTTCCTGGGCCTTATTATATTCCTGTCTGAACCTTTCTTACTTCTTAAGGTGTGCTGGCTGCCCATATAAGCAATCAGGGAGGCTTTTTGATTTTATTTTGAAAGACACAAGGCAATGGGATTTACATTCTGGCACCGCGCTGATCCAAAATGGAAAATCACTGAATTCTGACAAGCAGACAGAATCCTGCCAGCAGAATTAATCTTCATCTTATATTAATGCAAAGAAAGGCAATCCCTTCTCTCCACTCCTGAAATCTGTATTTCCTTCTTCACCAGTACAAACGGGCATCTACAATTTTCTTTTAGCCAAATGTGAAGATTATTGTGATGCTACCCAGGGGCTGGTGAAGCTCCCAGGCACTTCATCAGCTCACACCGCCCAGATGTTCTCAGGGTTGCCTTCCCCGACTCTGCAGGGGACACGTGGGATGCTGGGACCTGACCATCTATTCAGAAAGAGACTTCTCCATCAGAGAAAAAATTCACCTCTCCTCAAATTCTCCCGAGTGATTTTTTCCTCTGCAGAATATTCCGTATTTGGGAATGTCAAGATTTCTGACACAAAGCATCCAGCCCTCAAACCTGACGCTGTGAGAAAACAGACCGTTCATTACAGAGGCTCCAATCCCAGTAAGCAGAACAGTAAACAACACGCAGAATGAATTTGGGGGCCATCCCATTCATCCCATTCCCACTGCTGTACCACCAGGAGTCCTTTGCAGTGGTTGGTGCTGAAACCAAGGGAGGGGAGGCCCATGGGATGGTGCAGACCTGGGTCTGTTTTCAGTGCCAAGAAGGACTCCAGCATGGCAATGTAGGACTCAATCCAGACAGTGACTTTACACCCCTGGGGGATGTACTGGGGGTGTGGGTGCTGTTGGAGCTGCACAACATGGAAACACACGTGGACAGTCCAGTCCCGTGGTCCTGAGAGCTGGGATGAACCCACGTCCTTCTCATCCTGCCCATCCCTCTGAGCCACAACAGATCCAAACCGAGCAGTACCCGTCTGATCAGGTGTGATCAAACTTAAGAGACATTTTCCACATCTGTCAAGCGGGAAGGGAGACCAGAGATGGCCACGGAACCAGCACAGTAGGTTTATCTGCAGATCTACAAGGTGATCTGGGACTTGGGGAATCCAGGTAAGCTTAACTTTAAAGAATGTTTTTGTTTGCAGCATATGCAAACAGAGAATCTAAGGAAAGCAGTCTGGTGGGTCTGTTGGACCCTTTATATAAGGAGAAAAAAAGATAAATACTGAAATTGCACAGCAACTGGTGTAAGAAACAAGCAGATGGGATGGGATAATTATCTTCTACAGCTTCAGGCTCCTGGAAAACGTGACAACAGCATCTCCGAATGAGGATTCTGACAAGTCCCAGATGCAGCCAGGTTTCTTTTAGTTTAGTGTTTAATTTCAGCTTCTCATTTTGAAGTGATACACAGATACTCTAGTTAAGAGGCAGGAAGGAGGCACCTTGGTTCAGTGCTTCAGCGTTCCTCACTCACAAATACACTGGCCCCAATACATCATTCCTTCAGCCCTGTGTAATCCTGCCAAGGTACCACACCCCTCATCCTTTCCATCCCTAAATTCCAGTCTTGGAAAGACTAAAGAGAGACCTGTGATCAAAGGAATGCTGCAGCGTATACTGATTTTCTAGGGCCTTTGTTTCCTTGGCCATTGTTACTTACACTCAGGTGATCTGTCTAGAGAGAAGCAGCTCTTGGTGAACATCTGGCCCCGGCTGCAGCCCAGGGTGGGCACAGCCCCCCCAAAGCCAGGCGAGCAGGACTGACTCCTGGGGCATGAGCTGGAGACAGAACCTCGTGGGTCCTTCCAACTCAGAATATTCTGTGATTCTTCATTCTGCTGCTGGGGCACTCAGTGCTGTTCATTGTTTTCACTTTTTCTTTGATCTTGAAGACAAAGCCCTCGATTTTCACAGAGGACAGTAAGTGGGGAACCTTGAAGCCTCACTGTGTGACACAAGAGGCCTCGTGCAGCTGGAGGCAAACGCCTTCCCCTTATCTCTGCAGACCCCGAGCGCCTTCATCCACATTTCACCTCCTGTGTCTTCCCACAGCCGGGAAGTCACATCTTGTTCCACACTTCCCCCTCAACCTTCTGCTTAGATGCCCAGAAAAATCAAGCAAACCTTGAGAAAATTATTCCAGGCATTAACTGTCTGTAGCACATGATAATTACCAGCCTTGCCCGTGTGGAGCATCCCTACTCCGGGTGTGCTCACCAGATGTAATCCTGGAACAGCGATCAGGGGTTTGCAGAACACACCCATTAGCTGCTCTTTCAGCAATGGGGCTCTGTTTGAAGGAGATCTCATTTAGCACTTGCACAGGTATTTGTTTGACCCTGGGGAAATTAGAGGAGTATAGTTTGGATATTCCCACATCGATATCAGGAGGGATTAGAGTTTCATCAAGATTTTAGGGGAACTGCTCCTCTCCTTGACACATCCTGCCCACACTGACTGACCCAGCTTTGTATTCCTGCTTCCCTTTCCACTCTGCCCCAGCACGTGCCCCGTGCTCAGGGCTGCCCACTGGGAGCATCCATGGGCAGAGGGTGAGGCAGCACTGGCTGAGGTGAGCCCTGTGGGCTCCAGGGAGCACCCGGTGAGAGCAAGCGAGGGTTCATTTCTGCTCTGTGCAGAGTCGCCTGAGGTTCTTCTACCGAGGACGATGGAATGAGCACCTGGGCAAACAGGCTTTGAAACCTGACTTCACAATGAAATGTGATTGTCTCTGTTGGGTCTAAGGCCAAATGCTCTTGACGTGGAGGAGAATTAATTTGAGGTCTTGCTGCAACAGCCACAGCCTGAGAGGCTTCTCCTGACAATCCCTGTCCTTCCGTGTGTTTGCATCCTGGGGATTAGAACAGCTCCCAGGCAACACATGAGCTGCAGGACCTCAGTGCCGGGCTGGGCTGGGTCTCTGGTCACCACATGGGGCACAGAGCCTGGCACGGTGTAGTTTAATTGTGGGAGTCAAGTCCACAAGTCTCCTAATGAGAAGAGCACGACATTTTACCCTGAACTGCACCAACATTCCCAGCACACGCAGCAAAGAAAAACTGCTGCACGTGACAAGAATTCGGTTTGACTCCAGCAAAAGCCTCTGAGAAGAACCTGCCTGCCAGGTCCACCTTCCTCCCTCTCCTTCAAGCCTCACCTGGATGAGGACCACAGAGGCAGCAGAAGGTCTGGCACAGGCAGTACACCTGGCTCCATCCTTCCCACAGCACCAACAAAGGAGCTGAGACCCTGAGGGCTGACAAAGCCTGGCTGGGCACAGAGGGCCCCAAGGCAGCCCCAAGGATGCTCCCCAAGCAAGACTGGGGCAGATGGCCCTGCCCCAGGGTCTGCAGGAGCTGGAGACACTCAGCCTGTCACCTCACGTCACTCACAGGGACCAAAGGGTGCCTCTGACATGGCGCGTTGGGGGGACACATCCCACACACCCACGTGCAACTGGATTTGTGTTATTACAAATAAGCACAGCCAGCACACACCAACCGTGTGAAACTGAACTAATTGCTGGAAATAGAATAAAAATTACACTGTATGTATAACACACGAGTACTGAACCTTCTGAATTCACAGGATCCCAAAGAATTATTTTTAAATCGCTCTATAATAAGTATAGATCAAGGCAGCAGCATCCAACTCAAATGCTGAAATGTAATCAGTCAGCAGAATATTTTTTTAAGCTTAAAAATACTCCCTTTCTTGAAAATGGACACTAAAGCCCTAGGCAACGTAACCACTGAGGTTTTATTATAAAATACATTTCAAAAGAATGGCTGAAAGTCTTAGGAGCACAAGAGATGAAAAAGAAGAAGTAAACAAGCCTTATTCTACCATTAAATGATAAATTAAAAGCAGTATTTTGCTGTTCTACCTCATTTTTTAATCACAGTGCTCTGGCTATGGTGGTGTGGGCTTTCCCATCAAAAAGCACCTATTATTAAAGGTTTACAATTTGACGTAGCCATCGTCTGTTCCAGACAACAGCCAGGTAAAAACCTCATTGCAAGTCCAAATTTTCATTACATTTTCAGAAAAAGCACTGCCTGCTTGACATTGCAGGCAGAGCCACAAAGAAATACGCCCCTCACACATGCCCTTTAAAAATTTGAGTAATTTCAGAATGGAGGTTTTCGGGATTTTCAGAATAATAGTGGAGATACTGGATGTGCTGTTGTTGCCATCAGATAAAGAGCTAAATCTTAATCCTCCCTGCTATCTTGCCTGGGTGCAGATTACGCCGCAGCACATCTCTGTAAAATGCTGGAACAAATACCAAGGAAATACTTGCCTGGGAAAAAGAAGATTTACAGAGTGAGAGGGAAATGGGCCGGGTTTATAGTCTCTTGCTCACTAATACTTTTACTAATTAATACTCAGTTTGGTTTTGTTCCTACTGTAAATCTGTAATATAGAAAGACCAGTGAAAACACCTTCAGCTGTTAATCCATTACTAAATTTCTCTAGACAGACTTAATTTGATGACCCAAAGGCATTTCCAGCCCCCAGCAGCCTGGCACAGTGTGACAGAACACTCATATAATCACAGCTCTGCCCAGACTCATCGGCCTAAACACTGTTCGAAGCTGGGGAACCCTAATAAAGACATCTGCTATAAACATCTTTGCACTGTGTTTCATGTAATCTGTGAAATCTTAAATCTTTATTGTGACACTTGTTCATATAAGAAATTGCATCTTTAGTCAGGAGCCAAACTCACCCCAACGTAACCCTGACCACAAAGTGCCCTTTGGGTTCTTACTTTACCTGAAAGAAATCATGGAATTCCAGATTTGGGTGGGAAGGGACCTTAAATATCAGGAGGGTTCCAAGCCCCCTGCCATCGGCAGGGACACCTTCCACTATCCAAGGTTGCTCCAAGCCCCGTCCAACCTGACCTTGGACACTTCCAGGGATGGGGCAGCCACAGCTGCTCAGAGCAAATCAGCAATATTAAATCAACAGAATAATGTGAGGTGGAAAAGGAAAAAGACAACCATGGACGAAATAAAAAGGAAAGTTTTATTAATGCTAAACACACTTTCCCTGTTGGGTTTACACCACTGCTCCTGTAACTGCTTCCAGATGGTTCAGCAACCATCCGAGCAGTGAGCCAGGAATGACACGGCAGCCGGTGCCTCTTACACACTAAGGGGGCAAAATCCTGGGCATAAACGTCAACTATGGGTTTGATAAGCTCAAAACAAAGGTAGAGACGCATCGAGAGGAGCAGGAAGCAAAATTAAAAATGAATTTAGAAAAAAAACACCCTGGCAGCTGAAGAGTTAAGCACAACCTTCTCCCTTTGAACAGAGCCTTCTGTAGTAGCTAATGAAGGTAATGAAATATGACATGTAGTTTGGCCCTTGACCACAGCGAGCACCTCCCTCCCCTCTGCCTGGCGAACAAAGCCAAAACAGATGTAGCTGCCGCGGCCGGGTTTGGGGTTGACGGCTGTTACACAGCGCAGGGCGGCGGGCGCGTTCCCAGGGGCACAGCCAGGCCCTGGGCAAGAGGAGCCAAAGCCACCCTCTCTGTGCCACTGAGACCTGCACTGGTCCCAGCCTCTAACACACCTCGCTCCATACGGCCACATTCCTTCCATGTAAGTAAACAGGAATACAGAATTCGAGCGGAAGGTGTCCCTGCCCACAAGATGAGCTCTGAGGTCCCTTCCAACCCAAACCAGTCTGTAATTCTATGAATATGGGTTTTATGTGCCCAACCAGTTTATCCACTCTTAGTCTAAACACAATTTAACAAAAAGTCTTATCAAAAAACAGAAAGACAAAAAAAAAAAAAGACAAGGTACTGTTTGTCCAGGGAGAGCTTCACATCACAAATTATCATGCTCCTACCTCAGGGAAGTGACCTACTGCCAACATGGCACCCAGCATTTCACTAATACAGAGCCAGGGATGGAAAAAGCTTTCTTGAAATAGACTCTTTTTTAAGAAAAAGTTTTCAAATTCACAAAATACCATAGAATTTATTAACCTTTTTAAGTTCTTTCAGAAGTTCCTCACTCATGCCTTGCTCTAGGGCAAGAGACTCGCCTTTGCCGCACTCTGGGCAGAGGCAGCCGCCAGGTGATAAACCTTGAGCAGGTACCAGGTGAGAACGTGTGCCAAGAGGTACCAGGCAGACACATCATCTAAGGACAGGGAAGCTCCATCACAGCTGCTGGTTAATACCAAATATGTGGATAATGATCCTTGCTGGACCAGTGACATTAGCTCTGTCCCTCCCTTGGTTGAGCAACAGCTGCACCAGGGGATGTCTCATTTCTCAGGGTTGAGGTCACCCATCCATCTCCCCTGAACACCCGCTGGGTGTGCGGGGACAGAAGGGTGCAGGCAGCCCTGGGCAGCAGAGGAGCTCTAGGGTGGGGTTTGTTGCCGCTGCGGGGACATGCAGTTCGTCAGAAAGTCTGACCTCAGCAGGCCGTGCTCCCCTCCCAGCCAGGACAAAGGGCTCTCTGGGGAGGAGCAGGCAGGGCCCCAACCTGCCCGAGCTGCTCTCAGAGGGTTTGTCTGCCTCCACCACTCCACAGAGAGCCACGGGGGCTGTTCAAATAGCTGCTCCTGCCGCCAAGGGCACACGGACACCACCCTGGGTGACATCTGCATCCTGCCAATGCCCTCCTTCACGGCAAGGACCAGCGGCCCCCCCAGTTGCTCAAACTGCCAAAGTTCTGAGATCACAAAACTCAACACGTGGACTAATTCTAGAAAACAAAGTGATCTCTGCAAATTGTTAAACTTGTAGATGCAGCAAATGAGTCCTGTGGCCTCACAGCTGATGGGAGCCATTTGGCCAAGCCCGTAGAGTCACCCACCCTCCCAGTGTCCACACATGCTTCATAGAAGCCACTGGCTCTTGTGTTTGCCCTCTCTGAAGAACACGTGGTCTCTATAAAAAAAGCTATGTACAAAATGCTAAAGTTGCAAAAAGCTAGAAAATTCTATCATTAAATTTACCTATTCAACCTTAATTTGTCCCTCTGTTGCATATGCATTATCACACATGCCTGAATTATATGCTAATTTGCTATCGTTCTACAGGAGCCTGACCTCATTTAGTGAGCACAGCAGGGCATGCTCTGGGGTGGTGCTAAATAACCAACCAAGTCCTGTGCTGGCTGCAGACACACGGCCTCTCCTCAACCGAATTCGGGTACTTAACTCATGCACCTCAACCACAGCGACTCAGTCGCCTGTGTCTAAAAAAGGGGTTAAGAGTGATTTATTTTGCTTTATGCCATAACATGGTGTTTCACAAGGAAGTGTTAAGGGTATTTTCCCAACTGTTTACTAAGACCCAATGCCCCTAACAGATTATGAATCGAGAAGGAAGGGATGAATTTTGGAGCCAGCACCTCTGATCCCTGTGCCCACAACAGCCAAGGCTTCTCCCAAAGAAGCCCTAAAAGCCGATGGGATTTCAGGCTGGGTCAGACACACCCACCCAGGGAGGGCGAGCTGGGGTTGTGCAAACTTGGGCACTTCCAAAAGTTTTTGGTTCACTGCTTGATTTTACAACCTTAATGACCTAGGGGCACATACAGCTTTGAACACTTAAACGTGTGAAATCAGCCTCTACAAATGACTTTGCTGGGCCAAGGGCAAGGGACACTGACAGGCTCCATTCACTCAGAGACCGGCACATGCTGGGAGAGCCCTCATGGGGTCTGAGAAGTGGTCAGGGCAAGAGCCAGCACAGCCTAAAGTGCAGGACCAGACCTGGAGCCACAGTGGGATCCGTTCCCCTCCCCAGGACCAGACCTAGAGCCATGGCAGGATCCATTTCCCTCCCAGGACCAGACCTGGAGCCATGGCAAGAGCAGGATCCGCTCCCTCCTAGGACAGGCCCTCGGCAAAGTCCAGTGTGGCAGAAAGGGGAGGCAGGCCCTGGGAAATTGATAGCCTGTTCCAAGTGTTATTTATCATTCCCAGCACAGACACTGACATGTGCCTTTTGAAAGGGGATACTGTACCTTTAACCTTGACTCTGAGTGCGTTGGTAATTTGGGATGCGAGCCCGGGTTCAAGCAGGGTGACCTTTTGGGGGGAGGGGTGGGACTGCATTTATTTATGAGGCAGTTGGAAATTTTTGACATCACATGCTAGTCCCATTATTCACATGTTACATGACACGAGATTGGCCCTTTTAATGCAACAACATCACATCAAAAAATCTGATTTTCTGCTCTGACAGCAGGCTTGTCCTCTGCAGCTCCCCAAAATGTAATCTGTGGGGGTTAAAGGCCACAGGAAAGTGATTTAAAAATTGCACAGAACGTGGAAAAACAGGTCCTGGACCCTGAGTGAGAGCAGGGATGCTCAGGGGCTGGAAAGAAATGATCTGTTAAGTGCAAAATCCCAGCTGTATCCCAGTGAGGGGAATCCCTCCGCATGATCCCTGGGATGTGGTGCCTGGGGGTCCCCACCACCCCTGCCCAGCTGTGGGGGGCTCCAGCATCACTCCCACCCACGAGGTTTGCCACGGCAGGGATAGATCCCACCTTTCCTCACTCTGCCTCCCACTCCCAAGATTCACCCTGAGCAATATCCTCCCCAAAACACACACATAACACACCCAACCCCCCCAACAGCAGTGAAGGCTTTTTTGAGCCTTTGCAGCACAGAACACCATGAACCTGCCTGCATTCAGCAGGGGAAATGGGGTTTTCCCTACATAAAAAAAAAAAAATAAATACACCACCAGAATCGTTCATTAGGTTTACCCTGATAATTCAATCTGGCAATAATAGTGTTTTCTATGCACGAGCTTCAGAACTTCCCTTCCAGGGCTGTGCTGTATGTACCCCAAAGTGAGGTGTTTGCTAATCCAGCTCCCTAAGAACGTGCCCACACTGTGCAAAGAGCTCGAGCACAGAACTACACTCTCATTTTCATAGAATTTAAAATATCAGCTAATGCACTTAAAGTTAATGAAATATATTTCACAATAATGCACCACAAAGCACATATATTAAATTACTCATCAGCTAATTCCACAGAGAGAAGAAAAGAGTTTATATGTTTAATTTTTCTAAATATCCTTGGTTGTGGGCAGGCAAAGGAGGAATTTTGATTTATATCTGGAAGAGCATTTCTAAGATTGCTATAATTTCTTTACAGAAATATCACATGATGTTGATGATGAGGCTGATACTAAAATAACATTACAAGTAAATAAAACAGGCTAATTTTATCAATATTTTTATCAATTTAAACACAGTTCTTTTCTACTGTGTACCTGCAATCAGAGAGAAAAAAAAAAAACACAAACAAAAAAAACATCCAGGTCAGATGAGACTTGGAACCACCCGCTCTACTGGAAGGCATCCCTGTCCACAGCAGCGGGTGGAACAAGATGAGCTTTAAGGTCCCTTCCAGAACCATTCCATGATTCTATCATATTAAGATTGAATAAATTTCTCTTATAGGTGCAAAGGATGTTTACTGTGCATTTGCAGCAGAATTTTAGGTGTGTTATTTGCTCCAAGGGAATCCAACTGAGGGCAGGACGGGGGATCACTGGCCGAGCAAGCGGGACAGGAAGGTGAAGGTGGGTGAGAGCATCCAGGTTAATGAGCCAAAGCTCAAACATCTCCAGGAAAACCATCCTTCAGGAGCAGGAGGAAGAGGCTCCTAAGGCACTAATACATTTTTACAGATTTATACAGGGTTTGAAGCCAAGTCCCAAGACTGGCAGAACACAGAGGGGGAATTATTTTCTTCTTATTAAAAGAATGAAAAGACCCAACATTGATTTTGTCCTTCATCACCACACAAAAAACCTCCCAAGCACGGCGAGTATGACGGTCTGGATTATCACAACGCCGTAAATCAAAGTGAATGTATTTATTAGGGCGCCTCTCTTTGTTGCACATGTGTGTGCTGTTTGTTGGCCCATACTGTTATTATTTTAATTTATGGTTTGCTTTTTTCACTCTTTCCTCCCTCCTCACAAGATTGGAGCCTGTCCACAAGTTCTCCTCATGCCAGTTAAAATCAGCATAATGAAATGTCACGGCCAGATCCCATCGCTCCGAAGGACGTGTCCGTGGAGTCCTGCAAAACTTCACTGCTGGGGGTTCACCAGCGGGGACGGGGGCTCGGACAGGGCTGGGTAACAAAGCCCACAGCCTTCCTCAGGTGCCTAAAGCTCTAGCTATAAATAAGTGCAGTAATTTCAAGCAATTTGCAGATCACACCTCACCTCTCGGTACAATGCCGGTGTCATTAGGAGTGAGGGTGCTCGGTGCTGTGCTGGGTGAGGGGAGCAGGGAGCTGTGCAGAGGAGTCCAGCTCAACTCCCCATCTGCCCCAGCTTCATTCAAACCAGACCTGACAAGCTCATCTGGGGGAGCCAATGGCAGCACCCGCTCCCAGGGTTCACCAGGCACAGACACAGTTCCAGGAGTGCAAATTCACACTCGGGTGCTCGGGAAGCACGGCATTTCCCCCCCAAAACACCCACAGCAGGGTTTGTTATTTGCTCTCTGCTGCCTGAACTTTTGGGGTGATTTGTTTTAATCCACTCTTGGAAACCACGAAATTTTAGTTGTCTGTTTTTTTTTTTCTTTCTCTCTTCTAAAGAGTCTCTGTAGAATCACAAGAGGGGACACACCAGAGACTGAGCCCCTTCCAGCTGTACGAGCCAGGGCAGCACTGCTGAGGGGCTGGATGGGAAGGAAGATCCCATCAGGGATCTTCCCTGAAGACTCTGCAACTGTAATATCCAGACAAATCATACAATCATAAAATCATGAACCTCTACACAATGATGTCCAACCATAAGCCCAGCACCTCCACCACTAAACCATGTCCTGAAGTGCTACCTCCACGTGGTTTTTGAACACTTCCAGGGATAGACACTCCACCACTGCCCTGGGCAGCAGTGCCAGGGGTGGACATTTCCATGAAGATGTCTTCCCCAATATCAAACCTAAACCTCCCCTGGTGTAACCTGGGGCTGCATCCTCTTGTCCTGTCACTTGCTACACATAAAATTGTCAGAACCCAGTTCAGGAATTGCTGCCTCTGCCAAGGCTTCACTCCAGCTTTTCTCATTTATAAACTGGAGGTTGTGCCAGTGTGACTGTAAGGTGTCAGTTCATGTGAACTGAAAGATTTGCCCCATCCCTCCACTCCACTCACACTGAGGACAAGCTGAGTAAGGAGGGATCTGGGTACGAATAAAAACCAGCATCTTCGAGGAAGGGAGAACTTCATCAAAACATCAGATTCAATACCAAAGTGAAAGAACAACAAAGAGAAGAACCACATGGGCCTTCATTTCCATTATTACTGAGGTTAATTCCTTGCTGGTTTTGTCTTTGGTGCTTTGTTGGGTTTTTCCCAGGGAAGAGGAGGAGAGATCACAGGTTGGAGGTTGTGAGGCTCCTCCGCCAGCCCCCACCCGCAGCACAGTCACTCCTGGAGCTGCTAATCCACTCGGGTGCTCAACAGCAGAGCCTCGAGTTTTCACGGATTTATGCCCTGCACTGCTCACAGCTCCATCTGTTTCACGGTTATTGTTCTCACCGACTCGACTTCATCATTTAAATTATTAACAGCAGAATTACACTGACTGAGATCTACAATGGGCAGCTTTCAAATATAAAGGCTTCTATCGATACACATTGACTGGAACAGAGAAATTGGGAGAAATTTAGATTTAAGGGTCATTGCTTTGTTTCAGTGCTGATCAGGGGCTTGGGGATGAGAATAACAGGGGAAAAAGCTGGAAAAGCTCCTTTAGATGGTCACCTGCAGATTGACACTCATATTCAAGTACCTTCACTTACTGAGTAGCCTGGAGCTGCCCAACTGAGGTGCCACACATCAGAGCAGATGGCACCTTCATCACTTCTTGGACCAAGCCCAGCACCAGCCCCATGTCCACAGCCAGGCAGGTGCTCCAGAGACCCCAGAGCAGCACAAACTCCCCGGGAGCCTCACTGGGACAGAGCCTCCAACCCAGGAGGAACATGGGCTCCTCCACCACACATGTTTGCAGAGCACACACCTCGTACAACCACAAGCAGCAAAGGTGTAAATTACACACTGCTGTAAATCAAACCCCAGTTAGAAGAACACTGTAACTGAAGAGGGTGAGGAGAAAAAGCAGGACAGGAGCACTTGGAACCTCCTGGATTCCAGCTCATTCATTAGGAAGACAAAATAATTTCCTACCTGTTATACCCCTACTGCTGTCACTAAGTATTCAGAAAAGAAAAATCAAGTGTCTTAACTATGAAGTCTCAGTAAAGCACAAAATCCCAAGCAAATTCACTTACTCTCCTTTAACTACGTTTTTCCAAATGTAGCACATGAGAAATGGTGATGGTGAAAAGCCACTTACGTTCCAAACTCCCAACCCCACCTGCTGCCCGCCCCAGACCCTTGGCCACCGGACTCTGCATTCAGGGGCGACTCCAAACTGATCCCAAACTTAACAATATCCATTAATAACAGACCAGACAGTGCCCACATTCAGCCCACACATATGGTTTGAATCCAGGGTATTTGCTGTTCCCATGCACTGCATTACACATTTATACCGAAATAAAAGCTTTTTTTCCCCTCCCCACTTCTGGGGTAATTGGCAGATGGATCTGATTCCGAGAAGGGTAATCAATGCATTCAAAGAGCCTCGACCATGCTGCTGTGCCCAGGCTTCAAATGCTCTATTACACAAGGTTCTGTGGACATTTTTTTAAAATTAGTCAAAGTTCCTGCAGCTTTTCATGGGAGATTTCCTTTTAAAAAATCCCAGCCTGCTGCAGCAAGTTTCCCTGCAATCAAGTCAAAAACCCAACACAGCTTTCACCATACTAATAATGAAAGTCTTATGTGCACAGACAAGTTCCTTTCAAGTAAAAATCAAGTGTATTTTCATTACATCATATATCTGAACTCACAATACTCCACTAGACACTCAGGCAGGAGCTGCCCCAGATGGAAGCTGGTTCCAGCAGGTTTCACAGTCACCAGGTGCAACCAACACCTGAGCACACAAACTGCATTTCAGAGAGTAACAGTGAAAATAATACCAGGGGAAAAACCCACTTGTATGGTGAGGAAGAAGAGACAAAGCAGGAGTTTGAGGGGGACTCAGCCTCAGGATTTGCCAGAATATTTGCCAGAATAGGCTCAAGGAATGGTAAGCCAGAGCTGCCCTCAGCCCCAGCACACAGAGCTACCAAAGCTTCCTCAAGACACTGACCACAAAGCAAAACTTCAACTCTGAAAACCACAGGGCCCAGGGCCAGGCTGGCTGAGAACAGAATCTCCAGCAGAACCACCCCTGCTGAAGTTACTTACACTGCACAGGGGCATTGCGTCAGAGACACGTGGAATTAAAGTCATCCCCCAATTCCTACAACTGCAGAGAAGCTCAACCAGCAAACCACAGATAGAAATCCAAACATACCTTGACTCCTCTTGGAACAGATCCTTCTCTCTGCCCTCCCAGTGCCATCATACTCAGTGCTCTCACCTGCTCCACCCTTACTTATATGCTCTCCCTCCTACCCACAAGACACCTCAGCTCCCAGTCCTGCAGCATTTGGTAAGGATGCCCCCCACAAGCTGAGCTTCAGCAGCTGATGCTTGTATGGGCTGATGCACTCACAGGGTTCAGGTGTAGCCCACTGCCCTCACACCAGGAGCAGCCCTTTGCAACACGAGGCTTCCAAGGAGAATTAGCAATAAAACCAGAGGAATCCTTACAGCCCAAAAGGACAAAATGCGTTCCTTTATGCAACGGGATCCCACAGCAAAAGTGCATCAGAGAGATTTAAAACATGACTCTTCCAGAAAAGGAGCAACCTATTCCTGTCTCTACCACTCCTCTCTTTCCTCATTGTCCATAATTAGACACCTGACACCAATGGTCCCCAACCCTCCATACTCAGATCTAGCAGAGAAGGGCTGCTGTGTTTGGAAAAGGTTCTGCAGGTGTTGGTAAGCAGCCACACAAGTGCTGGCTGGGTGTCCGACCAGTGTCATTGTGAGGGCTACAACGCACAACAAGAACTCATCGTGAAAATATTCTGCTGTGCATTGCTCTCTTTCAGATCATCTTTTTTCCCCAGCAACACCTATAATCAGAGGGGTGATAACTAGTCGATACGCTAGTTCAGTTAATGTTCCCTCTACTTCCCGTGACTGTGAGTTCACAACAAAAATCGTGCCTGAGCTGTGGAGGGGAAATCACCCAAATGGACGGGCACGGCCACCTCCCTCCTGCCACGGCCACCTCCCTCCTGCCTCGTGGGCTCTTCCAGCCGGCCGTGAGCGCGGGATCACCACGGAAAGCAATAGACATGCTCTGGAAACCCTTTGCCCAGCTGCTCATTAGGACTGCATTAGTCTGTAAACTCGAGCGCAGAACGCCTAGTTCAAGTTGCTCTTTCTTGATGTACTTGAAAGGTCCTGGGAATTTATGGCAGGATAATGCGGAGCACAGCACCTATTTATGAGTTGATCATTTGTACAAAACCCCCCTCAAAGCACCGAAGGTTACCATTCGACCAAGAGCTGCACTTAGCTGCTCAGAGGGCAAGAAAGCCAAGTATATGAAAGTTAAAAGCATTAATAAAAGTGTGACTTATAAATTACTTCATCTTTGTCACCCTTTTTGAAATGGGGTGAGAGAGGCCAGGGTAAATTTATTTTTTAAGTGCTTTCTGAGACCTGCAAGGGTCAGCCCTGAAATGCTGTACTCTATAAATCATTCCATGCGTATCTGAGAGATGCAAGTGCATCATAACATTAACAAATATTGATTTGTTTATCATTTGCAACTGTTTATAGCTAAACAGCCGCCTCTATACCGTTTGTAGGCAGAAGCAACTTTAATCCCTGAGAATGCAGAAGAGAAGCTGCCTCAGCTGCAGGAGGAAACAGCAATCCCCGTTACCCTGTCACCCGACTGCTGGCTCAGGGTACGTGTTACCAGCGGATTATGAAACCACTTATTTCACCAAATGACTAAAATTTCCAGGCGTTCCATGGAACAGCTCCTGTCGCTGCTGAGAGCCAAGTGAAACCCCACATTACAGGGCTCGGCTGAGCCACGGCACGAGGAGAGAAGGCAGAGCCGTGGAGGAAAAGGCTGAATGGACACAGCGCAGCCAGAGAAGCAAGGATGGGCATCCCCCCTGTCCCGGCACAGCTCCAGTCTGCTGTGCCACACGGAGCCCAGCACGGAGAACAGGCACACAGCCCTTCCCACACTGCCACCAGCACCTGCCCCCAGGTTTCTGCTGGAATCAATAACACAGGAGCAGAAATTGGCCCCCGGAGCCCACCGGACTACCCAGCAGGCACGGAGCATCCTCACTGCCACCAGAACACCACCACTCCCCAGAGCCCAGCAAGCCCCATGGCAGGGCTTGGAACAAGATGAGCTTCAAGGTCCCTTCCCACCCAAACCATTCTGTGACTCTGTGATTCTCAGAACTGACCTCACACCATTAATCCCTCCCAGTTCCAGATCTGACAAACAGGGCAGAATCAACTGGTCTGAGTTCTCCTTGGTTTAATATTACACAGCAGGTTGTAAATGCAGGGAAGATACCTGGAGCAACAGGAGGAGGCTGGAAAAAAACTACAATAAAAATCTCATTACCCTAATGAGGGAGACAAACTATCTGGCAAACCCCTTCTCTGTGCTTTCAATCTTGACATATTAGGGTACAAACCAAACTGTTTCATTAAGCAATAATACAATAAAAATGGGTTCTCTCCCCTCCTTCTTTTTTTAAATCACACAACTGTCTGCTTTTATTTATTTTTGGACCTAAACAGGCTCAATAACCAATTTCTCCTCAGAACCACCCACCAGCAAACTTTGTTAAATGGAAACTCACGGCAATATCAGTGTGCACACACCCTCACCAAAGTTTCAGGGAGGTGATTCAGGATTTGGTGATTTCCCTGGGAGAAGGTTGTGCTGTATGTGTAGCAGTTCTTATGTGCAACTAAACACCGTTAAATCTGTGAAATCCAGGTGTTTTAGGAGTCTATTCTTCAAGCTTAGTAGAACTGAGCCCTCAAACCCCAAACCATTCCTGTAGTAAAGCTGCAAAATCGAGTACTTCAGAACCAGAGCAAAACCTGGAGATGCCACAAAGCAGAAGTGGTATCAATTCCCTCTCTGGCTGGTGTCTCTGGAGAGAGCATCCGTGGGCTTCCGAGGAGCAGAAGCAGAGCCTGGGTTATAACTGAATAGCACAGTTAGATCACCTGGAGATGATCTACCTCAGGTCCTATCTGCTCACGGGAAGAGCTCACTCTTCTTGGGGAAAATGGCAGCACGAAGTGACAGCTCCATGTCCGAGCTCAACCCCCCAGCAGTGCTGAAATCAGCCTTTTCCTTGGAGGCACAGGGATTATTAATGGCACGGCCCGTGCTGGTGGGGAAGGGGTCGAGAGCTGCCCCTGGGGTGGATGGAGCTGGGCTGGGCTGGGCAGGGCTCAGCCCCGAGGCCGCACACGGAGTGTCACTCCAGCACGGGAGAGAACACTCAGCAAGCCCCTCTCTTACCAATTACAGGTCGTCAATATTGACTATCTGAGGGATTTCCATGCTCAGGAAGCAAATTAGAAACTCAATACCTGAACTATTCCTAAATGCAGTTATCAACTTCAGAGTTTTATCTCATAAAACCAATTCAGCTTAGAGTTTAATTCTATTAAATTAGAGCTTAGAAATAAGATTTGCTCGGAGAATGAATGCATCATTAGTTTTAAAATGCAATATAGTGAAACCCAAAATGTGCAGCATTACAGTTTGAAGAATGAGTAAAGATGGCACCCACATGTGCTTCTCCCTAAATATATTTACCAGAGAAACCCATTGGCTCATTAGGACAGTGAGTGTTTTGGTGTGCGGGACGTCCACCTTCCTTCAGGAATCATAATCCTCTTGTGTCTCCCCTTGGCACAAGTTTTTCCTTTGTTCTTAAAACCTTCTTATTTCAGCAGCTGACAGAGAAAAAAGGATCAGCATCCTCTTTCTTAATAAAAATGCCACAATGAGACCCTGTCGGGCTTGTGCCAGGCGTGTCAAAGGAGCAGGGACTAATACAGGAAACCTCAAGAACTCCCGGTTTTGTGCAAGTTACAGTATAGGGAAGAGTCACGTAGGGCTGGGTTTTAAATCAGGCTTCCAATAGATGAAAAGCACCCTTCCATGGGGTGCATGTAATCTCTGAATAGGGCCCTTAGTTTCCTGTGGTATTGTATTAGAAGTGATGTTTGATACAATAATGTGGGGATAGAATATGCTCAAAGCGGGCGCGGGGCTGGCGGGGTCTGTCCCCCCCCATTACGAACCGCGGCGGCTCTTTCATCCTGCACCGAGTCCAACCCTTCCTGCAGCACCAGGATTACAAACTGCAACTCAGGGGAAAAGAGCAGGAGAAAGGCAAACACCACAGCAGAGAGGCGACAAGTCTCGAACAGAAATGAGCTATTCCGGGGACCGGCGTTTCCCCGCCGCCCTCTGTTCCAGATGTGCCGTTTCAGATGGTCCGGTGAGAACAGCAGGCGGCTCTCCAGGCCCGGCCACACACTCTGCATTTCAAAAAGCTCCTTTTTCAAAAGAAAACAACACTGTCCCCAAACAGGATTGCAGAGTGAGTTACAAACTGTGTGGTGCTGCCACAGCATCACAGAATAACTGGCAGCCCATCGTCTCTCGTGCTGGGTTAAAGCTTTAAAGGTGCATTAGAATATGTGTTAATTTGCTATTTTTACTTGAGTAGACTATAACGGTTTTGTTCTTATTAGAAGTACAAAATTAAAACCAACTCAAATGATCTCATTATAATTTTTGGTAGCAGAAGAGTCATATGAAACGGCACAATTGACTGTATCAAGCCTAAAATACTCACCAGTACACATTTTAATGTACCAATTCCCTTGAAAATGCATGGAAAGCTGTGAGAGAGAAAAGGCTGAAATGATGTATGTGATATATGTCCATTTCATTACTGTGCAGCAGCTCAGGGGGTGCTGCACACACCACCACCCCCTCCTCCGTCAGCGTCTGGTTTTACAATATTGAGTGAATTCTCATATTCAAAAAGGAGCCAGAGAAGCACAACACAGTCAGATGTTTGTGGTTTGCCATTCGATCTTCCTCTTTCTTAATTTTATATCATATTTAGATCAAAACAGTTCTTGTATTTTACATGAACACAAGTTCAAACTTTCCCTTTTATATTCCACCTTCAAAAGCAGCAAGAGGCCGCCCCGTGTGCCAGGCCACGACTACAAAACGTTGTAGTTTTGCTCCAATTCATGTTTGCTTTTGGTTTTCATTGAGTAGAATGACTTTATCTGTTCCAAAGAGTGGAGCAGAGCAGCTCAGCCGAGATGCTACAGGGCTGCTGACATTTGGAATGCTATTTTCAGTCCTATTTTACATATGCTTTCAAAACGTATCCTATGAAAAATAAAAATCAGATAGAAGAGGGGCTTATCAGTGTCTCTGGCAAAGCAGATGACCTACTTCCAGCCCCAAAGATGGGGAAAATCTGTGGATATTGGCCGTGAAGGGAAGAGTCAACACCAAAACCTGTGCAAACAGCCGAGGAATGAAAATCCAGGCTGGAATGGGGCGCTGGGGAGGGAGGAGGTGTCACAGCCAGGCCTGGGGAGGGACAGACGGCGCTGGGTGCAGCAAACTGCCTTTTCCTGACTGCTGGTAATGTGCAAAACCAGCTGGGAAACAAAATGGTTTAGCAAGTGTAGCCTAAGAGGGAACACTGGCGTGCACACCTTTTAATGGAGCGCTTCCCAAAATTCCAGAGTGGGGGAAAAGAAAGCACATGCAACAGAACCCCAGTGTTCTTCAAAAACAGGAACAGATTCTTTGCAAAAACTTGTATGAATCAAGGCACCACCTGAGCAGAGAGATTAAAGGGAAAATGAAAATAAGAAGCTGTTAAGGTTATTAAAAATGCCTCTATTTGTGGCCAGAGCAGCAGCTCACAACTCCTCCCTGATCCTTCCCGTCCGTGTGGCTCTTTCTGCCTATAAACAAATTGTAAAAGATGGCAACAGCTAATTTAAAAAATAAAACGCGAAGTGTTGCGGCACAGTCCAAATTGAGTCTGACAACCAAGGTCACATAACTTTTCACTTTTATTTAAAGGCATTGCCTTGATTACTGAAAAATATTGCACGATACATAAACACAAATCCGGGGGCAGGACACGCAGCCTCCGAGGACTCCAGCCCTGGCTCCTTGTCCTTTGCTTTAAAAAGAACAACAGCAATAATTTTTTAAATTGGCAAATGTTGTGTAATTATCAAATTATAGAAAATTGTCAGAAATCATCACTATAATTTTTTGAATTATATTATTTTCAGTGTAAGCAGTATGTCCTGACCGGTCCTGTCACGCCTAAACAAATTTCAGTGATTTCTAGAAATTTTAAGAAATGTTTCTGCTTTAATTCACAGAAATGCAAAAGCTCTTGTTAAACCTTTGATTTCTTTAAATTGTATTTATATTGTTCTAGGCTTTTTACTGCAACCTTTGGGAAAAGCTGCTCAGTCTGGCTTTGAAAGCCCCCAAGAGTGTGGGGAAGGCAGAGGGGCTGCAGCCCAAGGTGGCACTGCCGGAGCAGACACACGATCTCACGTCTGACGCTCCCGCTCTCCTGGGCCCATTAGAGCCTTTGGAGGTGGATCTCACTTACAGCTTTGTTTAAAAGGAAAAAACCACGGATTCTGAGGAGAACCAGAGCCTGTTTGATGTTCAGCCTCTATTGTCTCGCAGGCAGACCTGAATGAAAGCTCAGAATTAAACAGCCTTTGAATATAATTTTCATTGCAAGTGAACTAAAATAAAACAGCCTGGTTCCCACTTCCAAGTTTCCGGAGCCAGGTGCCACATTCCCCCTCACTCATACACTTCCAAAGTTTATAAAATTAGGATATAATTTTGTCACAGATTTTTTATAAATTAAAGGTAGTAATCAGCCATCTTCTTTTCATTTGTAAAAATTCCTTTCAAGGACCTGGAGCTTTCCCTGTCCTCCCTCACTGTAGTGCCTGAGCACCCTCAAATGTTCACACTTGCCCTGGGCTGTGAGAAATTCCTGCTGCAGTCACTAATATAGCCTGTAATTAGGAAATAAACGTAAGGTAACCTTATAAGCACACAGGTAACCTGAAGTGGACTTAGACCAGTTAAGCACTGGAGCCCCCAAAATAAGAAGGACCTGGACCTGTTGGTGTGGGTCCAGAGGAGGCCACAGAGATTCTCCGAAGGCTGGAGCCCGTCTGGGGAGAGCTGGAGAAGAGAAGGCTCTGGGGAGATCTCAGAGCCCCTTCCAGTGCTGAAAGGGGCTCCAAGAGAGCTGGAGAGGGACTTTGGACAAGGGTCTGGAGGGACAGGACAAGGGGGAATGGCAGCTTCCCACTGCCAGAGGGAAGGGTTAGATGTGATATTGGGAAGGAATTCTCCTCTGTGAGGCGCAGGTTGTCCAGAGAAGCTGTGGCTGCCCCATCCCTGGAAGCGTCCAAGGTCAGGTTGGACAGGGTTTGGAGTAACCTGGTCAGGTGGAAGGTGTCCCTGCCCATGGCAGGGGGTGGAATGGGATGATCTTGATGGTCCCTTCCCACTGAAATGATTCTGGGGTTCTACGGATTAGCTTTTTTTGTAACTGTATTTGGGTAATGCTTTTGGCATCTGGAGATTCTTTTAAAACATGACAATGAAAAACATGCCCAGGTCAAGTCACTCCCCAGCCAGGCTCGTTACACTCAAACATCGCCCAACCCTGGTATTTTAATATAGCTGGTTTTGTACCACGGTGCACCAGCTCATTCTTACTTGATGGCCTTTCCATGCTAAGCTAAAACAAACTGCAATAAGTTTCAGAAGTCAATTCTATTTTCTGTGGAGTACGAACCTTCAGAGCTGACCTGGGCACACGATATGAAGGTGGGGAAGTGGAGGGAAGACGAGCTGCCCCAGCTGCCCCCTGACAGCAGAAGGGCTCTGGCCTGGAGCCACCACTTGGTCTGGTGTTTCCATGCTCCAGCCAGACCCTGTTTTTCTGAGGTTTTGGGCAGGCATGTGGTCCCCATATCCACAGGGGCCATGGCCAGTCCCTCCAGGCCAGCGCCCCATGCCCTCACACTGTCAGCACCAGCACTGCAGGGCACCAGTGCAGCATCCCCCTGCACACTCACCTACTTGGCCTCAGAGGGAATGGTAACAGCTTTCCCTGTTTCTGCAGTTTACCTTAATTCCCTGTTGCACCAGGAAATGCTTAAAATCCCACAGAAATATTGCAAAGCTGAGGTGAAGCCACTTCACCTGCAACGGCAACCAATTTGTTTTCAATGGCCACCTGAAGCACAGCCCTGTGGGTACGGGGTGATACACGGAGGGTGACATCCCTGGGAATGGGGATGTGTGTCCAGGGTGAAACACGGGTGGTGACATCCCCGGGAATGCTGAACGACCACGTGAGGAGCAGCCTGGATGTGCAGGAGCTCCGGAGTGCCCCCAGAACATGAGCACTGGAGTAGTGACACGGAGGGACTGGCGGAGCCACCTGGAGCCAGCCCCAGAGCCATCGGAGCGGCACCGCACCGCCCTCCTGGATGCAGCAAGAGGAAGGAATGAAAGAGGAAGGGAATCGAGTTATAAAAAGAAAAGGAGAAATCAGACATTAAAACAGGCAAAAAGCTCTGCTGAACATTTTTTCCCTGGGACAAGCAATAGTGGGGAAACTATTGAGCGTTGTGCTGTTTCTTCAACTAATGACACGGAAAAAAAAGGCTTTTCTGCAAATAATTCAAGGAAACAATCTCCAGGAAGCAAGAACAACAGGACCAAATTTCTTGAAATTAGCCAAGCTCCCAGAATCCAGCGGCTGTTGGTGCTGCAGGAGCCTTCGGATCCCAAAAGGGGAGGGGGGAACTCAGAAGGGCAGAAGACCCAGCCCCTTCTTCCTCCTTTAGCGTTTACCTGGAATTTAGTTCACTGTAAATTTCATTTCAAAGGAAAAAAATCCTTATGCCAAACTCACCTTGGCTAAACACCGTTTACTGATTCCTAACAAAGATCTGATGCACTTTTGCTTGCGAAACACTTTGTCGCTGGTTTATATGCACCACTTCCAAAGAAGGGAGAGAGAAAGGAGAGATTTTTAGGTCAAATGATTAAGGAGAAAAGGGATTTAAACCAACAATTTTTTTTAAAGTTCTAATTGTTTGCTTATTGACACCAATTTACATGGAGCCACTTAGTGAATAAAGGTTTTCACAGTACATGGCACTTCTTTATGTCAGTTTTTAGCCATCATGTCACAGCCTGGCTTGAAAAGAAGAAATGCTGAAAACTCGTAGGCCAGAAATGAACAGCCTATTAAGATCTGAAAAGCTGTCATCCCCGCTGAAAAGACTTGCGTCAGCCACTGAGGATATATTTTAAACCGCCTGTCCGCAAGAAAACTTTAATAATGCAGCCTTGCTCTAATGTCTTGTGAGAGGAGAGGCAATTTTACTTCTTCTATTAACCCAACGTGATTACAATGGCTTATTTCATGGAATATTAAGTTCAAATTCTGCTCCCTGGGAGGACAATAAAAAAAAAGAGTGTGCTTATGACATTGCCCGAAATAGCCACAAGGACCGCAACTCCTTGGTGCTTTTAATGCATCCGAGCCGTAATCCACCTTAATTTGCTAATGGTTAAGTAAATTAGCAACAAAATAATAAACCACAAAAAGGTATCGACACAGGAGTAAAACGCTTTCCTCTCAAAAATATTAAAATAACAAACCAATGTTTTCCTAAGGATTGTCGTGGCCTTTCAGTCCTCTCCCTCCCCCTCCAGCCACCCCCTCCAGCCAATTGCAGAGAAAAATAAACTCCTTGTGTCGGCCGGGCTTCGGCCATGAGGCAAATCAGAGGCGAAGGGGTTTGTGCCGAGCCCACAGCTGGGATGGCTTTGTGCAAATGGAGCCGTTTGTAACTGCCTGGGAGCCACGAGCACCCCCAAACCAGCTGAACAGCCCTGTGCCCACACTGGCAAAGTGTGTTCCCCAAGACGCGGGTGCTTGGCCGGGGGACACGCAGCCGCTGGCACAGGGTGCCAGGCTGGACTGGACCGGGCCAGACCACGGGATTCCTGTGCCACGGGGCATCCCTGTGCCACAAGGCTTGTGGATGCCAGAGCACTGTGCCAGAGGAGCCCGTGCCCCCGCCCTTCCCTACTTCCAAGTGAGAGTACTTGGAAAGTGTTGGGTTTGAACACCACTTGCAGGTCAATCCAGCAACATTCCCCCCTCCATGGGGAAGCCCCTGAAATCCCAAAGCCAGGCACACGCATGTGTCCCCCGGCAGCTCCTCTGTCCCAGGGAAGACCAGGAGGGATGTTCATCCCCAGACCCAGTGGGCAGAAACCTGCCCCCTGCTTCAACACTCAGACAGGCCCAATCCTGATCTTAAAATCTGAATTAAAAACCTAGATTAAAAATCAGAATTAAAAACGAGAATCACGTCGCTGGTCTCAATAATGGCAGCCCTGAGCGTGCGAGGACTCCTGAGGCCAGCACAGACCTGACACCTGCTCTGCTGCCAGCCCAGGCAGTCACACACTGTCCCACAGCACAAAGAATTCTGGGTTTGGCTCTGGGGTTTGCAGCCAAACTTCACGTTCCATGGGGAAAGGGAGGAAATAGCCCAAAACCCCGGCAGGAGAAACATAAAGCACAATGTTCTGTTTCCAAACTGATATCGGATGCAGAGAACTCCCTTACCCCCACTCCACTCCCCCTTTCTGGCACAGCCTTCCCCCAACTTTTTTATTTTTTATTTTTCCAATGCGGAAAAAAAAAGGAAATATTTTTTTCATTAAAAAAAAAAATTAAAGTATGCAAATAGCTGGTGAAATTATAAATAGCCACCATTAATTTCTTCTCCCTAGTTCCACAATTCCAAAGCAAAAAAAGGCAAAAACTTAAATAAATACATTTAAATCTCCTGCTGTGTAATAATAAAGAGTCTCCATAAAACCAGAACAATATTTATTTTTCCTTTTCGGAGCAGCTCCCTGGTTTATTAGGCCCGTGCTCCACAGTGATCTGATAAGCAGGAGCGAGGCTAAATGGCAAATGGCAAACATCCCAAATCCCAACCTGATGTATTTCCACAGCCCTGACCTTCAGATAAAAATCGCGCAGAAATCTGCAAACCCACCAAATATGCAGCACCACACGCTCATGTTCAGACACAACAGTCGGGGGCAAAAAAAAGGAGCAGAGAGAAAGGCGTTGCTGTTTCAAGCCCTGAGCCTTCCCCTCCCTTCGAATTTCAGGATCCTGCTCCTATCGGGGGCACATGGACACACCCCGTCAAACCTAAAGGTTCCTCAGGCACCGAGGGCTCGGAGCTGCCCAGCTGTGACCATCAGGGAAACACCAGACAGAGGGAATAATCCCACTGCCACATTCTGTGGATATTTAGGAAAATACTTCAAACAGGAAAAAAAATTTTTTTGCACTGTGAAATTAGCTACAATTATGACAACTGCGAGAAAAAAATTATACGGGCAAAATTTGGGGCTGGTGGAAGAATTCTTTGATGTCTGGATTCCAATTTAACCCCGACTGAGTTCTGAGAATCAAATGAACAAAGTCTATCACACACCCCAAGTCTGCCTGTCGGTGTGAGGCATCATTCCTATTTTATTCTTCCCAGCCACTCGGATTTCCAAGCCCCTGTACCGACATTTCCTCCCTCCGTGCCGCAGAGGCCACTTGCCCAACACATCTGTGCCTCAGCCCAACTCTGTATTTATTTATTCATTAAAACGCAGGCATTAGTACCAATAAATATGGATAACAATATTTTCTCCCCGTTGTCCACAGTTGGGGGCCGTGTGGAGAACGTACAGAAATAGATCATATTTCAGAGAAATATTTGTAGGCAAAGGACTGTCACAAACCCTGTCCCTGTACCTTTACACTCTGTGGCTGGGGAGAGCAGGAGTTTATTAAATAAGACTATAGGTGAATAATAAAGCCCTGACAAATGCCCAGGAATATGTGGAGTAGCAGAGCAGGGAGGTGCTGCCTGTCGCTGGCTCCAGGAACGTCACCTCTATTTTCTACCGGGGCGTCAGCGCGGAGCCTTCACGGCCACCCGGAGCCCAGGCTGAATAAATAACATAATCCCCATCACTGGGGTGCTTTGCATATAAAAATCACTTTTTTCTTCAGGTACTGAACCACTTTATCCTCTAAACCTGAACCGAGATGCCAGATTTTTGAAGCAGTTGTAAAACATTAATAATATATCTGGGTTGTTTAAAGAATATTTCCAAATAACATGAAATATTTAGTCCGTTCCCCCCCGGCCCCACCCTCAGCGCTACCACCACTGTAAAAAGATAAGATTTATCATGAAATGTTTGAGGGGTAATCAGCCATTTTTGGCCAATATATTTTAATATTTATATACCTGACATAGCTGAATATAAATGATACATCATGATTTTCCATAGTGCATGGAATTTATACAATTAACGGAGGGATCCAATGGCTTTAGGGCACACAAGGTGCAAACAGAGTTACAGCTGGTTGCTGATTATTGTTATAAATCTCACAAACCATAAAGACATTAAGGTGCATTTTGTTTACCCCATTTGTTTTCAAATATTATATACAACAATATTACTTATCATTAAAATAGTTACACTTTCCCAGTGTATTTATTTCATGAGATACATTTATAGAACTATTGAAAAAATACAGCTGGCAAAATGCATGGCTGAAACCGGCAGGAAAATGAGATTATTTCCAAGTTTTTTCTAAAGATGATATTTTCTTCATTCTGGAATCAAGAAGACATTAAGCATTAGCTATCCCTGAAATGTCTCATTTAAAAAGACACTGAGAGGCAGAGATGTGCCTGCTTTGGGTGGCTCCTGAACCCCCAGAGCAGCACCGTGTGCTCCCGAGGACGAGCTCCCTCCGGAGCTCCCGCCGCGGCTGCTCCCCTGCCGGACGCTGCTGTGCCACTGCCTCTCACCCACAGCTTAAAAACCCAAATCACCGAGTCAGAAAACCCCAATCTACAATTTCAGAGAGAAAAACATTTACAAATACGCAGCCCTGCATTTCACTCCATGAGCCTGTATTTTTCCTGGGAAGAGCCGCTCCCTGTAGACGCAGCAGAACTGAGCGAACATACTCACAAACACAAATCCCCCCAAATGTTCCCAAGTGGCTACAATGTCCCGGGATTGTTTCAATATTGCCCTTTGGGTTTGCCGGGTTTCAAGCGCCGGAGCCCCGAGTGTGAAACGTGAGCCGGGCAGCGCCGGGGTGTCCCCGGCAGCAAAGGGACCGAGCGCTGCAGCTGCTCATCAAATCAGGGTTATGTGCCTGAAATGAGTTCCTGCTGCTGAGCCTCAGTTCACAGATAGTCGGGGAAAAAAGAGATGGACACAGCCCCAACCAGCCCCCCTGGAAGCACGTCCAGGGGGTGGCTTTTTGTGCCCCTGCAGAGGCAGCCAGGGGATCTGCTTTATACCTACGGAAACACGACGTGCCGGTCCCGTGTGTGTGTGTCTGGTCTAGAAAATCCCTGAAAAATACATGTTATAAAGGCATTGCTGGAGTTTTATTTGCTTTGCCAGAGGTAAACGAGCCCTTTCCCTTTCTCCAGCCCTTCTGCAGCACTTACAAACAGGTTTCTCGCAGATATTTTGCCATCTGGGAGGTGCAGCATCATTTACTGAACATGAGCCCATTTTTCCTTAAATTTACATTATTTCAGCTAAACCAATCACAGAAATAAAAAGGCACAATTTTGCTGTTTGCTGCCCTTTTCCAGCACAAACAAAAGCCCAGCCCACTGAGTTACCCACAATTTGCTTTTCTTTTTGGGCCTGCTCAAAGGTTTCTAACACATATAAAATGTAGAAATCGGGACAGAAATGTGGAAATGCTCCGAACTGGCTGTTGACTTCAGGCACGGGAAGTGTTTTGTTGCGAATACAGCAGGTGCTAAAACCTCATCAATGAGTGGGAAATGGTGCTAAATACGAGCTCTGCGAACTTTATTTTTAATGATGACTTTAAAACCCGGGGATCAGCGAGGTGAATGTAAAAACTGTTAATCTTAAATTTCTACAAACCCGAGTGTCAGGGCAAGCATGTCTGGTGCATCAAGCATAACAAGATGAAAACGAGGAGGTGTGGGTGAGGAGGGGGTCCGAGACACTTGCTTTTCTTGAATCCCTCTGAATACATTTCACAATTCATCAGTTTTTGTCTTCCCTGCCACGAGTGAGGACAATCAGACCAGACACCCATTAGATTTTTCATGCAATTTTTTTTTTTCTTGTTCATGACATGTTGGCAGGGAGGATGGCAATTCTGAAATCTTACCAAATGAGAAAAATGTCAGAAACTGAACTGACAGCTGGTGGTTACTATGGTGATAGGTGATATTGAAAAAAAAAAATAAAATAAGACTCAGTTAATTCAAAAGGAATCAAGTTCAGTATTTTTAAGCCAGTTGATAGAGATGAAAACTTAATCCTTATACTGGGGTGTTTTCCTGTTTTTGCTAAGAGCCAAAGAAACCATTTGCTTGACTAGATAATTAACCAGATATAGCCAAATATACAATGAAAATTATAGTGAAACCAAAAATAATAATAAAAAAATAATAACATGCCTTTAAAAAAAGAAACTGCCATATTAGGAAGAAAAATAAAAAGCATATTAGGGAAAATCTTCTGTCTGTATGAGCAATCCAGAATTGTCCTCTCCATAATCACAATTACCGACACGGGTCTGGTTCTCTGCCATCGGTTTGAGGCAGAAAGAGTAGTTTCGCTCAGTGACAAAGACAAATCAGCTGGAAGGGAGGGAAAGCTGCTGACTGATGGCTTCAATAGAGGGAAGGCTGTGCAGGCAACTTCGCCAGGAACCTGGATATCTCCATATTTGTGTTTATGTATTTTATGGGCTTTTTAAAAATTCCCAAGGGAGCTATTTCTGGGGCCCAAATACCGCGAGATCTGGTGTTCTCCTGGCATTTCCATCGAGGAATTGAAATACTAAAATACCATGAGAACATCAGATCTCCTGTTATTTCGGCTGCATTAATGGTTCCCTCAGGTATTAACAAAGCCCCTGAAAAACAAACACAAATATTTGAGGCAGAAATAGAAGTGCTGGAATATCCACCGCCCCGCCAACAACCCAGTGCACCCACACAAAAACCGCCTCGGTTTTGTGATCTCACGTCTTGAGGAACAAATTGTATAACCGTACACATCTAAAATTAATAATATATGGAAATTATTTAACCACCACGTCTGTCTTTGCGGTAGGAATTTAGTTTGTTCCCCAACAGCCCTGAGGAGGAGGATCTCCATGTAGATGCAGGTGGCGTTTAGGGATATTGTTGTGGAAAACAACACCTGAATGCAAAAATCTCCCAACGACTGGAGTTTTGCCCGTGCTCCCTGGGTGGGGCGGGGTGTGAGCCCCGGGGTGCCCCAGCGCCGCGTGTCGGTGTGCGGGACGCGAGGGGCTCGTGCCGGGTCGCGGCTCCTCCCGCCGCGCGCGGACCCCGCGGGAGCGGCCGNGGCGGGGAGCGCGGGCCGCGCATCCCCCGCACCGGCGATCGCCTCGGCCCGGGGCTCCCCTCGGCCCGAGCCGCCCCCGAGCACAGGGCAGGGCACTGCGGCCCGCCACCTCGGAGGGCTTTTCCAACCGAAACGATCGTGATTCTGGTAACATCGAGGGAAAAACACCCATCGTTATTTCACCTTCGGGGTCGCAGCTTCTCGCAGCTCCCGGGCCCCCCGGGAAGTGCCTGTCCCTGCTGTGCCCCGCCGGCAGACTGCAAGGACAGGGACAAGGAGCCGAGAGTCACCAGACGGAGCGCCAGCCCTGCCCCGAGCCTTGGGAGCAGGGACAGCACGGCCACCGTCCGAGGCCTCGGCCGAGCTCACCAGCCCCACCTGCTCCGGCTGGTCATTCCCGAGGCCAGGGCAGGAGGGCAGGAGAGGGGTCGGGGGCAAAGGACACGTGAGGAGCTCCAAGTGGGCTCATGGGGCTGGAGGTGGGCTAGGCTGGGCTGGGCTGGACTGGAGATTCCTCTCTGGGATGCAGGTGTTCTCCCTGGGAAGCAGGTGGGATGCAGGTGGGTTCCCTGGGCTGCTCCATCCGTGCCAGCAGCACTGAAGGTCCCTCATTCCTGGCCCGGCAGGTGAAGGCAGGTCAGGCAGCTGAGAGAGCCCCCACGGGCAGGGAGGTGACAGTAGCAAGGCAGAGGTGAACAGAAACTGCCTGTGCTACCGCTACCCCACACAGTATTCTGGGCATTATCTCGGGGTGGGAATGGGGCCCTGTCCTACCCAGCACAGCCCAGACTCTGTGATAACATCTCTAGTACAGCAAACCTGCTTTCCCCTTAAAAACACAGGGAAATGTCCAGGGAAGTGCTGGTCTGTAAACAGAAATTGCTTCTGGAACAGTTTCAACCCAGATCCACAACACCAAACTTCACTGCTCCTTACAGGAATGCAGACAATGCCGACTTGCTCCCATCCTGAGCATAGGAACAACTTGGGAATCTTCCCTGTTTGACAGCACATATTCCTGCACTGAACTGCTCCAGGAAGAGCAGCAAAACAAGTTCGTTAATACAAGAAAAAAACTCTTGTCTAAACAGCACAATTATAGTAAAACTAAAAAATGCCATTTTAAATAAATGCAATTGCAAAAAAGGCTCTGGATGATAAGAGAATGATGAGGTAAATAAACCAAATCCAAAAGACAGAACAAAGCTCATTTTAAGATACAAACCAGTATAAATAACTGGTTTAGACTATTTAAAATATTATTATAAATTACATGTTCATTATACATGAAAAGTAGAGACTTTTTAAAAATGAAGCCTATAGAAAAAATGTAAAATTACTTCAAAATCTACATTATGTATAACTTATAGTATGTTAAATTCAGTGAAATGCTGAATTTCAAAAGGTTTAAAAGGTTTGTCTTCCAGCCATACCAGGAAATCTGTAAAATGCCCATATGTAAATACACACAGATATTGAATAAATTTTGTATATATTTCAATAAAAATCAAAATTGCCCTTTTTTTAATGTGGTTTATAGTGTCCTTTGCACTGGGCACAGGAGTGGGGATCAGCAGACAGCCGATGTTAACTAATAATAAAGACAATTAAGAATAACACACTTCATTCTTGTCCTCTTTTTCCCTTTAAAGATGTTGATAATGAATTAAATTGTGATAAAATTTCCAGTGGTTTATAGGATTATTGTTTCTCCCTGAATATTTTCAATTGAAAGCCAAATGGTGCCTTTTTGGAACAGCACAAACCAGGACTCGGAATTCTGAAGAACGCGGAGCAGCCGCAATCTATTATTTCGTGTGTCCATGTGCACAGCCCCAGGATGTCCTGCAGGTACCTTTCTTTCACCTCACACCCCCCTTCAAATACAGATTTGTTTTTCAATCGAGTCACACTTATTCCCTCATTCAGGATAAATCTGCACGAACCAGCCCCGGCAATTTTCAGCAACGCTGCCTGGGGGGTCTGCGGGTCCCCCAAAGAAACAAGAAACTCTTTCACATCTCACTCCCACAACGGACGAGCTGCGGAGCAGGGAATGCTCTGGGAACTGTTCAGTCTGTCACACGGACAGGGAAATTCCTGGTACTTCCACACCAGCCTTTCAAGGCTGAGCTGCTTTGCCGGGCTAGTTGTGCATATCAGGAACTGCAGTGGGCACAGAAGGGCTTTTTTTCTTTTTAATGGAGAAAAGCAGCTGTAAATAATCCCTAACTCCAGCCCGTGGAGCTGCCCGTTGCTTTTTCAGAACTCGCCAGTTCTGCAGCAGCATTTCCAACAAACAAACCCGGCACTCGCGGGAGCCTGGCGGCTCTTGGCGCCCAGTCAGAAAGGACCTCAGGTCAGGATCCCTCTCATTCCTTCTCTTTATCCACAGGTGTGGCCAAACACCTCCCCAGAAATGCCCCACTTTGGGGTCCAGCTCCTGCCTTTATTCCGTTTCAATACAGGTGAGTTCAGTGAAATTAACCCCGACTTAAGCAAGCCAAGTAATGGTTCTGAGTGGTCGGCCCTTCCACCAGCCCCCGGTTCCAGAGTCCCCAGCTGGTCATACTGTCACACTGGCTCTCTGCATTTCTTTCAGGCACACTCTACTTCCCATTTCTGCTCCAAATTCCACTCAGCAGGACTCCTGTGTGAGGAGCGAGGCCGGCTGTGGCCGCAGCCACTGACCTGCTGCAGTCACCAGCGGGGAGGGATCCTGTGCCAGGGGCACACGGACAGGTTTGACTGATACCGATATCAGAAACCAAGGCACAGCTCTCTGTCTGTTCTGGAGCAGTTTGGGGCCACAGTCACTGCAAACAGGGCTGTGACAGGCAGGAAGGCAGGGACAGCCCCGGGGAAAAGATGGTGCTGGTGTCACCGTCACATCTTTATCTTGGAAAAGTTGTTCCAACAAAATAAGGTAAAATATGCAACAATGAAAGTTCTACAGAAACATGATCACTGAGCCTTACACTTAGGAAGAATTAAGCTTTTAAAGAATTTTTTCCACTGAAAAAAAAAGCCTTTAATGGGAGTTATCCAGGTGGCCCCTGGATTTATTGTTGGATTTCGCTTTGACTGCTCTGGGGTTCCCAAGGGGACTATTACGTCAATAATTTCTAAGGCAACATTTTATTCCAGGTAACTGAAATTCCTTAGAAGATGAGAGCTTTGGCTTGGAGATTCTGGGATCCCATTTGAAATCACTCACACTGACTACAGAAGAATTTTTAAAATAAATTACTGTATTGCCTTCTGCTTTTCAGTTATATCTATAACCTGTCTATATATATTTATAAACATTCTTTATAAAACGACTCCAAACTTAATTCCCCCTGAAGCTATTAAAACTCTATATTTAATTACATTCATAAAAAGTTGCCTGGGACACAGTCAAAACCGACCACTAATTCAAGGTGTATTCTATATTAACACACTTTGCCATTCCGAAAAAATAGGGATAGGGGCCATTCTGTGCATGGAACTCCCATCAGAGTCAGTCCAGAGTCTTTATTTATGAAGTCTGGGGGCTTGGGAAGTCTCTAATGACTATTTTTGGTCAAGTTTGAAAGAAAAAGACAAGACATGAAGGTCTCCCAGTTTCCAATGTACAAAGCATCTATGGCCAGTAGGAAAAGCTGAGTAGGCCTTCGATCCAGACTAAACAAATTTCAGCATCAAAAGATAAATGAATCGAGGAACTTGCACTCTCAGATGCTAAATTATATTAAGTCACTGCTTTTATGAAGCCAGAAAAAGGTCATCGCACGATACTTACAAACTACGGTAAATAACTAAAATTTATGCAGTAGGATGATTTTAATCGTTGGTATCCTTAAAACCTTGGAAATAGATACAACTTGTAACAAATCAGAAAAGTTAAAGGGAAAATATAATTGTTCCTTTTAAGATCTATTATGTTTAATATCCATTGGCTGTATTTGTTGCACAGGTCATGTATAAAAATAAATTTACTGTATTTCTTGCATTTGATTAACAGAAAGAGCCTAATGATATGTGTCCACATTCCTGTCTCTGTGCTACTGTCTATCTGGGCTTTCTTGCCTAAACTGAAAACCATCTGTCATAAATACATAATGGCTTTTAAATCCACCCCACCCAGTCCTCCTGCTCCCCAAAAAGGGGCACATCGAGCATGGGCTGCTCCTGAAATATTCCTTGCAAGTTGCTAAGTGGATATAAAAGAACACAGACCTAAAATAATCTGCAAATAACTGTAACATAAGCCCTGAGAAATGCTTTTGGAGATGGTGTGAGGGGGGAGAGACACGTCCACCGAGCCCAGGCCAACGGCGAGTCCGGGTGACCCAGGCGGGAGGGACAGGGTTTGTCACTGGGTTACTTTGGAAATGTGAAAGATTATTACAAAGCTTATTTAAATTGAGTTTCCCTTCGAATATTTTGGTCTAATTGGACAAGTGCTGAGCTGCACCGGGCTGTCACAGCTGTTACAGGACATGAACCACGCTTACAGTAACAGCTTTCGTTCCACATTTTTGTGGAGCAGTTTCCATAGCACTGCCATCAGGGTTTGCATATTTTTATACCACTTGCATATTGAAAATAAACTCTGATGTTTAGCTTGCTTTCTCCGAGTGCATCTGGTACTTAAATTTCCTGAAAAACAAGCTGGCGACTCCGACTGAAGCCCAAGCAGGCAGGGTGGGACACCTCGGTTTACGTTTATAAAGTTATTTCTAGCCTTCCTTTCCCCTAAAAGTGTAACTTCATAGAAGATGGGATGAGAGAGCTGGGAAATTGGCATTTATCTTAATTGCCATCCCTGAATTAAGCATTAGGGCAAACTTTTTCATTCAGAACAATACCCAAGACGACCAGGTACTCTGCATGTGCCAAGGTGCTGTGTAATTCCCCGTGCCTCGATGGGGGTGTTTCATGTGTTTTATATGTTCTGACCAGATGACAAGCAAAGTGCCCAGGAGACGGAAGGACAGGGTGGTTCTGGTGCCAGGCACCTGTGCTCAGGCAGCCCCAGGGACCCTCCTCTCCCACCCCAGCGGGTGTTGGGACAATGAGGCACAGCCTGAGCCCCCCCTGGGCAGAGCACAAACCCTGTCGGGAAGTTTATTCTTGGTAAATGAGTCACTGTTCAATTAGAAAAATAAACACAATGTTCTAATTTTGGATTACAAGTCCAGTGAGTAAAAGCCCTCTTGCTGTGCCCAGTGCCTGCCCTCCCCTGTGCCAGGGACGTGTCACAGGCGGGGTCAGTTCCCCATGTCCCGGTGTCCCCTCGCTTCCTAAGCCCTTTCCAATTAGCACACTGAAAATTAGCAAAATACAGCCCTGCTTTGCACTTTAAATTTTAATAAGAAACAGAGACATCTTTTCTCTCTTTCTTCTGCTGTTCCTCCCTCTCCTCCAAGAACAGAAGGCTGCTGGTGAAAGGAATGAAAATCTGGAAAGAATTTGGGGTGGACTGGCCAACCCCCTTTCATTTCCTTCAGATGTTTACAATCTAGCACCTTTCTGAAGACAAAGATGGGAAAAAAGCTATTTTTTCTTTTGACTGAAGGGTGAGACAGGGGGGTATTAAAAACTGATCAATGTAATTTTTTTCACAGAAGTATTTGCACATCTGTGAAATAATGTAATTTATGAAAAAAATCTTTTTATATGACATCCATGATTATAGCCTGATCTGGAGAATTATTCAAATATAAAATTAAATACTCAAAAACTCGCTGCGCTGTGGATGACTGAGCTTTTACCAGCTGTGCATCACACTTCTCTAATTCTATTAAAAGTATAGAAGTGAGGCTTCCCAAGGATGTCTGAATCCCTTGTAAAAAGAACGTTACATTTCTAAATGCTTTATGATCAGTTGCTTTTTGTTTTTTCTTGATTATCATCCCAGTTGTGGGATGTTTTATCTGACTGTACCAAAAAAAAAGACGCAGAGAGGAGGAATGCATACCCGTGGAGAGCGCTCTATAAATTATATTGTATTTTATTATCGCAGGGCTTAAGGAAAAATTGGCTCTTAAGAAAGGTTAAAAACCTTTAAAGTGAATTCTTCTGTTTGGTTAAAAGTACTTTTGATTTAATACGATCCATGTGCAATGTGGGCCCGGCCTCCTCCCCCTCGGGGAACGGGGCGATCGATGCCCACGGGACGGGGACAGGCAGCGATTTCTGCCCCACCAGGATGAGTCTGGGGCGCCCTGTGCCAACTTCCCTCCCATCGAGAGACCCGCTCACCCTGTCCTCAGACAGCAATTCCCAGATTTTTAGACAATTAATGCAGGGGAAATGAGCGGGCACACGCTCCCGAAGTTGTTTCCCAGCCCGGAGGAGCAGTCACTTGTAGCGGGCCAGGCTGTGCGGACACGCCGGCTCCTTTCCTAAGGAGCAGCCTTCCAAGGGAAAGTTCAATCCTATTTTCCGAGCTTAAACAGAAGCTTTGGGACAGATCCTGCGCGGCTTGGATATTATCTACAGTTTACAGATGGAATCACTGGGAATGCGATGTGCCTTCCCATGCCACGAGCCAACATTTACCTCAACGGGAAAATACAACCCTAAACCCACCGAATGCCGTGGTACAAACCAGCCATGAAAAGAGCCCCAAAATAGGCCACATTAGTAAAAGCCAGTTGGAGTTTAGCAAAGAGAGAGGCAAAATAAGGGCTAAGCCATTGTTTCTGCTGCCGAAGACAGACGGACTTTAATAACACTTAACAGAATGATGCACATTAACGATCTCAGAAAGCACTTCTTATGCCTCATCCATCATGCGGAGGAGAAAATGAAGCCTTCGACAGCATTAGGAATTATTCTAGATCTTGTCAGTAATTCGCAGCTTCTCGGTAGTATCGTAACACAAATTTGTGTGGATGAGACACTGACCATTAATCTAAGGGGCTTTTTTCCCCTCGCCGCGGCGTGCGGAGAATGTATCAATTGTTTCATGGAGAAATTTCACAGCTGAAACCTTACTAAATAAAACAGGGGAGAGGAAAGAGATATAGACAGAAACATAAACAACTGCAACGCGGAGACAAATCATTATCTTTAAAACAAAACCCACCATAAAATCTCCATATGTGTGTTTTGTGAATGGGCAGCAAGCAGCCTGCTGCTCTGAAAATCCTCAGAATATGCTGATTATAAAGTTATGTTCATACATACAAACACACTTAGATTTCATTTTCTGAGAGGCTTTTTTCCCTTTTTCTTTTTTTTTCTGTTTTTTTTTTATTTTTTAAAGGAGTATAGGCAAAAAATCCCGATTTCTCCTCCCAGGAGAGCAGTGTATTTTAACAAATAGTAGCAAAACAAATTTCAAGACAAAATGCCAGGCGACTAAATAAACAACAGCTTTTGGCAACCTCTTCCCTAAGTCGCAGGCTGCTGTTCATCGTGTGATAGCTGTTGCCACTGGAATCTCTACTACAAAGGGAAAGGTCCATAAATATTTGTACAGCAAACTCCGCGGAAAAAAAGGCTCCCCAAGTGCGCTCCACACTCATTTCTCCCCGTGCGATGTAAAGATGAAAGCTAATGAGTTCTATGGAGTTTATGATAAATTAAAAGTCGGCGCTCCCCGCCCCGGCCGCGTGTTTACACGGATCTGATCCGCTGCTCCCCAACAAAACACTTGTCAGACAGAATGAGGCGAATTCGCCTCCGGCTGTGGAGGAGCTGGATTGTCTCAGGGACAAAAAAAACAGATAGGATTTGATCAAATACTAATCAGGCAGCAATAATGCAGTATCCTAAAACACACCCTATTTTATCTCCATTGAAATAATGACATCTATCCAAAAAGTCCTCAAAGAAACTTGGGTTTAGGTAATATATTGTGATTGCAGCAGATAGGCAGGATTAAAATCAGGCTTGATCTTCAAAGAGAATACGAATGTATAGTTCTGTTTACTGCACACATATTTGTATATAAAAGATATGACAAATATTTGGGGTTCTTTAGAAACCTGCATTTCTGTATTTTGAAATTTTACAGAGCAAGTGCTGGGAAAGGGATTTGACAGTCCCAGGTAATAGAGGCAAATTAGAGATTAAACTCATTAGAAATTATAAACACTCATATAGTCTGTTAAACCCCCTGACAAAACCTGGAAATTAGAAATCCAATAACGCAGCATCAATAGGGTCTTTAACGGCTGGACAGATGTTTAAACTGCACGATGTTCGTGTCAGGAGTGAGATGGAACAGCCGGAATCGAGGTTTGCATTAAATAACACGGCATTGATGTCGGATCAGAGCATTCGTGTGAACTGGTTTGATCCTTTCTTTGCCATTAATTTCCATTCTCCTGTTATGGTCTAAATTTGTTGTTCATTTTGCATAGTACTAAACATTTTTCTGATTTGCAAATATGCAGATGAAGGAGGCAGCTCTGAGAGGCAGAGCAGGGCTGAGTCTGAGGGGCTGCTGACCCCCGGGGTTGCTGTTCCACAACACAAACGTAAAAACACTTTCAAATAAAATATTGTCTGCAAGCTTTAATTTTTTGGCTTAATTAATTAAATCACAGAGGGAACTACTGTGAGAACAATCACTTCCCTACGAGCATCTCAATAAATCCTGAGGAACGGGCACTGGGATAGCAAAAGCAAAATTGTTTGCGTTCCTAATGTTGGGTCTGACCTGGAAAGGATAACAAAAGAATCTGGCATGAATATGTATTTTTATAGGGAGTGCTGCTGGTAAACAGACCGAATAGAAGAGAGGGGATTATTTTAAAATAGTTTCTCCTTAACTTTCAATATGTTTAATCTGATGATATGAAAAACCATCCGTAAAGCAGAAACACATTCAGCTCCTACAAAATTCTGTACAGAGCAGTGAAGAGGCAGCCAGGTTTCAGCAGAAGAAAACAAACAAACAGCAGAAATCCTGCAAAGCCCCGGCGTCTCCCGCACCCGCTGCTCTCCAGCGCCGAGATAAAGACCCAATCTGCTCATCAAACACCTCCGGGCTCGGCCATCTAATAGGAACAAATTGGCAATGACTGCCCAAGCAAGTAACACAGGCCCACTGATTTGTAGATTGATACTGATGCCTAATGATCCCCTTGGGCAGATCAATAGCAACAATCCTCATCCCTGCCTTTCTTCTTTATTGGCACGGCGGAGCAGGCGGGAGGCCGTGTGTGCACACACGGGGACAGGTGTGCAGGGCCGGGGCACCAACGCCCTGACACAGCCCCGCCTGGGCCCGTGCTGAGCGCTCCCGGTTGCCCCTCACAGCCACACTGCCCTGATTGCGGGGCCCCGGCACGAGGCCCTGCTGGGTGTCCCCCAGGGTGCAGTCAGACACCCTCGGGCACCCGGGACCGGCCCAAGGCAGAATTGGAGAAAACCCAGCACTGCCAAGCCGGGCTGTCTGAGAGCTGAAGGCCAGCGTGGCGTTGGGTGGCACAACCACGGGGAGGTGGGATACCGGGTACAGTTCGGCAGAGCAGGGCACACGGGTGGGTGGTTTATCCTGCTGTATCGGGTTATGCTGTGCCCCTGCTCAGGAGGGTCTCACCTGTTCCCTCCTCTGTCTCTCAGTGCCCCACAGTGGGATCAATCACGCAATTTCAGTGCAGGGGCTTGATTCACTTACCCATGAGTCACTTTCATCTGCTTCCTCCAGCCCCACCCCTCACGAGAATTAGGGATTTTCTATTTATTTATCAATCTAGTGAATACAGTTATCCCATTAGTAAATCCTTTTAAAGTCCCTGGTAATACCTAAGAAAAACTAATGGAGTTGCTTTGCATTTATTTTTTTTCCCAGTGAATTAAAGCCAGTGATGTTGTGCAGACCCACACGTGGTCATTCTCGGGGTGCTGGCAGACATCCCCAGCAGTGCTCCAATCCCCTGGAAATCGCTCTCTCTCCCTGGAATAACCAAGTATAAACCTAAGACTTGTTCAGGTGCACACAAATCACCAGGCAGGCAAACGCAGGGAAAGAAAAATGTACTACAAAGTTTGTCCCACTAAATATGAAGTCTTAACCTCGCACCACCATGTGTGCCATGTCACGGGCAGTGTCCTCAGCCCTGGTGCACAGCCGGGGGTGCCGCCGTGGCCCCGCGAGGCGCGGGGAGCGCAGGCACCGGTTTTAAATCCTATTCACACTCGAGATCTGCTTTGTTCAGCAATCACCCGGCTACTCTTATTCTTCATGGCTCTTTTATTAAAATGTGGATAAAGCAAAAGGCAAAGGATAAAATTAAATTCCATTCACTGTAAATTTCTAAACCGTCCCTCCAATAAAGGATTTTCCTTTAATAACAAAAACGCCTTTCCCATCTTTTTGCCGATCTCGGCGTATACTTGCAATAAAAACGGGGCCGTCTGGAAACCTTTGTAACTTGACCCCTTCAGTGCATAAATTAATCATATTCCAAATCCTGTCTTTTCTTTCCTTAAGTTCCCGGGCGCAGGGGTCGCGTCCCTGCCCAGCCCTGACCATTGCAAAATTCAAATTCCCACTAACGATGAGAGTAATCATCGCAATCACCATCACCATCATCGCCAGAAAGCGGGGTCCTGTTGGCCCCTGACATCAATCAGCAGCACGGGGGGCACGAGTCCCCCGCCTCGGTCCATTCCCTGCGTGTCCGTGTCCGCCCCGCTCCGATCCCGGCCTCGCACCTCCGCCGTTCCCACTGCGGGACGGGACGGGACGGGACGGGAAGGGCAGGACAGGGCGGACGGGACGGGGTCCGTGCTNCCCCCCGCCCCCCCCCCCCCCCCCCGCCCCCCCGCCCCCCCCCGAGCCCCGCGTGGGGAGGGAGGGAGCGCGGAGGGGAGGGAGGGGAGGGGGAGCAGCCGCACGTGTGACGCGCCCGGCCGCCCATTTGCATATTCACATCAGCGCCGCGCCCACTTAAGCAGCGCGAGGCGAAGGTGTCTCCTCCACCCACCCACCCACCACCCACCTCACCTTCCCTCCCGCTCCCCACAGCCGCGCTCCCATCCAAAAGCGAGGGCGCGGGGGGCCGGGAGGAGGGTGGGCGCAGGCTGCCTTACCTCCGGCTCCCCTGCTCCCAGGGATTCCCCGTGGTTCCGCCAGGAATTTTGGAGAGCCATCCTTCAAGGGTTTTTAGTTCTGTCTTTCTCTCTCTTCCTCCTCCTCCTCCTCCTCTTCCCGTGTTGTGACTGGGTTTATAAAAAAAATAAAAAAGACAACTCCATGTAAGCTCGCAGCCAGGGCACGGCGAAGTCTGGGGCTCCGGGGGGAGGGAGCAGCGGAGGGAGGGTCACAGCTCCATGCCTTACAAAAGGCAACCCAAAGCCTGGATATTTTTTTAATATCCTACACAAAACGCCGTGCACACTTACACGTAAGGCGGGCACCGGACCTGGCGCTAATTAGGTTTTTGCCAAAAACTGTCGAGGTTCAGCCTGTGACGCGAATAAACGCAACGGGGCTGGGAGTTCTGAGCCCTCACCTGCCCCGAGTGTCCCCAACACTCAGCCCTCACCTGCCCCGAGTGCCCCCAGCCCAGCAGCACGAGGTTTTATGGGGCGCGCCGAGAGCGCCGCGACACTGGGGACCAAGGGTCAGCCATAACCACACGGCACCGACCTGGACTAGTTCATCGCAACAAGAGTTGTATTTGAGGGGTATTTTTTGCACAAATTAATGTTACTATTTCACAGCTCCAGTCACAGTGGGGAAAAAGGAAAAAAATAAATGATCAGGGTTGTGTATCCCCTTGCCAACGTCACGGAAACGGCGTTGCAGTGTGCCGGGACAGGGCTCCAGGAGCACAGGCCTATTGTTCCAAGGACACGGCTTTTGTGAGCAGGGCAGCACAGCCAGGCTGGAGCAGCCTGCTCTGAGGAGGAGAAAGAGGAGGAGGAGGAGGAGGAGGAGGAGGAGCAGGAGGAGGAGGGAAGCCCTTGCACAAGCACACCGTGCACCGCAGCCACTGCTTCACACCCTCGCATTAGATGTTTGCTGAAAATACACGGTGCACACATGTGGCACTTTTTTCCAAACATGTCATTACTGGGAATGATTAAGGGCTTCGTTGCTTCCCAGTGCAAGGTCTCAGCTCCTATTGCTGACTGATGGTTGAATTCCCCCATACACCTCGCAACATGATTTTAGCACGAGGACCGGGGGAAAAAATATACTTTATTAAATGTTTTTCGCACGCGGAATATTTAGGAAGGTTCAAATTTATTTTTGCAATTGGCAAAAGGAAATTTGCTCCTAAGCTGAACCGTCGCGAGTCATGTTTCATCCCGGAGTACATTTTTATGGAGAAGTTATAAAGCCCTGAAATATGTGTTGTCTCTCAGAAATGCTGGGATGCTCCATCACAGGGAGCCGAGCGGTGGGTCCGGGCGGTCCCTCCGTGTGCGTGGGGAGCGAGGGAGCGGCGGGGCCGAGGCAGACAATGGGAGCTGGAGGCAAGGAAGGAGGTAGAGGGGGGCCTACCCGAGCCCCCCCCGTCCAGGAAAGCAGGTCACTCCTTATCAACTGGGTAAGCAAACGCCAAAACAAAGCGTGGGGCTGTATTTTGACGAGCCAGACAAGCTTTCTTATAAAAAATAATTTCCCTGCCTTTGTTTCTCCTGTTCTCCTTCAAAGCGAGGGGCAGAGCAGGCTGCTGCGTTCATGCCGGCTTTCCGAGGGAAAAAAGGTGATTTTTAAGAATCTGCCTCCCAAGAACAAGTTACTTGTCCTCCTCCCCCCCAAAAAAAAAGAAAATTTTTGACAAGACTCAAAGGGTCCCTGAAATAAAGGAAAAAGAAAAACATCCAAAACATTAGACACAGAAACATTATATTTCAATATTATCATATGAATTAAATGTAATCCTTGAAGCGACTCGTCCCAGGGGTCACATATTAGGCCATTTTTTTCTTTTTTTTTTTTATTTAATAGAGGTCACCCAGGCTGAAAAGCAGAACCCAAATGAAAAGCATCTTCAATGTGGTTATAACATGAGCTGGACGAGGTCAGGCAGTGTCTTGTATGGCCTCATAAAAAATACATAACCAGACAGCCTAATAGTATTTCTTTGCATTCATTTTTGGATGGGAACTGGCGGGTGGGGGAGGGGGCTGGGAGAGGGCCACAACCACGGGTGCATTTCCATAATGGGCAGCTTCTCCTATGTTCCAGTTAGGAAAAAAATGAACACTCATTTTAACACATCCCTGGGTTAGCTCGCTTTAAAAACCATCCTATAGAAATTCCTGTGGCCCCTCAAAGGTGAGGGAGGGGTTTAGCATCGCCCCCTCACACACACAAACACACGTGCTCATTTCGGACACATTACCGTCATGTTTAATTGGGAGTGCAACCACCTTGGTCTTGCTTTCATCAACAATGGCTTATGAATGTTGTTATTTGTCCATCCACACACCCAGGTTGATTAATTTGAATTATTTCCTTTCTGAAGAGAGGCAGGGGAACACCCCATTCTGAGGTGTCCCTTTATCTGCGCTCGCCGGGGAGGGGTTCACCCAGCACCAGGATTTACACAGATCTTGGGTGGGAGAGGGGGCAAGAGAAAGGTAAAGCGTAAAAGGGGAGGGGAGAGCGTGTGTAAATAAAAATAACCAGTGCTAAACATGCCGGGTGAGAAGAGAATCTCTAAATCTCAGCTCCCTTCCCCCTCCCGAAATGCCGCCTGGAGCTGGGTGACCCTGCGGGGAGCGGAGCCGCAGAGGTGACCCGATGCTAACCAGCCTGTTAGAACTAATAAGGTGTGCGCCTAAGCCAGGGGCTGACACTGGGGCATTGTAGAAATAACTCTCCTTGTTATTGCCCATCCTCAGCTTGAAATTTACTGCTCCTTTGCATTATTAAAGAGACAGCTTGCGTGCGCGATGGGGGAGAGGCTGGGCAGGAGGAAGAGCCGCGCACGCTTTTTTAATGGTATGTTTGTGCTCTCTCTAGTCTTTAGATTCAGATTCGGAGCATTAAAGCATGCTGGGTTAATAGGTTGCTATTTATTATTTGAATAAAATCTGGTTCATAAAAATAAAAAAATTTCCTTTTTCCCTGGCAAGTGGTCAGAAAATGGGAAACATGTGAAACGTCTCAGAGAAGGTCAGGCCGAGGCCTTGTGGGACAAACCCGGCCCCAAACGTTTCCAGTAGCACTGCTCTGCATTTACATCAGATGTGAGCAGAGCTGAAAACACCCCAACATGGTGGATAGCAGGGACTGCAAGATGGAAACACAAAGGCACCCGCTGCAGCGTGGGTCCATCCCCAGCAGGGCCACAGGAAGGGTGTTGGAACATGCAGAACCATTGCGGGATTCCACATTCTGTAAATACGGAGCCGTTTGGCATCGCGGGGTTTTGCTTTTTCAGCAGCTCTAGCGAAAGGCAGAACTCAAAGATGGACGTGGGAGGAAGAATCTAGTGTTTGTCTCCATCCCTGCTCCCACAACTCCCCTTCCCCCTCCTCCAGCACCCATGCTCCACCCGCTGAGTTGATTCCCACAACATTCCCAGGATAATGGGAGGAATTCCCCAGAGTGGTTCCCGCCAGGTTCCTGCCATTGGGGCAAAACACCAATCCCACCATGTACATCTGAATCCAAGAGATCGGATTTTACAGAAACTGAGCTGAGCTACTCTTTCAGATGCTTTTGCCATCTCTGAGCCAGTTTTTATGGACAGACATTTTCAACTTGATCCTTGAGGGGCTGGAGAGCCTGTTTGGTGGTGGCTGGGGGCACGGGGAGAGCACGCAGCTGCTGCTGCCACCAGGGGAGCCCCCCCAAGAATTAGGACTCAAGAATTATTAATTTTCTGCAGCAAAGCAGCTGAGTGCACATGGGAGACATCACAGAGAACGGGGATCAATGATAAATAACATCCTCAAGGTAAATACAGAACAGGATTGAGCCGTTCATGGCAACTGGCTGAGCCAAGGGCAGCTTCCAAGGGGGTTGAGCCAAGGGGGTGGGTGGTTTATTGTCAGGGATTCCATGGAATCAGCTACTGGAGGGATTTGAGAGAATTCTTAAGAGCACATGAGAGCCACAGCAATTCTTGAGCTGTCCAAGGCAACCGGTTTTCCTGCATGTTCAGAGACAACCCATTCTTCTGAAAGGTTAATGTGGGCAGCTGCTGGGAAGACCTGGGATGACAGCGGGAATCAATGATGGAAATGTGATGAAATACATATAACTGCCATTATACACTGAAAGAGTATAA
>VXAY01005813.1:564360-597475 GCA_013399855.1 Oxyruncus cristatus
CTGAACATTCAGGGACCAGGGAGCAGCAGGTGGGGTTTGAAATGAGAGCCAGAGCAAACATGAACACGTGCTGCAGACAGGTTGGGCAGGGGGAGGGAGACGCAGCATCTTCCTCGGCTCGTGCTCACAGAGAGCTGGTGTGTCCCTCAGCACCTCTGAAAAGGTGCCAGTCTGAACATGTCCATCCCTTCTGTTCCAAACCACCCCCCCAAGCACAGAACCAGTGAGAGTCAGTGTGACACCAGTGAGCAGAGGAGGCTGAAACACTAAATGTCGCCATACTTTTGTGGGAACAAATTACAAACAAAAAGCTCAGGAGCAAGGGGTAGCTGCCAGCTAAGGCAAGGAAATGAAATCCAGGCTCATAGTGCCAAATATAAAGACAGAATTAAAACTGATACCTGGAAAAGAGGCAAACCAGAAGTCTCAGTCCCCCCTCTCAGTTATTCCCTTTCTGGCATCCTGGTTTTGTGAGTCAACAGAAGCAGCCAAATGAGTCCTATCGGCATCTGAATGTACAGATATTCCCAAATCCTCTGTGCCCAAAGTAACTTTTATCAACACAGCTGTTACATGGTTGGACTTGCCTACACTGTATTTGATCATTTTTGCATATGCACATTTTAATCCTATCCCCCCAAAAGGAATAATAACAACAAGAAACGTGATGCTCCATATTTTAGTTGGAATATCCAAACATTTTAGAGTAAAATCAAAGGTGTGAAGACTCAGAGGACTGTGTTAAGTAGCTCTTTTGCTCAGCCTTCAGGTGGTAAAGCTTAAGTAACGAGAGTATTAGAACCGTGACAACACTCTACTGGATTTAAAAATACAATTTTCAGAACTGATTGCCAAACTCTGATCTCAGGAGCATGCCCATTTTTTTCAGCCCTACCAGCTGATTCCATAGAAAATACTATTTCTCCTTATAAAACCAGGCAAAGTCAGGCAGCCAGACAGGAGTGGTTTGATTGGAGGGTTTCTAATCCTCTGCAGCTCTCACAGTAACATCATCCTGAACACACATCAAAACCACAATTATAAAACAACAGCCCAAATTATGCCTTACATAATGGGCTGTATCAGTTCCCCCATAAAGCCCAGAAGTGTTTACCTGCCTCACGTTTCATTCTGTATCTCTTCTTTAAACTTTTCAAGGATTCTCTTGCCATTTTGGCTTCTCTGAATAACACAGAATCCCAGAATGGTTTGGGTTGGAAGGACCATAAAGAGCATCTCATTCTACTGCCTGCCATGGGCAGGGACACCTTCCACTAGACCACGTTGCTCCAAGCCCCGTCCAACCTGGCCTTGGACACTTCCAGGGATCCAGGGGCAGCCACAGCTTCTCTGGACAACCAGTGCCAGAGCTGCACCACCCTCACAGGGAAGAATTCCTTCCAAGTAGCTAATCTAAATCTACCCTCCTGCAGCTTAAAGCCATTCCCTTCTTATGTTACTAACCTAAAATCTGCTTTTCCTACCTTTCTGGTCTCTTGGCTGAGAGGTCACATTGTCTGTGTGGATTTGTGCTGGCCAGGGAGAAGGTGGAAAATGCTGGTTGTCACCTGCCATTGAAATCTGCTCAGGATATCAGCACATTCAGAATAAACACGTTCTCGTTCCTAAATTCCCAATTCCATGGATGTGCCCATCTGCAGAGCACAGTCAATTCAGGACCACACCAAACAGGAGGCAGTGACCCCACACCCCTGTGCTGCCCTGCACCCCCACAGTGCTTCTGCCAGAACCTTGTTCTGCCCTCCCCTGCTCCCCAAACATCCCAGCAACCCACAACCACCTAAACCAGCTTCCAAGTAACAGAAAATCCCGTAACTTCGTTATATCCATAATAAACATACAGGTGCATTTTAAGGCATTCTTCTGGGAATCAGAATACCCGAATGTTTGTACGGAACAGGAGTCACCTGCTCCATTTTCCAAGCCAAATCATTCTCAGTTATTAAAAAACAGCTCGCAAAGCTTTTAGCATCCAAAACCTAATATCTAAATATATGAAGCCTCTGCATGTGTCCTATCCAAAGTTCTGAAGGGGCTTTGGGTTTTTGTTCGTTCTGTTTTTAGTGCAGAACTGTTACAGAAGACCAAGGTCCCCATGGCGAAGGTGTGGTCCTGCCCCTGGACACGCCACCAGCTGCCTCCTGGGCTGTGGATGGTTCCTTAATCCTTCTGCAGTGTGAGGACAGTATTATCCTCTTCCATGACTCATCTGCTTTAGCTATTTAAACTAAAACTCCACAAGATAGGGAGTGAAACTGTAGCTCCTCACACCCTGGTGAGTTTGGCTCACTCCCCAATCAACACCAAGGCGCGGTTAAAGGAGTTCAAGTGTCTGGGTGGTGAAACCCTGATCTGGGCTGTGGTCTCCCAATGCTTTTAGAGTGCTAAGAATAAGAATGTGGTGGCATATCCAAGACTACATTGCAGCCACAGAAATGTAAAGGCTCCGTTTTCAGTCATCTGAATGCTGCCAAAACCATCTACCCAGAAAAACCGGCAGCATTCCAGGCTGGGGGATCGGGGAGAGCTTCCTCCTCTCCATTTACAGCCAGAGGTACTGCACTGGTGTGGAGAGCACAGAGCAGGAAAGCAGAGAGCACACCCGGGATTTCAACCTGCAGAGAGCTGAGCTGGACGTGAGAGCTGCAGAGGAGAGAAGTCCAAACGCAGCTGCCCCGGAGGGAAGCCGTGGTCTGTAACTGCGGGAGGTGGGAACCGGTGAGCCCGGGGGGTGTTTCAGTGTGGGGCACAGCCTGGGCAGGGAGGATCCTCCAGCTCACAAGAGGCTCCTACAGGAGCAGCTGGCAGTTCTCCATGGACTAGAGAAGGTCCTAGAGAAGACCTAGGTCCCACCAAGGAAGCCTATGGATCATTAAATAAATCACCAAATCTGGCTACAACTGAGAGTGATGTGGGAGAACACACTGAAATTCACTGTGATTGCTCCTTTTTGGTTTTTTTCCAGGAAAATACTTGTTGTTAAGGGAAAATGAAAAATATTCTTTTTTTTTTTTCCTAGGGTGATCCTACAACTCTGAGCTGCCTAGTTTCTGAACCTTAAAAAAATTAAAATTTCAACCTCCATAAGTGGGTCGGTTAGTGAAGAATAACAGCATTGATTTTTTTGTTGCTGTTGCTTAAGAATTTAGGAATCATATTGCAATTTAACTATTAAGAGATGGAGTGAGTATGCTTATGTTTTAAAATCACTTTAAGATCTAAAATATTCTACATCATCTTGATATTAGTGTTATTCCATTTTCTAAAGGATGGGGGTGTGGCTCTGCACTGTAAAAGGTGCAGAATAATTCTCATTGGATTTCCTTAACAAGCTAGGGTTACATTAATAAAAACAAAGGCATGAACTTAAAACATACCCAGTTGTAACTCCCCAAATGCCTTTAATTTGGAATAAGGATGTCTTTATTTTATTTAGTTTAGTGGTTCTTAAAGTTAGGACCAAGAAACCACTGCCCAGTGGTGGAATTCCCTCGAGTCACCCTGCACAACCACACAGAGCTGACTCATTCATAAATTTTACTGTTTAATGGAATTCTGGAGACTAAAGTTAAGGAGCCAGTGGTTTGGAGAAGTTAAACTAAGCCAAAAAAGACAATTATTCCGGATGGAGTGATTCAGGAGTAGAACTGTACTGGTACAGGAGGTAACCTTCCTGTGTAAACAGGTCCTGAACACCTTGAGTCCTCCTGAAGCTCAATGGCACTTATGTTCCTAAATCAGATGCTTTTGGAACATCTATCCATTTAAAAGACAAAAAAAAATAAATTAGAGAAATAGAAGATTGTAAAAATATCTGGATGAAAATTTGGAGTCTGAAACCATGAAACTGAACCTACATCCTTCTGCCTCCAGCTTGTTCCCTTCCTCCCCCTGCCTGCCCGGGACTGCACATATATCACACAGGGAATAAACAAAATTTCTCCCAGGGGGATCAAGAGGGGCATTGTGAGAACAGACAGTCCATTAAATATTATCTGCAACTCTTGTGCCCCATCTTTAAACCAGAGAGCACAAACCCCATTCCCTTTACCAGCAGCTCACTCGTGTAGGTGCCAGCTGACAAGTCTCATGCACGATGAAATAGATATTCCTACAGACTCCAGGATTATTCCTGGAATTGTAAATACAGAGGGGTGTTGGCACTGTGACTTTAACAAAAACACAAACTATACACACAGCACAGACGTTCTGCTGCACAGTTTAGATTTAAGCTACAAACTGGTGGCATAAGGCGAAGGCAGTTTTTATACAGAGACGTGGAAACGTATACAAAGTACATGTGCTCCAAAATAACCCAGCACTGGGCCCAGCCCATCCATGGCCCCTGGTTTGTGTTCATTAAGTGAAATAGGGTCAGCCCAGCTCAGCTGCTCCTCAGGGAACTCCTCTGCCATGGATCTGAGAACTGGGGCAGCTCACACAGGGTTCCCGGGACTGCTACCTCTGCATCCAAATCTACAACTTCAGTTTGGAAGTGGGGATCTTGGAAGAAGAACAGCTCAACTGGCTCCAGTTAATTGTAACTTAAGAGATGTTTTCCTTTCAGAAGAATTCAAAACCTTCCTTGGTTTTCAGCAGAACTGTGGGTTTTGCCAGGTGAGCTGAACTCGTCTCTCCGTCAATCACAACCCTGTTTGTGATTCCGACCCCACCACCACCACTAGCTTTGCTCTCTGCAATGCCCCTGGGAAGGAATTATCCCAAATGTCACCACTGCTCTACTTGATATTGCCAGCTCAGTGTCTCTGCAGGCAGCAAAAACAGCTGGACTCTCAAATAAGATTTGGAATTAATGAAATGTAATTATTTGAATTAAAATTATTCTCTTCACATTCTTATACTCTGTGTTTCATTGTTAAATTCAGACTGGAAAATACAGTTTCCTTTGCTAGTTTTATACCCTCCTTTTCTACCCTAAATTTGGGATAGACCATTCAGAGAGGAGAACGAGTTTTTATAGGAGGCAGAAGGAGTAAAGGGACTATGGGTTTAGCACCAAATAACTCCCATCTGGAAGTCTGAAGCCAGGGCTTCAGGAACTTCCACCTTTTATTTAACCTGCTTATGCTGATTACAGTTCCAAAGTACACAGACACGGTACTTTCTAAAGCTACAAAAAGCACTGAAAACTGCTCACAAGAAAGGATTTAGGGGTTCTCCTCTCACTCCAGGCCCTTGCCCAAAGTCCCTTTCTGGCTTGTTCTTGACTGATCTGGTGGTGAAAAAAAATCAGAAGACAGTTCAAATGAGAATCCAAGGACACATTTCTTATCACAAAGGTGATTAATCCCTGTGAAATATTAGGGGAGGAGGGTTTGATTCTCCATGTGACAGTTTCAGTCCCAAATTCAGGTCATTCTTGAGCAGAAGCCTCAGTAAATATCTACTTTTGGACTAGAAAAATCAGTAATTAAGAAGAACTCAAAGGATAGAGAGTTCATGCAGCTCAAGACCTCTCTGGCTTTAAATTCTATGGGGGAAAAAAAAGAAAAAATAAAGAAAAAGAAAAGTAACCAATCCCAAAAATACCGTCAGAGCAGCCTCACCAAGTCAAAACCAAGTGTTCCAGTGACCATGCACTCTGTGGGTACTTCTTTTCCCTTTCTCTTGGCACTGAAGTACCACTGGCCAGAAATGCAGGGTCTGGAGTGTCCAGCTGCCACCTGAAGGGCGAAGCAAGACTTTCAAATGGTTTTTTTGAAGCACAATTTACAGTGAGGATTTGGGCTGAAACCACATCTGTGTGCTGAAGGGGGGATGAAAGGCCAGCAGGGAAGAAAGCCGTAGAAATACCACTGTAATATCCCAAACTCAATAATCAGCTGTCTCCAAACGGAGCAGGGTGTGGGCACAGGGAGCACAAGGCACGTTTCCCACCCCGAGCCTCATTAGGAAAATCAGGGACACATTACGGAACGCAGAGCTCGTGGCAGGTGTTCTGCCCTCCCCGAAGACCCAGCTCAGCCCAGGGGTTGTCCCTGGCCGTGTCCCCACTGGTGCCCTGCAGCAGCCCATGGCACCAGCACCATTCCCACCAAATCCGATGGCCTTGGCATTGCCAGCCCTCGGCAGTGGGACAGGATGGCCCCTCGCCCAGTGAGCACCTGCCACCAGGCAGCTTTTCCATCCCCTGCACCCCAGAATGCCAGGAACGAAAGCGCACAGGTTTGAATTCATTTTCATCCTTATCAGCTCAGAAGGAAGCAGAGAAAAGAGCCTCGCTGAGGAGCTTTGTGCTCGCAGCCACCGCGCGGGTTGGGTGAGGACACACTGGGAACGTCTGCTGAAATATCTCTTTTTAAATGAGGAAAAAAAGGTAGGGGGCTTTGAAAACAGGTTTAGCGTCCCAATGAAAGCATGACAGCAACAATTTATAATTTCCTGCTGCCCAGTGCCCTCCATATTTCTCCCTCGCTGCGCATCCCTCCTCTCCCTCTCCCCCCACGTCCATCCTCCATTTCCCGATAACTCCATCCCGCCTCCCGTGAAATGGTGGCGAGCGGAGGGAAGGGAGGAAGAGAGGGAGGAAGGAAGGGGCTCCGACAGGGAGGGCAGGGGAAAGGGAGAGATTGAGAGAGCCAGAGAGAGAATGTCAAAGCTCAAGTCTGGCATTTGCCTATTTAAATTCAATCACGCAGCCCTCGCCGGGCTGGAAATGGATGGCCTGCGTTATGAATTTCTGATCAGACGGCTGATAGGTTATGAGCGGGGACGTAATCCCATTGAGGAAGGCTTTTTTCCCAAGCAAGGGCAAGCAATAACTGCCCTTCCGAGATGGCTCTTTGCTTTGCCCTTTTTATAATTTTTTTTCCCTCTTCTTTAAAAAAAAAAAAAAAAAAAAAAAGTCCAAATAAGCATTTTTATGATGATAAATGTGTAATAATGATTCATTCTGCCTGCGTCTGAAATGGGAGATGCCTTGGTGGAGCAGACATGCGCTCAAAATAAACTGCCATATTTTTTCTTTTTTAAACCTAATTAGAATTCTCTCCTTCGCTCAGCTCATTTTGTACCAACACTAGTGATCTAAAAAGAAAGTGAAAGGAATGAACACATGCATTGAGACCGGTATTTTTAATACCCTGCAGGGTTTTTAATGTTTTATAGTTTGCCTTTTTTAACATGATGTGTTTATATAAAAGGATACAAAAAAATTTTTTTCTTCAAATGGCAAGAACCGCTGGCACACAGTGGGACAAGCCAGAAATTAGTGTAGAAGCTGATGTTTTCTTACATCTACCATGTGACATCATAGTGTTATAGCGAGTTAATCAGAAGAGCTGAGGGCACTGGCGGGTTTGCAGTACCACACTCGGCAGTGAGGGAGAGCACGTGGTGCTGTGGTCGCGCCGGCCCGGGGCCTCTAAGGTTTCACACAACCTTTGTACTCTCCAAAAGCACAAAACAAGGTGTTTGCTGCTTAAAAACAGCATCTGTGTGCTGAAACAAGACCCGTCCCAGTCTGTGAGGACTGGAACCAGTCCTGGGGAGAAGGACCTCGGACCAGGACTGAGGTAACAGGGATCACACTGAGGGCTGAAGCTCCTGGAAATAACCCAAAGGAAAAAATACTGTCTGGGGGCACACGGGAGGGAGAGAAGAGCAGGGAAACATCTCAGTGTTGGTGCCAAGTAGGAACTTGCTCTTGGAGCTGCATCTCTAAACGAATTTTGAAGTGCAAGGAACATGCAATCATGGAATGGTTTGGGTGGGAAGGGACCTTAAAGCCCATCTCATTCCAACTCCTGCCATGGGAAGGGACACCTGCCAGTAGATCAGGTTGCTCCAAGCACCATTCAGCATGTCGTGGAACACTTTCAGGGATGGGGCAGCCACAGCTTCTTTGGGCAGAAAGTCCCCTGAGAGCTGGGATTTAGGAACCACCTCCCACCAGGCAGAAGCTGCAGACAACTTTAGTCTCACAAATGCAACCCCTTCAGCAGAGCCAGGCTACTGAAGGACAGACTCTCCGTGTTTTTCCTCATTGTGCTCAAATCCTGGATCATCAGCTAAAAAAAGGAGCATCGTGGGGAATGCTTTGTGCTGGGCCACAGCACCACATCCTGCCACGAGCCAACAGCCCACGGTGCCGCCCGGCAAGGACAGCATGGGCCGAGGCGAGAGAGGCTCTGACAGCTCCTGACACAACAGCCTGCTTTTCTCTTTTACATTAGGACACTAAATTACGTTAAATTTGCCTGTGCTGAACTGCCAAAGCTCTATGCAGGAAGGGAAAATCGTAAAAAAGATAGAAAGTTATTTTTTTCCCTTCTGACACATCGTAACTGCAGAATTTCTGAATTTCCACCTACTCAAAAGGAAGGTCCCAGGAAACCCCTGCACTGTAAAGGGAGTTTTTCCTGAAGAACACAGAAAGCTGATGATCTAAGTGGTTTCCTGCTCTCACATGCCTCAAACAGTTAATTTTGCTCAGTATCCACACACAAATGGGCCAGAAACCTACAGCTGATAATTATGAAATACTGTGGCCACCGGGGAGTTCCCTCCCCATCACCATTGGTTAGGGATCATCTTATGTCCTGGAGCACTCAAATTTTGATTATTTAATTGAAATTACATATATTAGCATGGGTGTTCTCATTAGCCATAAAATAAAACATCTAATATTTTCCATCTTGTTGCATCAACATCTGGTGGCGCTGAACTCCGAGGGCTGCAAGCCCAGAATGTGAAAATATCAATGTTTAAATTTGTCACCTCTCAGTGTCACTGCCTGGATTCTTACACTAGGAAAAAGGAAAACAAAAAGGAAGGGGTGGGAATGAAGAACTGCTTATTTGCCTTCTTTATCTCCTTTTATATCATATGCAGAATAAAAAATTTGCCTTAACTGAGGTGGAATTGTCAATTATCCAGCATATCACAGAATTTATTTTCAATTAAAGTTTCTAACTATCTTCCATTACCAGATCTTAAACCCCAGTGTTGATATTCTCCTCCAGTTCCCAGGACTGATGAGTTCCCAACGACCAAGTAAAACTCCAGAAAGATTATTTTTTTTTATTATCTGTGTTCTAATCAAATATGGGAATTCCTAAGCTGGTGATTACAGCGGTGCCACTTGTACTTGCAATCTCTGCTTTACATGTTCATTTGAAAAATCAAAAATAGAGCATAGGTAAAGAAGGAACCTACAACAATAAAGCATCTTCTTGCAAAAAGCTTTGAGTGGATTCTCTAACTTATCATTAAATTTAAACTCATTTTTCTCGGATTTCACTCCTGCAGTTAATAACTTTTATACAGCCATCCTATAATTACATTAACAAAAAAGTAAATTTCCCCTATTTCTCACCACATTACCGGTATCAGAGCGTTAATGGCAAATTAACCAGTAAACCCGCAAATTAAGTCAACTCATCTTCCGCTGATAGGGCAGGAATTTGCAATTTAGGCGGGTTGGGAGTTTTCAGTGGATTTTTAACTATTATCCAGCTTCTGCTTTTCCCAGTGTACCAGTAAAACCCACACAGGAGCCATTCCCACGTTCTAATCACCGTTCAGCCCTTTTTATTTGTTTCCTGGAGTACAGCAAACAAGGAAGTGCTCTGGGAGAGAGCGGACCAAGACACTGCGGACAGTGGGGTTGTCAGGGCGAGGTGGTGACACACCGAGGACAGCTGGTGACCATGACCAGAGCCAGCGCAGCACAGGCTGCTCCAGACAGGACAGCTGGTAAGTGTTTTTCTCTTACATTGTCCCAGGCAATGCACTCCCTCAGGGTCCCAGTCATGTCCATCCCACGTTATCCTCAAACTCAGGTGCCATGGAACGTGTCCATGGAAGCACCACCTCCACCAGGCTTTTCAGTCCCGGGCAACCACATCTAAGCCATTAGTGCAGGAGAGCTTGTGCAACATCTGCTTCATCGAATCATGGAATGGTTTGGGTGGAAAGGGACCTTAAAGCTCATCTGGTTGCACTCCCTGCCATGGGCAGGGACACCTTCCACTAGACCATGTTGCTCCAAGCCCCGTCCAACCTGGCCTTGGACACTTCCAGGGATCCAGGGGCAGCCACAGCTTCTCTGGGCAACCTGTGCCAAGGCCTCCTCACCCTCACAGGGAAGAATTCCTTCCCAATATCCCATCTAACCCTGCCCTCTGGCAGTGGGAAGCCATTCCCCTTGTCCTGGCACTCCAGGCCCTTGGCACATGCCCTGTATTTCAGCCCCACCTATGGTGTGGTAGGATCCTCACCCAACCTTCAGTGCTCCAGAGCCAGGGAGGGGAGGGACAACACAAACTCGGCATAAAATGAACGGAATTTCAATAGCAACAGTCAAAGACATATCTTTGGAATATTAGATTTATGCAGTGGGAAGGAACCATCAAAACCATTCCATTTCAGAAATATAAAGGCTTCCTGAGCTAGTGAAGCACAACAGAAACACTCAGTGATAAAGGACATCACAGCTCTTTATAAACTGAACCGGTGGTTTCCCAAATTTAATATGCATGAACAGTGCATGTGAGTCCTCTTAAATCCAAGTACCAAACCCTGCCTGTTTAATAAATCTCACCAGTCCTCCACTATTAGACAGGGGATTAAAACTAATCTATCAATCCCAAAACCAAGCACAGAGTGGATTAAAATGCAAAACACATGAGAGTATGAAGATGCTTAATGCTAAATAACAAACATTTCAATCACAGAAATCATTTTTATCTTCTTGTTTATGCTAAGTAGATACTATTAGGCTTAATATCTGTATTAACACAAGTGGGGGAAGAAACAGTTTTAAGGAGACCTAAATACTTGAAGGCTGCTGGATTGCCTGCGAGCAGAAGCTCTTGTGGTGGGAGTGAGCACAGCCCGGTGTTTAAAATCCTGTTTACTCTCTCAGGCCAGCTCAGTGGTGCTTGACCTTTTTTAGTATGTTTTTAACCCAAAGCAGAACACCCAGAGGGTCCTGACAAAGCCAGAACTTAAACCTGTTATTTGCATGGTAACATCTGAATATCCATTTCCCCAGCTCTGGTGTTGCCACGATGTTGGTCTCACACCGATGGAGCTGTGTGTGCTCCAGAGATGGAGCTCTGTGTGCCTGTATGGAAAAGGAATGACCAAACGTGACTCACACAAGGGCTCCCAGTTCAGCCAATAACTGACTTTGTCACTGTCACTCTGAATTCCTGACAATAGGATGATCCCCCTTTCTGGCAGGAAGCTATCCATCTACATCTGTGTTTGTCCATCTGCCTGGTGGAGATAAGGATTTGGGAGCACTGCAGCCAGCTATGGTAGGAGAAGGCACTCGGCATGTTCCTTCAGCACTCTGAGTGTGGGAAATGCCCAGTGTTTGTCTGGATTCACCTCAGAGCATCCCAAACCTGCAGAGCTGGGCCTTATTCCTGGGTATCCGAGCAAAAACTACCCACTGAATCAGAGGAGTCGTAAGATTTGAGATGAACTAAAATCCACCCGGGATCTGTGTGAGGTCAGCACCACCCACACCTCGCTTGTGGGCACACCGGGCTGTGAGGGGACGGCAGTAGAGGTGGGGCTGGAGCGTGAACCCCAGTACTGTCCCCAGCAGAAGGGCTACTGAGGAGCGGGAGTGCCGCCTGGAAGGGGGAGAATGGCACACAAGCCCAGGCCATGCAGCTGGAGAGGGAAATCTGCAGCCAACCTCTGCCCTCGCCTCAACAGCACTGACTTACAATGATGGTTATTTGTCCATGGGGCTTGGTTTTGGAGTGGTAAGAGCCTACAGTGCCATTTCATCTGGAAAACGCTGGGAAGTTGCATTATTGGTGTTCAGCTTTGCCTGGGTGGCAAAACATTGTTTCTGACGTGTCGTCACTCACTATGACTAAGTCCTTCACTCCCTTAGGGAACTTGAAATACAGAAGCAATACAGAGGCACATGATTTTTTCTAAGGTTGAGACAGTTAAATAACAGATTTCTGCTGTCCTAATCTTTTAATATTAGCAGAAATCACAAATTCAGGAACAGAAAAAGCAAAGGATGCAGCAGTTTGAGTTTCTCCAGGAACTGGAAGCAGGCATATTTCATTTCAGAGGAAGGGAAGGAACCCAAGGCAGCACCTGCCCCTCAGCCCCTCTCCAACAGGAATGGTGCATCCCTGACCACATCCCAGCCCTTCCCTGCTCATCCTCCCCATGGCTGTGTCACCTCAACACCAGCAACACCTCAGATGTGCAACGACATCAGACCAGCAAAAAGCACCCCATGGAGGGATGTACAAGGCAGCACTTCTCCGTGTCCCTCGGCACCACTCCCCGGGCTCAGGAGCTGAGCGTACGGACACGGCGATGCTCGGGGTCCTCCCTGTCCCCTCCAGACACCCCCAGCACTTCCTCTGCCCCTTTTCCCACTGGTGGTCGGCATTGCTCCCTGTATTTGGCAACCCCCAAATGCCCAGAGTGGTTCAGTTCTGGTCTTCAGAGGCATTCCCATTTTCCCCACTTCATCTAACACTCAGTGCCCACGATGCTGAAGAGGAGGTGAGAAGTAACGATCATCACACATGAGCAGCTCATGAGTGCTGGTAAAAGTTGTCCAAAATAAATTAATGACTTTATCATCAGTAATTGTGGAAGCACTCATTACACTGCCATTTGGAGTGAGGAAATACCTTGGACAATGGCAAAATACCTGCAAAAAAAATTAGTCCATGGCAGCCCAGGGAGCAGAGAAACCCATGGGCAGGAGGAGAGGAAGGAAAATGGTGCAGAAACTGAACCTACACAGCAGCTCTGTGCCAATGGGAGGTGTGTAAAGCCCTATCCCAGCTTCTTCTGCTTGGTTCCTAGTGGTACAGGAGGGAAGGGGAAGGGGAACAGGAAGGGGAAGGGAAAAGGACCTACAACACTCATTTAGTCTGGGCCAGAAGACACAGGCTGAATGACTGGGGCAAACTGTCCCTGTGCAAGTCAGGTCCAGTACTGAGATTAAACTTCATCTATGAGAGAACCAAGGTTGGGAGCACAAGTACTCGTGTCTGTAGATCAGCCATATTCCCCTCTCAGTCTCCAACTTCCATCCTCCCATCCCTGTTTGGGGCCCAGCTGCCCCACATGTGTGGTTTGGGTACCGCTGTCAGTAAATCACATCACTCCTCAGAAATCATCCCCAGCCCTCCCAGGACCTGGACCAGCCCTCCCTGAACTGGGCTCGCTCTCCCAGCCAGGGCTGCCCTGGAACAAAGAGGGGCTGTTCGGCGGATCAGAGCCCTGGAAGTGTGGAGAGGTTTATAAGATTAATTCTTATCTCTCTGGGCAGTGGGTCAAGTCAGAACCGTCATTCAACGAACTCTACGGATAATCTCCCTTTATTGCTTTCAATCAAACTAAGTGTCTGCAATCTGCAGCACGGTTACTAATTTAGTGAAAGAAATTACCTGTAGAGCTCGATTATATAATAGACGAAATATAAAATAGTCTGGGTAAGCAGCCATTCAGCTCTTACATCTCTCCCCGCAGAGCAAAGCTGCTCCAGCCTGGCTGTGGCCGCACCCGCAGCTGCCCAGAAAGGAGTGGACAGTGTGTTTGTCCACTGTTTAATTAAAGTAAGAGAAAAAGAAACTTGTGGTTTGGGCTACAGTTGGCATTAAATCTAAAAATTTGCTGTTTGCGAATATTTAACAAATGTGTTTTGTGAGAAATCAGATTTCCAGCGTATTCCGGTTAATGGAATTCTGCTGCAGCCCCTGGACAAAACAATGTAAAGCTGCCTGGCTTGTGGAAATCATTCTCCTCCAGTGATGGATAATATAGCATGAGGTTTGCCTTGGTTTGATTAATTTCAGAATATTGCAGAGAAGCTGCATAATCCCTAAGATAGCAGAGAGAAGGAGGAAGACACGACGGAGCGGGATAAAAGCGCGTGGTAACGAGCACAGGCAGTTTCATACATACATTAGATAGATATTATATAGATATTAGAGCAGGGCTCACAAACTCGGGGGGGTGGCCAGTAGCCACCACAATAAAGGGCAACACTGAAAGGAAAAACCCACTGAACATTTCCACGGCTACGACCAGAGACAGAACACAAACAGAAAATTCCCATTTCCTTTTGCTGTTCACAACAGCCATTATTTATACAAGCCCTGAATATGGAAAAGGCTCTGACAAATTTACAGTGGGGTTTGGATGGATGAGGATGACGAATGATGGATGAGGGAGGCAGAGGATTCCCTTATTAAAGCATCAAATCTTTCCCTAAATATCAAACAGACATCTCAGCCTCAGCCACTTGGCTCATATCAAAGGAAGCAAAATAAAACAAGGAAATAAACCAAGGAAGTAAAATTTTGCCTCCTGATAAAGACTGGAAATTTGTCTTCCATTATACACAATTTCCACTACATAACTTAGTCATTTTTATTCTGTGTTTTACACCTATTTGAAAGATTCATTTATTTAAAAGAAAAGGCAAATATGGCAACACAACACCCCAAAATCTCAGGGAATTTCAGTACAAATCAAGCAACTGGCGTAATGACAAAACTGCCCTGTTTAGCCATCTGGAGAAACAGCTGCAGCACCCTAGTCCCCACAGCGCTTCCCAGTGTCCCCAGCAGAGCCACCACTACCACCACAGGGGAGCCTGGTGGGAATTCAGTGGGATCCTGGTGGGTGCTGAACAGGCAGAGCCTGGGCAGTGCCTGAGCCTGCAGCCCCATCCCATCAACACGTAGTGGGAATTCATTAACTTCAGCCTGTCTCTGTGCTGCCTTAAAACGCACCCCTTCCCCCTTCCCACTACACACAAGACAAAACCAGGAGCTGCACATGCCCCTGGTGCAGCAAAAATAAAGAAACACGGCGGTGTGACCGAGGACAATCCCACCCAGGGTTCTCCAAAGTTCTCCAGAGCAATCCACACCAACAGCTGACTTCCCTTTTGACCATCTTAGATGCTGGTGGCCACGTATGCCTGGAGCAGCTCAGACTGGGAGCAATAAGGGGGAAAAGCATTCCTCTAAGTCCTGGGTGTGTCCAGCCTCTGGGCCAGCAGCGGCTGCTCTGATTTCCAGGTATGTTGCTGGTGCACATGCAGGAGGACGGCTCTGTGAAGGTAGAAAGGAGCAGGGATGGTGGAGGCACTGTGGCTTGAAGGCAAGAGGTTACCAGGATGGAAAGGCAGGATCGATAAGGCTGGAATATCCCAGTCAGAAAAGCCAGAACATGAGGATGACGGGTAATATGAGAAAATAACATGTAATACATGGGAATTGAGCATTCTCAGGTGCAATGTACAGTAGAGACCATCCTACTGCCAAATTTAGAGCTGGTTCACAGCAAACTGCCAGGAATGACCAGGGGTACGGAAAATCTCCCGTATGACCAGAGTGAAAGACCCTCTTTTCTAATCTTAACTAGGCAATAAATAAGAGGAGACATAACAACAGCAATAAGATAATGAACAACCTGCAGGGGGTAGATCAGCTGCTTCTGGGCCATCTTATACCACAAGTACCTGGGCATCCTCCATGAAATTAAAAGGTGATGCATTTGAAACCAGCCAGGGGAATTTCTTTAAACAAAGGCAAATTAAACTTGGGGACTCCCTGACACAGAACACAGCGAGCAGAGGAGCACAGACAGACGCAAAAATGGAGGGGACGTTTCTGCTAATATTAAAAAAATCCAGAATTATAGTAGTTAATGGTAACAATTAAAAAAACCAAGAGAAACTACCTCATAGAAGCTGTGGTTTAATGTCCTTTCTACCTATAGGCAATCAAGAAGGAAACAGCAGATGGGCAAGTGGTTGCACACGTGGAAGTCGATGTTTCTTTTCTGGAGCACGTGGTCAGTGAGGCAGGGCAGTGCTGGGTTAGGGGGAAGCAGCAGGTGCTCCCAGCTCCCCAGGTGGGGTTTTCTTAACCGCAGAGCACACACCAAAAAAAACAGAATTAAAAAATCCAAATCAGTAAAGCAGCACTCCACGCCCAGCTCCCTGTGGATCTCCCTGCCCCTGCCCGGCACCCTACAGGCTGAGCCTGCAGTTCTGTCACACATTGATAATTCCAACTGTTGATGGGTTATTTTTCACCAACACCCTCGCACGATGATTTCTGAGCCTTGTTTCCAGACGAAACTCAGCATTTGCTCCACACTCTCCCATCAAAGCCCCAAATGCTCCATCTACAACATCCGTGATCCTTCCTCTCCCCAGCCCCACCAGCTCCCCAGGAAGGTTCACAGCACTAAGCTGCTGGGATATTTTACCCTTCAAAACGCTCTAATGTTTCCCTCTTAGCCAGAGAGCAAAGGCTCCAGATGAAAACCCAGACAGCCCAGGTTCTGGTCTCAGCATCCCAGGAAATGGAATCCACATGACAAAACATCCCCTTAACTGCCTTTTGATTAAAGCTTGTCACAGAGCGTTTTCTCTCTTTTTTTGTGTGGGAAATAAACCCAACCCAGCCCATTTACACAAATAATTGCTGGACTCAGTCTTATCAAAAATGCAAAGAAAAAAAAAAAATCTGCTTTCAAAAATTAGTTGTTCTTTTTCATGTTAAAGGTCAAAGATTTTCAATCAAGGCACATATTTAGGTGAAAAATTCCATTTCCTCACTACACCATTTTTAGCTGGGAAAAAAGGGCAAGTGAAGCTTTTTTCTAAACATCTCTTGTTCCTCAGCACAATCGTGGAATCACCAAATGGTTTGGGTTGGAAGGGACCTTAAAGATCATCTGGTTCCACCCCCTTCCATGGGCAGGGACACTTCCACTATCCCAGGTTGCTCCAAGCCCTGTCCAACCTGGCCTTGGACACTTCCAGAGATGGGGCAGCCCACCACTAACCCCGCAAATGATCAGCTTCATGTGCTTTCTTCACGTCCCCAGGACACAGCGTGGGACCATGGCAGCCTCTCCCGTGATCCCAGAGGCAATTCCAGCACCGTGGTCACTGGACATTGGGAAGGGGAACAACGTGCACTGATGGGGATGGGAAACTTCTCAAAGCGCCTTCGCACTGGGAGTCACCCCCAGTTTTACCATGAAATATGTACAAAAAGTTAGGCCAGAAGGAAAACCTACTCCCATCACCTGCTTGATGGTCTGCAGTTCCAGTTTTGTATGGGAGCCACTAGAATCCCATGCAGTGTCTGCTTGTTTCCAGTGGATGCAATTTTTTACTCCAAAAAAAGTGATAAATAAATGACTAGCTGGGTAAAGCTGCATTTGTGCTTAAAGGAGAAGAGGATCAAAGTGAGGCAGCGTCAGAGAAGGCAACAGCTACAACCAGATTAGGCTGCAAACACCTCTAACTCTTCTTTTATTGCTGCACCTGTTAGATTCATTTTTAATGATTTTTAACCTTATAATTTTATATTTTAAGTCTCTAATAAATCACGTTTACCTCTCTTGGGTGATGTGTTTTGATATCTGGTTATTTATTCACTTCAGTATCTGAGTGGTTGTGATGGAAAAATCTTTCCCCAGCATGTTTAACATGCCATAGTCCGGAAGGAGACCTGCAGCTCTGATAGTATTTCTGAAAATGAAGCAGAATATCTCCTCTTTTCTTTGTTTGAAGCAGTCGGGAGCCATGGCTGTTCGGGTCCTGCTGGACCCCTCCCACCGCAGCCTGGGGAGTGGGTCTTATCCACCTGGGAGAACCTGGGTGGGACAACCAATGACCCAGTCTTGGAATCACAGAGACATTTTGGCTGGAACAGCCTCTAACAGCATAAGTCCATCTGTTCCTCCAGCACTGCCAAGGCCACCACTAACCCATGTCTGCAAATGCCACATCCACGCAGCCTTTCATTCCTTGTTTTTAGAAGCGGTGGGAGCTCAGCTGACGCCTGCTGGTCCCTTCCAACCACGTTGTCTGTGATTCCCGTGATCTCCTAAAGCTGAGGAGTTCAGTCCTCATTCAAACAGAAGGTCTACACGGCCACAGAGTGAAAATCACGGGCTGATGTCACGTTTAGGGTCTGGAGGAGACTCCCAGCTCGCTGGGCTGCCCCGAGAACAGAGTGCATGTCAACACCAGCTCCTCGGGACAGCAAACCTCGGCTGCGCTCACACCGTGCACGCTGGATGTGCTCCCAGGACACAGCAAATCAGTACCATTGTTTTCCAATAGACAACCCATCCAAAAAGGCTCCTAAATTCAGGAAAACAAGCCTACAATTACCTAATTAAGCAGATGCACTGCAAGTTTTCTGTTACTCTTCAGATTTTTAAAAGGCAGTGGGACAGCGCTGTACTAAAAAGCAATAAAGCACGGGTAATTTAATACGAAATTACATCCATATTGAAAAGTTTACATGAAGTTGAGAGCAGGCAGAGGTCAGGTTTGCAGCAGGACTGTCTTTAATTGTGGCCATCAGGTTTAGCAATCCAGATCTTTGGATCAAAGACAAATAGAAGGCGTTTCCTCACCACTGACTAGTGAAAGCAGACAGTGAGCATGGCCCATCTTGCACCAAAAGGTCATAAAAACGATTATCCGAGGGGGAATATGCGTTGCTGTTCCACACACACCTTCACAGAGGCACTGTGGATTTTTTGAGCAGATTCTTCAGCAGTCAGAAACATAAATTAAAAATTTTACTATCAGTTTTCAGATGCAAAGGGGTTTTCTTGTCCTTTAAAAAAATGTGTCATCTTTGTGTAGGTCTTTTTAAATTTTTTTCAGTTGCTTTCAATCCTCCTCTCAGCCCAGTGAAACAATTCCTCCCTCCTTAGGGAAGAGATGTGAGCTGAGACAGTGTTTCCTTTCTAGGGGTGGGGGGGGAAGAAAAGGGAAAAAAAAAAAATCAAATGAAGAGTAAATTATCAGCAAATCAGATAGAAACAAGCTCCCCAGATCTGCAGATCCATTGTACAAATGAAGCAATTTCATCTCAGCTCGCTCTGGGGGTGGGATTTTAAGTGGCCAAGGGGGACTGGAGCGGGATGCTGGCAGCCGAAGCATCACAACATTTGCATGCACAGACCACTCAAATCTGCACCAGGAGACTACTTGTGAGAATCCATCTTTTTTCACTTAACAAGATACAAAATATAAAACACATTTGCCTCTTATTAAGCCTCTCTTGTAAGTGGTTCCAGGTCCACCATTTTTAAAGAGGGGGAGAGGGGAGCCTGGATGCTCTCTTGGGAATTTCACGGGAGTGACTGGAGATGAGGTACAGGCTGGAAGCCTTTATTACTTTTTTTTTTTTACTTTTTTTTTTTTTCCTTCTCTCTAAAAGCACAGAAGGAATAACATTTTAAATCATTAGCATTTACTTTAAGTAGCACTTTCTCCAACTCAGCTTCCCTTCCTGGCCCTCACCCTGCCCGCATGGAGGAGCTGCCCCCACGGAATTGCCTTCTGGTTTTGGAAGGCAGAAGGTGCTTTTTTAAAACTCTGGCCTCCAAATTGGCAGCTGTGAAAGAAACCCTAATCTTGTTTTTCTTTAAAGTGTACTGAGAACAGGGTTCTTGTGTTTATTAGGACCCAGACCTGCAAAGCATTTCGCCTCTTAAAGTTCCTTTAGTGCTCTTGGAGTGGTTTCTGGTTTGGTTTAAAAACAAAACAACACAAAAGCACCACCGATCTCTGCGAAAAACAAGGATTTTTTAGCAGCCTCAACCCAATTCACAGTCACACATTCCACAGCATTTTCGTCGTTTCTATGCTTGTTAAATATTAGATGCAATATTGAAATATTGAAGAGAAAAAAGGAGGCTGGTGGCAACTGCTTGAATTTACAACCCAGACAAAGCGATCGGTGCGGTGAGTTATGAAAGGAGTTGTGGATCCTGCAGGCTTGAGAACGTTACAGAAAACAGGGATGAAACACCCCTCATTCAGTGTTCAGAATAGAAGGAAAAACAAGTGGTTCCTTTACCTGGAAATCAGGTGTTAACGAGATCTCTTCAGAAATAAAAATAGTCTAATTTTCACTGTAAAACACACTGTGTGTTCTCCCTTTCCGTTTGTCAAAAAAAGAAACACCTGGGGCACAGGTGCTTTGACCTGAGAACTGTGGATTTCTAAGAAAATGGCCACATTTCGGGAACAGGGCAACTGCTGTCCTTCATTCCCACATAAAGAAGGAGGCAGAAGAAATTCTGTTGAAAAACAGCAAATCGGATGGAAAACAGAGCATCTGTCAGAGGAGAAAAACCACCCAAAACTTCGTTTTTACTGCATTTGGCACCAAACCTATTTGGATATTTCCAATGCAAGTTTCCCAAGTCCAGCAGTTGCCACATTTCCCCTAAATCTCCTGGATTTGCTACTAAAGCACGTCTTGAACAAGCCCTTGTGCAGTGTAGTAAGTTCAACAAGGTTCAGTCCCTGGAGCAGCCGTGCAGGAGGTTAAACACGGGACCCATCAAGCCCTTTGTCGGAGCCCTGGAGGTGAGAGGTGTGTCCAGCAGGATGCACAGCTCAGGACAGGAGGCTCTCGGTCACTCCTGAGCCCCCTGAGCACGGTTGTGGTACTCCCAGCCCAGACACAGTGATGCAGAGTCACAGACTGTGACTGCCCCAAGCAAAGCACAACATCTGTTTGCCACTGGTGACAGCAGGGAGGACCTGGTCACACAGGGCTCTGGTCCCTCACCACCTCAGAACACACGTTCACCACCTCACTGCCCAACTCTTGGCTGCCTTGGCCACCCTACAGCCAGAGGGACACCCACTTTTGGACTCCACACCTCTCAAACACATTCTCCACCACTCCCTCCACCACCCATCCTCTTCCAACAGCTGTCCCTGGGCTGATGCTTCAGGGTAGGATGGAAGAAAAGCCCAGCTCTGACCTTCTCAGCAGCAGCCACAGCTCAAGAGGTCCCTGCTGAAAGGTGGCATCTGCACCTTCTGCTCAGTACAGGGACCTCCCAGGTGCTCCCAAGGAAGGTTTCCTTCAATGCTTACACCGGGTCTCAAGAATTAAGAAAGGTGAAGCCAATAATAACTACTGATCACTAATCCTGGTGGGACATTTCACCACCAGTGCTTGTAGTTTTTGTGGTCTCTGCTAAGGAAGCTTCCCAGTCGGTGCATTCCCAAGACTCCCTGTCAGTCACACTCCCACGCCAGGGACTTTCACTGCTGGGACCGAAGCCTTTGCACAGCGGTGGCTCCAGTGACCCAACAGGGCCCCGCCTGACCCCCACACACCCCACTCACAGTCAGACCAGGTTTCCTTACTGGTTCCACCCCAGATTTCCCATAGCAGAGTCTCAGATGTCTCATTCCATAAAGCCATTTATTCCCAGTGCAGTAACACAACAACACCTCGAGCTGGTGCCTCAGCAAAGGGACCCCTGGGCTTTTATCCCCTCACATTCTACGTATCAAGTCTTGCTCTTTCTCCCAAGTCTTCAGCTCCTGCCCACCTCTCTCTGTCCATCCAGTTCGCTGGCATCACCAGTCTTCATCTCCTTTATTCTCAAATTGGCTGGCAATTCTGGGCTGTGTCTCTGTGTCTGTTCACCTGGCTGGCTCACCCATCTCCGTGCCCTTTGTTATGCCAAAGGTTGGCAGTTCACGGCCTCGTGGCCCCAGGTTTCCCCCCAGAGCTCCATCTNAATTGGCTGGCAATTCTGGGCTGTGTCTCTGTGTCTGTTCACCTGGCTGGCTCACCCATCTCCGTGCCCTTTGTTATGCCAAAGGTTGGCAGTTCACGGCCTCGTGGCCCCAGGTTTCCCCCCAGAGCTCCATCTGCATTTCAATCTGCATATCAGTCTCTGAGTCCAGGTATATTCCTCAACAGTCTCAATGGGACAGTAACTTGTGTCTCTGCAAGCAGCACCTGAGCTGAGGTGTGCATGGGTTCATCTGTAAGGAAGGAGATTTTGTGGAGCTCCTGCATCTCCAGCTTCAGAGAAGCCACGTGTAAAACACTGTTTCCCTGGAGCACTCCACACTCCACATGCACCATGGAGGAGAGCAGCAGCAATGGGATTATTGTTGACTCTTAACCAAGTCTTCAGCTCTGTCATTATTTTATGAAGAAGTACACTCTGGTCTCAGCATTGCACCAAAGACTCCCAACCACCTCCTTTCTCCTTCCAGTATCTTTGCAATATCATTACCTTGTTAACTATGACCTGAAACTGGGATTGGCTGACACTGTCCTGAAAAATGGGGTTGAAACAGGTGCAGGTGTTAACAAAGGGATAGAGGAGCAGATTCCAACAAGCCCAGCTGCCAAACAACCCTCTCCCATGTGTCATCCTCCAAAGTGCTCAGGACCTGCTCTCCTGACTTCACAGCACGATCAGGGTTAGAAGAGACATTCAGAAACACTCAGCCCTACACTTGTTGGTGCTGGCACGTCCACGGGTGTACAAGGGTTTGGGGCAGGACAAGTCCTGACATGGGAGAAAGGTACAGGGCTGAGCATTTAATCCCTTTGTACCTCGTCACCCAATCCATAAAACAGGGATAATAACACTCACTAATCTCAGAAAGCTTTAATTGATTATTTGTTAAGATCATCAAGAACTTAGCGGGAAGGCTTTAAAGACCTGCAAAGTCTATTAGTTATTTTATCATTATCGTTGCTGACAAATTGTACGACTTTCCTCCGTTTCCTTTGTGCCCTCTGGATCAGGAAGGTTCGAGGTGGACTTTGTATCCTCCTGCTTGATCAACCTGAAGCCACAATCAGCTGAAGTCTTGGGATATCATTAAATAAACAAGCAGAGCTCTAAGAGAAAATTCTTCAGCCCAAGGTTTCTGTCTTTCTGTTTATCTCACTGTTACGGAGAAAAAATGAAAACAACCTGGCAGAGCCCCACGCTGCGGCTCGCGAGGAGAAGTGAGGAGGTGCTGCACTGAAACGAGTACAGAGAGGGGATTGCAAAGTCCAGCAGTGGAGATCCAACCACGGCCCCCAGAGAATCTTAATGAGGCATCGCCATAAAAACCCACGGCTGTTTATCACTGCTAACACCACGACAATTGCATGTTTATTAATGTAATATATGGAATCATATTCGAACCATATGTTTGTCTACACACGGGTTCACTGATTTGTTTTCTTTAAATCACTTGACCCAAACTTCAGTGTAACCACACTGTAATAATTTTCATCCTTTAAGCTCAAAGTCTCGTTAAAGCAGTGACCAGACAAGTTGCCTGTCCAAGTTATGGACAGCCTGAGAAAGGAGTTTATCAGCTTTTCTTCCAGTGACTAACTGGTATCGTTAACACAGCTGTGCCATACTCCCCATTGGGGTTTTGGTGATTGGAAGTTGAGCCCACTGTCCCCAAAAAGGGCTGACTTCTCTAAAATGCTTTAGGTGGCTCCACGCATTCCTAATTTTTGCATTTCTTAGACCCAAAGGATGAGCAACAGTTGCTTCTAAGCAAAGCCAGCCTGAAGCAGGACTATTTTGACGCTCTAGAGTGAAGATTTTTCATGGAATCATGGAATCCTGGAATGGTTTGGGTAGGAAGGCCCCTTAAAGCTCATCTGGTTCTACCCCCTGCCATAGGCAGGGACACTTTCCACTGTCCCTGGTTGCTCCAAGCCCCATCCAACCTGGCCTGGGACACTCCCAGGGATGGGGCAGCCACAGCTTCTCCAGGCAACCTGTGCCAGGGCCTCACCCCCCTCACAGGGAAGAATTTTTTACATAATTGTGGCAATATGTGGTCACACCTGAAAGATGAACTTGTCTAACATGAGTCAAGGAAGATACTTCACGGCTGGTGTGTTAGGAGGAGTTACCCTGATTCACATTCACTCTGTTCACCCCGGGGATCCCAAGCTCCACGGGCCATGGGCAGCCAGCTGGGTGCAACAGCGGGACCGTGCCGGGGCGGGCGGCGTTTGCACATACACGGATAAACAGGGACGGACACGGGCAGGGAACAGCTCATTTCGTTATGGCCTCAGGACACTGAGCTGCAATCGCTCGAACAGGAAGGGGAAAGTTATTGAGCCACAAGCCTGCTCTCAGATGGTTTTCTCTTCAGAAGTTTACTTTACCTCCCAAATTAAATTTTTTGGTAATATTCAATACCTTTTTTTTAAAAAAAAAAAAGAAAAAAAAATTAAGTTGTAGCAGTGTGTCCACAGTTATTTATTACCTGCCTTGTGGTCTGAACAAATATGATTTTGTTATTCCATGTTGTCAATAGAAAAAGCACATATGGTTTTGGTTGACAAAATTATGATAAAATTCACTGTATCCTAAAAAATGATTGAAAAGTTTGCAGATGGTTTCTGGGCATACTAGGGAGGGGGAGGATTGAATTTCAACAAAAGACGTGCCAAATTTTTTTCTCTTCTTACTGTTCACCCTGTTTCCACATCCCAGCTTTTTCCTTATTAGATACGAGGGCAGAGCAGGTATCTAGCCCAGAACTCATCTGTTTCTCTTTAGCTTTTGGCATTCCATCACACTTGGTCATGTTCACATGATGTTATACCCAGGTTCCTTCACAGATAAACACGAAATGACATCATAAGTCTCAAGTCACAAATAGCAAAACCCAATTAAAGGTAATCTAAAGAGTTTTGCACACCAAAAATTTCCCGTTTGCCAAATACGCCTGATCTGAAGGTTTTCAGTCAATCTAAATCTTTTCTTTCTTGTTTTTTTAGAAACTAAGTTCTGTTCTTCTCAGTTCCTTGACTTCCCAAGGAACAAAAAATTCAGGAGAGGGCCAGAACTGCCAGCCCAAATCAAAAATTATCTCTTTTGGCTTGAACTGATAACAACCTTTTCCTCAGCACTCCTCACACAGCCAAGGCAAGCCCTTCCTTGGCTTTGCTGCAGCTGCTCGTGGAGCTTTTGTACATTCTGTAAAACCAAAGACCCGGGTGAGCCCTGCTTTGTGCATTTCATCTCCTGACCATCTGTACAAAGAGATTTCACCCGTCAGTGAGGAAACACATTTTTCTTCTACTTTGTCTTTCTGGGGAAAATATTTATTTCACTTTCTGCTCGTCTCTGAAGGCTGGGGTGAGTGGTGCCCCACGAACACTCCTGTTGGGTGGGCTGGCAGTGGGACAGACCCCCACGTGCTGATGGCAGCAGGGGCTGAAAGCTGCAGGATGGAGATTTTGAATTAACCCCTGTGCAATGGGACCAACCTGCTTTGCTAAAACAACTGCTGGGGAGCACCTCTCACCTTCTCACGCTTTCCAGTAATTTGGGAACAGACTTCGACTTGTCATGGACGTTTTTCTCTCTGTGACGCTCATGGTAGTTGATGAACTGTTACATCAACACCTCTAACAGCTGCTCATACTGTGCTGTGCACACTCCACGTGGTGACCAGCATGGGTTGGAACAACAGAAACCTGGGCAGCAGAGTCTGCTTTCCCTGGGAGAGGGTGGAAGGATGGTGTCCTTGCTTTGTCTGAACAAGAGGTGTGCTCTGAACTCTGTCCTTGCTCTTTCATCTGAGCCACGTTAGTGATGGATAACCCAGAATATTTAGAATTTATATCGCTTGCCGGAATACTCCCACCTCTGCCAAGCCTGTCAGTGCCCTTCAGCGGCTGTCATCCCACCTGCCCAGTATGTCCAGGGGGCACCAAGGTAGCCTGGAGCAGATGGATAATTACTGAGGGGAGAACATCTGGAAGGTGTCACTGGAGTGTTAGTAGCTCTCCCTGTCTATGAGCTATGCCCAAACATGTCAATAAATTTCCCAACATGGAATTCATTTTTTTCTAACAGGATACATGTGGAAGTTCATGTTTCAGCAGTGGCCAGAAGTGGCTCTTTTGTTCTTCAAAAAGGTTTGTGACCTCTTCTCCAGGCTACTGTAATGTGATTTACTTGGGACTCCTTTCAGAGAGCACTCACGGACCCCAGGGGGACAGAGCACAGGAGCACAGACTCTCAGCTCTGAGTTAATGGGAGCTGTGCTCCATGACCTGCACCCTCTGCCCATTAGCCCAGAGCACTGGAACACCGGCACAGGGCTGCTCCACACCAGGGTCCCTGTGTCCTGTGGTCCATGCATCCTGTGCCACCAGGACAGGCAGTGCAGGCCAGGTTGGGCAAGGATGGTAAAACTCCAGGTGCAGAGCAAGGTGGGAGTGCAGGACACAATGGCAGGATGTTTCCTTCCCACATCTGCACCCAGCAGCAGCAGCCAGCTCTGGGCGCTCTCTGTGCTCCATAAACATCTGGGACATGAAGGAGAATGGGACGTGTGCCTGGTGTGGCATCAGCCACAGAAACACGAGTAAAACAGTGGCTGTGCCTCCTCCCTAGAGTTGCTTCCATCCTGGAGGGGATCTCTGGGACATGGTGGGTTACAGACCAACTCAAACACCTCTGGGACCTTTGACATGAACTCAAAAAGGTCCAAGGATTGTCCAGCTGTGCCTGTTCAGTCAAAGGATCCCTGTCCTATGGCACTGACACACCTTCTGTAGGCAACTATTGCACTGGGGAAAGGTAAAATTTTGCAAAGCCCTGAGCACTGACCAAGGAGTGGGATGCTCTCCATCCATGCCTGCTTCCAGCAGAGAGCCGAATTTTATCTACAAGTATTTCTCACTCAAGATCTCTCCAAGCACGTATTAAAACAATCAGTTTAACGATCACAGTGACCCCACCGAAATGCAGCAGCTGGAAGATCCCCAGCAACAACTCAAACAACATCCCTGCAGAACACAGCATATCATGTGTATCCCAACACCACACCTCCAAAGAGACCTTCTCAGAGGGACCAAGGGAACAGCTTGGACAGGCAGCAACGTGTTTTGATGCCTTGTCTGAGCCGCCACCCTCCATCCAAGGCCCTGAGGGGCAGGGTCAGCACTGCATCACTGCAGGTCCTTGATAGGACACTTAAACCTCTAACCCACCAGTGCAGAGGGAAGAATTCTACCCAATAAACCTTCCTGACATGCAATAAAGTAACACATTTATTTACTTGCTTGAACCCACCAATGTGCTGTTCATTTCGGTGATTGATAGAATGGGGTTATAATAAGCATACTTTATTATTGAAAAATTTAATTTAAGGTTTAAACATAAAACAAATGGTATTTTCAAATCTATTTTAATGGAGACTATCAAAACCATTCCATTGCCATAAGGGAAAAATTCTGTCTCCATATCTGTTATGTATATATGCATAAAATCTTCAGCCTACAAGTCAGAGTCGCCTGTCCTTCTATCAATCTATCATTCTGAAAATAGAACACAGAAAGCCTTATTTTTTCACTTAATTTTCATTAGATTCTTGAGGGAATTAAAATAACACAATAATGGGCAAATGCTGCCACTACAAATCCAAATGACAGCAATGAATCTACTTACGGACGGAATTCGGCCAAAACTCCGGCTTGGAGTGCCAAGTCCAGAGCAGACACCCATAAAAGTACCCTTGGAGCTCGAGTTTGTCAGGTAGGTAAACCATATACTGTCATTCCAGAGAGGAAAATCCATTCCTTTAATGATACAGGGGTTTGGGCATGGTCTTCCAGCCCCATCCTCTCAGCTGAGGGGTTGGAAGACATCTCTACCCTGCTGGTGGCCCCTGAAAGGCTCCCCTGACAGGCAGCCCCGGCTGCGGCCACACCTTGAGCTAAAAGCGCTCAGAGCACCACTGCCTCAGCAAAGTCCCGTCCTTGTGGTCGGGGAAAACATCTGCCCACAGCTGGCCCCACTCTCCTCAAGCCCCTGCTCTAGTCCTGTCCCACTGCTGTTAATTTGTGGACACAGGCAAAACACGTTTTAAATTTAAATACATTTACATAAAACACCGTGTGGCTGCTGCCTTGTTGTCGAGGAGCGTGTAAGTTCAGCTTCAGCCACGCACTCAAGTTCGGGGAGGGGAATGTTCTCACTCACATTTCCCTTACGTTTCCTCACACCACCTCAAACCGCAGCAGCACAGGAAAAGCACAAGGTGTTGGCTGGATTCTTGTTGGATAATTTTTAAATTACTTAAATTATGGCCTGTATTTTAATGGGGTTTGCCCACTGCCCTGGTAAGTCAACAGCTCCATCTCCTCGGCGGGTCAGACCCTTGGCACATTTTGCATTGTTGCAGAAAAGAGATTTATCTTTTGCAATGACTTATTCTCTCCCTGGATGTTCCTTTGCTGCAGGTCTATTGTTTCAGGGGAAAGCAAATGTATTCCTTCAGCAGGTTTGTGCCTTCAGTGGAATTTGTGTAAGGAGGTTCCACTGCACAAACACAAAAAGCCCTAATAGATGCGGGCTGGGGCTGCCGCACGCCCGGCACATGTCAGGTTTGATGACTGATGGTACTTACACAGATTTACACAACAAAAAGTACATTAAAAGGACGTTAAGATTGTGAGCCAATGTCACAAAAGCATGGAAATTCACATTTCAGGATTTAAACTTCCAATATTGACATGGAATGCTGAATACTAAAACAGCCTTCCATTAGAGTGAAGGCACTGAATAATTTTTAATCTGGACTATTAATTTCCTGAAATTTGTTGTTCTCTCTGCCTCTTAAGGCTTTCACATTTTTAATTAACTTTTTGTTGTGTCCTTGTCTTGTAATTTCTGAGTTGCTCCTCCACTATAATTACATAATATATGCAGCACGTGTGATAGCTTAATTGGAAACGTTAACCACAATATGAACAGAAATCATAAAAAGCTTCAAGAAACTTTGAGAGTAAATGTTTCTACAGCTTTAGTGAGTTTATAAATGGCTGTTTCCAGTATTATTCTCTTAATAAAAACAATTACACCTAATGCCAGCCCAGACTGGAATAAAATTAGGAATAAGGAGAGGAATAATTAGTACCTACAGAATCCCTATCACGGCGGTGTTATTAGTTTCAGGTGGAAAAACAGATTTAGGCTCAGGCAGCAACATTAAGCCCCCTCTCTTTGATCCCCTGACCCTCTCCCCCTGGGTCTGGCGTTATTCCTACAAACCCCTTTTGGATCCAAACCTTTCAGATGTTGAATTGCTCTTAGGAGATGGGGAGTACTAAAATAAATGGCAACCGAAGGTGCTTAGAAACGTGCGCAGCCCAAAGGATGTGAACTTAAAAATAAGACAGTAAACTGTATTTTGGTATTTTTTTATAGCATTCGAAATGATTATTTCCGAGTTTATGCCAGGCCTTATCCTGCTGTCAGTTCTTCCAGGCTATTTTATAAGCTTTCCAAGGAAAAGCGTGAGCAAACCCAACGTGCTGTAACCTTAACTCGCAGCCTCGCTGCAGGAATATGCAAGTTAAACCAGTGGATAAAAAAATCTCCCCCGACTATTTGCTCCACTGTGGAAAGGGGCTGGGACAGAGGGAGGAAGAGGAGGACTGGGGAGAAGGCACAGTGCAACGAGATAGAGCAGAAACTGCTATTTTGAATACAATTTATGTTTGCTAATTCCATTTCTATCTCTCCAGAAGTCAGGCTCCATCTTACAGCACACTGCAGCCATTTTCCCTTCACCGAGAAGGAACAGCAAATAGGATTCTTCCTCGAATAAACTAGAATATTGGTTCAAGTGCTGATGGGAGCTAAGCAATGGCTAATGGATGATTAAGGCCAATATCGACTTCAAAAGAGTAATTTTCTTAATATCTCAAGACAAGTCTGTAATTCCAGGGCCAAAGGAGCTGCCTGTCTCCAGAAACGCTCCCACATTTCAGTGTTAAATCGGGATGGCAATACACCAGCTCTGCACAGGCCTGTTATTGCAAAATACAATCATTTGTCGGGTTCCATGTTTGCTGAATTTGCTTTCCTGCATGCAGTGGCTTCACTAAGGATGAGCACAAAAAATATCTCCCATTCCCTTCCAAAGGCAATGCCTTGTCATGTCCCTGGATCAAAGTCCACTATTCCTTATCAGACACTCCTAAAAAGGGTTTGAGAATTGAGGAGAAGCCAATTTCTAGTTAGGGGAGTTGTCTAAGGCTTATCTCCGGTGGTTGAGCATTTTTCTCCCCGCTAGAGAGCAAAGAGAACACGAGTTGGTGAAAGAAATTGTTTTTCTCCTCGTAGTCAAAACCACACACACTGAAATTTGGACAAAATGGGACAGAAGAGAGCCAGACTCTCCAACTAGACTATCTCACCACCACACAGCCTCGTTTACCTGCAGGGTTCCTGGGAACCCCCTGCCCCGAGTAGGTCTCAGAGCCAAAGTGATTAAGGGGGTTGAAATTTAGGGTTATACTGAGTAATAGGTTTCAGCCTCTGTTCTGACTAAAGACGGCATTACTGGAACAGTGGCAGGTGCTCATCCTGCTGATCTTCAGCAAAAGACCACTACCAGTACCACTAAAAGCCATGGTTTAGCTCCCAGATTGCTATGGCAGGACACAAGGGTGTCTCCTCACTGCCCAGCTCCGAGCCCGGCTCCTTTCCCGTACCTCCTCTGTGCACCAGCAGCAGACACCGAGTCGTCCTCCCCTGCGAGGCTGAGAAGGGCACTTTATTCCTTCCAGGTGTCCTGCCCTGCTTTATTTATGGGCTCACTTTCTCCCCTAGTGCGAGAAACCCAAGCTTTTAGCCAGCTGGGAAGGATTGGCAAGACATTTGGAAGGGGAAAAAAATTAGCAATGCTTTTTTCTCCCCAACCTTTGCTCACCTTATCAGCAGGGAAATTTCCAGAGTACTTCAATAAGCCTCAGCATCTGTCCCCTGAGCAGTGATGCACGAGGGCTTAGGAAAAACTTCCCGTGAGGAATGAGAAGGAAGCCAGACTGGTATTTCAGTTCTCCAGGGCTCTGGTAAAATCACAGTGAGCCCAGGGGCCATCGTGTCTCTTGCAGGCCTGATAAAGTCACTCCTCCTGTTCCCAAGCCAGTGTGGCAGGGATAGAGAGGTCCCTGTGCAGCACCACATCAACCCAAAATGACGTCCAACAGCTCCCGAAGCCCAGTAACCCTCCAGCTGGATGCATCTTGTTTTTCACATGGAAATGGCACATCAGAAAGAACCAGCTGTGCATTACCAGCAGCTCCTCCAGCTGTAAACTCACACACCCAGCAGCAAGAGATCATGTTTTTGCTGGAAAAGCAAACTCGGGCACAGAGAATGTGTCGCAGCAGCTTCATGAAGGTCAGGACCCCTGTGGGACCAAACCTCCGCGAAGTTCAGCGGTGTGGGACGGAGCCCACAGGGCCTGTCCCCACTGAGCTCCTGCCCTTGAGCTCTCAGTCATTGCAAAGGTGACGTGGGAAACGTGCCAGGAGCTCAGTTTTTAAGACCCCAGAAAAGTTGTTTCTTGACAGAAAATTAATCTTGGGTTTATCAAAATGAAGAGTCAGATATCTTCACATAGATGTGAGAGAGATCCTACCCTGCTTGCCTAATGGCAGGTTATTCCTTTTCTTACGCTGTCAACTATTGTTACTGATTGTTAATAGCATTAATATTTCCATCACTTAATTTATTTTATTAATCCCATTCAGGTTTACCATTGCCAGCATATGAACTGTAAATAGCAATAATAATGCCATCAAGGTTAATATCAGTGATGCTGAAGGGTATTATGTAAAACACGGGCTGTGAGCGGCAGCGAGACAGGCGCCTATAAAACCTGCCCGCGCTGGCGGGGGGTGGGTTAAACAAAGGTCTCGCGCAGATTTACGGAATTGCGTTATCTTCTGGAAGAGGTGAAGATTTAATACCCAAAGCCTCCTTTAAATTTCCTGTAATGTTCCTTTCTATCCCCCGACTGTAAAAATACAGCCCGAGACATCCGTAAGGAACGGCGTTTTTAGCTTAAATTATTAAAAGTCTAATAGTGGTTTCAGTTTGCGTCTAAAAGCAAAGGCGGTGGCAACAGACAGTTTGTCGCTTTTTAAATCCTGACGTGCAGGTGTTAGGGTGACTCCAGGCAGTGCAAGGGAAAGGTCTATAAGCACAGGACAAGCATTCACCATGTCCCCCAAAAGCGAAATGCTGGGTGGGAAGGGGGAGGTGGCCGACCAGGGGACTGGGATGAGTGAGACACCCCCTGTGCAGCCGTGGGGAGGTTTCTGGACATTGTTCCCAAACAATTCCAGGACATTTCAAACCTAGGGTGGCCCTGCACCATCAGGTGTTTGTGCACGGCACGTGGCTTATAAAGAGGAGCAGTGATCCCATCAGCATTACCACACCTGCAGGATTTATTCCCCCAGAAATAAAACAAATCTGCTACCTAAGGGCTTATCAGCAATTAAAACCTCAAAATATCTTTATGCAGATGACCACTCTCACAACTAGAAGGGCCACAGCCCCGTGAGGGTCCTACTTGTTCATCACCATCATATCCAGATAACCCAGCACGTTGGTGCCCCTTTTCCCATGGGTGAGTCCGGGGCCGAGGCAGGGACAACAGAGGGGAAGCACCAGGGATATCCCTGTCACAAACTTGGTAACCCCAGGAAATATTTGCTAATGCTGCTTTGGAAAAAAGGGGGCTAAAAGATATTCAACAATGAGAACTTGAATCCCATAGGAATTGCAGGAGAGCACAGGAGACACTGGTAAAGAGACCACTGAAAACAGGAGCTGAGGGAAATGTGGGGAAAGGGCTCTGCCCCTCTGGGATGGAATTCTGGAGATAAAGAAGAGGTTGGCTTCCTGCACTCGGCCAGTGGGATGGAGTGTTCACACCACTGGAGCTGGGAGGAATTTGTAAAGGAGCCGGAGCTGTAAAATACCTTTCTGCTCCTTTTTCAGGGATGCTGCTGCAGAGGGTGCAGAGCCTGCCAGAGCAGGGAATGGAAAAGGACGCTTGCCATGGAGGAAGGCTTCATCCTGCGGTGGGAAGTGGCCCGTCCACACGGACCCTCCTTTCTTTGTTACATCTGCCTTGCCTTAAAGAATTAAATTAGATATACAAGGGGGAAAGAGAGAGGGAGAGGGGGAGAGAAGGAGAGAGGGAGGGCAAGAGAGGGAGGGAGGGAGAGAGCAGAAAAAAGGCTCAGGCAGGAATATATTTCCTATGTCTGGATAAGGGGAAGGATTCGAGGTAATTGCTTGCTTTTCTCATTGTTCTCAGCTGCCAAGCAGAGATTCATAGAGTGTCTGCAAAGATCTCTCTCTTTTTTCTTTTCCTTCTAATTCTTCACCCCCCCCCGAACCCCCATCTGCCCCGATCCTTATCCCTCCCCTTCCTCCTGCTTATTCCACCCTAGGA